>CM056377.1:113169935-113274341 GCA_029718625.1 Synaphobranchus kaupii | reverse complement strand
GGCTTACTATTTTTGCTTTAGTAATTTTTCCCACTCTTCCTCGCGGAACCCTTCCAATTCAGAAATATTCTTAGGTTTTATTGCATGCACCGCATGTTGAGATATCCCCACAGACTTTCAATAACATTCAAATATAGGGACTGAAGGCCGTTCCGAAATCTTAAGATTTAATTTCTTTAAGTAGATTGATTGTGGGGTATGTTTTGAATCGTTGTCATGTTGAAATATACAACCTCTTTTCGGCTTCAGTGTATTCTCTGACTCTGGGATATTGGCTTCTATGAGTTGCTGATATGCAGTTGAATCTATTTTTCTTTCCACCTGCACAATATTTCCTGTGTCACTGGCTGCCACACAACCCCGAAGCATAATAGATCCACCCCCATGCTTAACAGTTGGCAAAGGCGTTATTCATTTCTTCAAATGCTTCCCCTGTTTTTCTCCAAATGTATCTTTGGTGGTTGTGGCCAAAGAGTACTATTTTTGTTTTATCAGTCCACAGCACTTTGTTTCAAAAATGTCTCTGGCTTATCTAGTGTTGCATACTTCAGACGTTGACTTTTGTGATGAGATTGCAGGGAAGGTTTCCTTCTGGCAATAATCTTCCATGGAGATTATTTTTTGTGTAAGCAGCACTACACAATGGACCAGTGCACCACTACTCCAGTGTCAACTACACCTTCCTGCAACCTTTTCAGTGGTTTTGCTTTGCATACCACACCAGTCTAGGAACAGTTGTCTCAGATATTTTTCTCGGTCTTCCAGATCTTGCATTGACTTTAACAGTTCTCCTCAACTTCCATTCCTTAATGGTGTCTCTGACAGTGGGAAATCCAAGCGGGAAGCATTTACCTATCTTCTTATAGCCTTCCTCTGCTTTGTAAGGTTCAATTGTTTTTATTTTGAAGTCCTCAGTCAGCTGCTTAGAGGAGCCATGTTAAGAGTAAGCACAACTCCCTAAGAGTTTAGAATGATCAAAGTATTTTTGAAGCTATCAAATTGTCTTCATCTGGATTAATTTAAGGCCTAACAAGTCGATGTTTTAAGACCCTATAAATTTGGATACTAATAGATCAACTGAAAGGGTTTCGTATGCAGAATTTGGGGTTTGATTTACTAAGACCTTTAGCATGTGCAAAACCAATGATTGGTCATGGTATTTGTTTTGCACCAATCATCGGTTGTGTTATTAGTTTTGCATGTGCTAAAAGGTTTTTTCACACACTAAAGGTCTTAGTAAATCAGGCCCTTACTGTTTTATTTTTGTCAAATTCAATAAAACAAAAAGTAATTGTGCTTCAAATATGTCACGCTACATATTTGCCGTGCAGAGGTTGTGTTCATTTCTGTTCACTTAGAGATTGAACAAAACATGCTGTTTGACCAGGGGAGCCCATACTTTTGCATAGCATTGTATGTGTATATATGTACATGCTGTTTTCTGTCCTGTTGTACTGTAATTTAAATGTAATTCATTTCAGCAGTGTGCAAGCCTCATGGCAATAGGCACACAAGTCAGCTCAGAGCCCTACATTGAGGGAATTATAACTGTTTCAACATTTAAGCTCCCGGAATATGACTCTCCCACTGTGTCAGATATATGTACTTAATAAATACAATATTTGAAAGCTTTTTTATGGTGTCCTTGTGAATGTAGGCAGTTATTCACTGCCCATTTAGTTGGTGAAGCAGCTAAAATCAAATTATCCACAGCAAAAATCTTGGTGTACATTTGAGACTGTGGCCTCATATAAATACCTTAGGGTGTTAAATGTACGCCAACAGTATTAGATTTACACCAACATTTTGGCTGGGTATAGATAATAGTTTTTTCCATGCCTTATATTAGTAATATGTAAAAACATATAACTTGCATGGTTATGAGATTTTGTTTTTCTTAGCTAATTTCTGTGTCATCAAACTGTTTAGGCTAATATCTAGCTGGCTACCTAATGTAGTCATCTCTCTCTCTCTCTCTCTCTCTCTGTATTGATGGGAGCTGAAGCCAGATTATTTTTAACTAGTATTTTTGTTATTGTCAAGTTATTGCTATAGCATAATATCTTTTATTATATTGCGAGCACATAGACTGTACATATGTCAAGTGTTACTTTTTGTCAACCATGTAAGCATTAATTTGTTCCATTCCTACACTCCAGGGGGAAACTGATGAATATTAAAGGATGATACCCTGTTTTGCTTTTGAATGTGTGTGTGTGTGCGTGTGCGTGTGTGTGTGCGTGTGTGCGGGTCCTCATTATATTCATGTATTATTACTAGTTAAATGCAAAATATGCAATACAATCAGATGTACTTCAAACTAAGTTGAGTTAATTAGTGACCTCTTGGACACTGCTGAAATTCCTATAAGATTATTTGCTGCGGACCTGCGCTCCGCAATTTTCAGCACCATGGACAGTGACTGCAAACAGCAACTTGTTGCTGTGGGCAGTATGGGGCAGTCAGCCTTCAAGGCAATCAAGGTATTAATTTCGTATACTAAATAAAATGTGTAGCTTTTTGCATTGAGCAAATGTAGTTATGTCATTCTTGGTTGTTGGAGTTTTTTTTCGTGTGCTACAAATGATAAGACAGATGTTTCCTCATCTTTGTAAAATCTTAATGAATACTGTATAATTGGTATAATGAAAGCTGGGAAAATAAAATAAGTAAATAGGCATAACAATACAATATTTTATTATTTCGGTGGAATATTATATGGGGATTTTTTTTCTGTAGTTCTTTCACAACATACAATTGTGAGCAAGGTCACTGAACAAATCGGTCAAAGCTACGCAGATCCGGAATGTACTGTAGGACAGACGATAAAGTGAATACTGTATGTATTTTATAAATTATACTAAAACGTTTAGTAAAATAGTTCTTCAAAGGATTCCTCCTTTTGCGGGAATATGACTCTCTTGTGTACCAATTTTTTTAAATATTAGGCGGCTTATAAGTGACATCTTTTCAGTATGTTCAGCGTCCAAAAGAAACACCAGGAACAGCACAAAACAAAATATCGTCCATTCGTGTAAAAATGCTTTTGGCGATAAAGCACTTCTTGACACAAGAACGTCCAAAATTCCACAAACTTTACTTGACTAAAGCCATTTTTCTTGCTATACAAACACAAAATAAAGCATTGATAAAGACACGTAGTTCAGGGCTTTATGTCTTCGGCATGGACATCTTCGTATTTATTCAGTAGTCCAAATACACCGAGTAGTCTGTTGACAAAAGTTAATGGTCTCCCAAACATAAAATCCAAGACGGAATATCGAACTTCACTTTGTAGACTGCACGGGCTGTTTAATTCGTTTATCCTAGATATTATGGTAATCGATGAATTGGAAGTGCGAACTCCAAGGAAACGTCGTTAGTTGACGTTAATATTTTGATGGCGTTAAGTCTGTCGGCTTCTCTGACAGTTTGGTTCAAACCAACGGCATATTTTCGTTTTCTTCAACCACGGAAGAGTACTTTCAACAAATACTTGCAAAGAAATTATAGAGGAAAAACTAAAAAGCCAGAAAATGTAGAGTATTTCCATCCGCCCATGAGATTGCCTCTTTCTAGCTTCAGATAGACTCTGTCCTCGCGCTCCACATGCAGCAGAACTCCATTGCTCGCAGCCTCCCGAGTAACGTCCTGGTCTCCGGCAAACGCTGATATGACTGGGTATTCATTTTGCATCAGGTTTACCTGAGTAATAAAAGAGTGTTACTCCGAACAAATAACGTTGACGGATTTCAAGAAGAAATAGCTACGCCCCTGTTAAGTGGTTAAAATGTATAACACGCTTACACAAAGTGAATTGTAGCTAGGCTAGCTACCCAAAATGACCCAACTTGCACATAGAGAACTATAGGATTTGATCTTGTACAAGGCATGCATGTCTGCTCACCTGTATAGTCTGCCTGTTGTAGACTTTAACCACATGAAAGCTGAAACTGTAAATTCCTCTCCTTGGCGCTTGAAAAACACTCGCTTTTAAGTCGAAATGGTTGCCAATGTTAACTAATACCTGTAACAAAAAGACAACATTGAATGTAAAATGCATACACAATATTCCCTGTTAGGATGAAGAAAGAAAACATGTCAAGACATTGATGTAAGTAGGCTAGCTATAGCAGTTTAACATTGGAATTCAAATATAGCTATCTCTCTCTCTCTCTCTCTCCTCTCTCTCTCTCTCTCTCTCTCTCTCTCCTCTCTCTCTCTCTCTCTCGCTCTCTCTCTCTCTCTCTCTCTCTCTCTCTCTCTCTCTCTATCTCTCTCTCTCTCTCACACACACACACACACACACACACACACACACACACACACACACACAATGCGCGCGGTGTGTGCGTGTTGTATGAGCGTTTATAAACTCCCCACATACTTAAATGTTTGCCTATTTAACTGCGCAGCCTGATTGAGTCAAACGTTAGTATCGCATACATATTTTAAGCTCCCCAAGGCAGTCGCTCTTTATTTCAGTGATACAAGCACAATAATATCGCTCTATTAAAAGGCGTGTAGTCCAGATAGTCGTGTGTTCCTTTGTTTTTGTTTTTTCGAAATATCGGCTATTGTGGTTTACCTTGATCATCTGACAGAAACTTTCGTCACGCAGAGCGTCTCTTTTAACGATCTAAAGATATATGCTAGTTATATGTGGCATTCAAGGCGTTAATTGGTTGTTTATGTAAATGTTGAGTTGAAGGCCAATTAACGAGCCTCAAGAAATCAAGCGAGATCTACCATTATAACCACGTCTTTTCGTAACAAAGAACCAATTTCACATTAAAAGCTTTAATTTGCTCAAACAAGAGCGAGCAAAATATCCACTTTGACTAGCTGCTCAATTTGACGAGTTTAATATTAACTTTACATTTCAGATTTACAGAAATGACATCTTGAAAATGTAGCATAATGGCTGATTGTCTATAACAACGGGCGTGATATTTTGTGAAGTATATTAAACATGTTGAATTGAATTCGAATGACATTGCCAATGCATTTAAGCGTTCTTAGTCTTGCAGTCAATTGTCTCAGTTATATCCATAAACCAAAGTCCATAAAACCATAAACTCATAAAAAGAACGAGTCAGTGAAATAGTTTGGCAAAGTGGATTGTAGCAGCTTGTAGGACCATTTCCACCCAGAGTTACAAACATGTGTATTTTAATTAAACCGAATAGTCTTATAATTCGGAGCAACGAATGCTGTTGGCAAATTAGGCCAGTATCAGGCTATTCAAAAACCCTGACGTCTAGTCTTCTGCAAAGAACTTACAGAGTTGGCTACAGTGGGACTTGCATTCCAGATTCCAATCCTTCAGTGAAAATGAATGAATCAAAACGCTTCTATATGTGCATTTGTGATATAATATTTTTGTTCTATAGTGTCAAACGGTGAGATGATGCGTATGAAACACATTGCAAGCATAATGTCACGCATCACGTACCAATATACAAAGAAAAGTTTTAGGCCTGCTTAAAGATAAGTAAATTAAAGGCAACTAAATGCACACATATGATGTGCTTATACACGATATATTGCTTCCAGATGTTAATAACTGACCTGGTCGAAGTAGATCGTCATGGATGTATTGCTCATTTCAGATGGCTCATGATTTGTTCCTCTTACCGCGGAGAAAGCCACCTTTGCGCTACCAGATCGGACAGATATCCCAAGCGAAGAGGTGACCCCTCCGTCCGAGGAGGGGCTGGAGTCACAAACCACCAAACACTTTCCTTCCAAAACGATGGGTTCCGTGTCATTCTGGCCAAGAGAAAAAGTAACGCCACATCCCAGGAGAAGGGCCAACGCCAGCATGACACAAGGTCCAGGGCAACTTGCTGGCACCATGATCGGGACGAGAATCCTGTGCACACTGATCTTGACGATCAGCCCCTTGGAGGTTTGTTGTGGCGCGATCACCTGCTCCAACCTAACCTCCCTCTCTCTCTCTCTCTCTCTCTCTCTCTCTCTCTCTCTCTCTCTCTCTCTCTCTCTCTCTCTCTCTCTCTCTCTCTCTCTCTCTCTCTCTCTCTCTGCTTCACGTCTCAGCTGATATGATAAGGCTGGTCTTCAGATTGTTCGCGAGTCATTCCCTGAAAATTGAGGAGAAAAAACATTATTTCGCACACCCCATTTTAAATATAATTTCTATTAATTAATTATGAAAATTGATTACGTTTCGATGACAATTGTAAGACGATACACTTTGCAATAGCAGATAAGACTGTAAAACTATGTAACAGCCGATACACTGTGCTTGTCAATCAATCCGAGCTACCTAGCTAGCGGTCTAACTAGTAGTAATTGCATGTCGATTACAGATTCCAATAAGACTTTAGTGCAACTTTCTGAAAGTTGGCTAAAGTAAATTTGATTTCTACGTTAAAACACAAATGTTTTCGTGTGCGTGAGCGCGCGCGCGTGTGTGTGCTAGAGGGAGAGAGAAAATATATAGAGAGAACGACTTTGCAATTTATTATTTATACATAGGCTACACATTGAAGACTAGTTCTAAGACAATGCAACTACAGTAGTATATATTGCAAAACCAGTCTTTTCGTTGGTATGGTTTTTAAAATCTTTGTAGTCTTTGTGGTTTTAGTATAGCCTAATATAAATCATTAAGGCTTACATCACAAGTGTGTCTTCTATACTACTAAAAGGACACTCGTGCAACACTCACACTTCCTTCTAATAATGTGTTTTCTTCGACCATTAATTAAAATAATATACCCGATGAACGTTTACCTGTAAAATCCATGTTACGGGCGCGGGTTATGCCTCACCGTTTCTCTCTGCAAGAAGCAGCCGTGACAGTAAGCTATCTGAAGCGGGAGTACATTGGTGGTGGAGAAAAGAAATCGTCCCTCGTGCCTCTCCCGCCCATCCTTTAAATTAAACTACAGTTATTTTACATGGAAGAAGGGCTCTCCAGACCACGAAAAAGCGTACCAACCTGGAATAATGAGTCTATTTGCATACGCATGTGAAACCGAACTTATGTTTCAAGAGGCCCTTGGTAATGATGAAGATTTTCACACGCTCGAAGTGCTGAAAATATAGCCTATAATACATCATATTTGTGCAGTGTTATGCAAGATCGATCCGATAATTAAATTAGAAGTTTTCTGTCTGATTCCCACTGTATGTTTAATAGGTACGATTTATTATTATTATTTATTTAGCTGTTCATTTATAAGACTGTAATACAATAGAGGCCAAATCCTCAATTTAACAGGTCTGAACGGGTATTCGATGACATAAAAAAACCTATACCTTCATTTGGAATATCCATGTTCATGTCTCTAATTACATATAGTGAATTTGCAAGAGATAAATGGAGAAGCATTTGCTCCACCCAGTGGATGGAACGTGTTATACCATGAAAGTGCTTCTGTTTCCATCCACCTGCATTAAATTGAATACTATTTTGGGTAAGCAGAAGTACGCGCTCTTAAAATGAATAACTGGGTGAGAACACTGCCTATTTGATATTTATTACAGTCGTGGATTTAGCTGTACTCAGCACTCGTGTTAGGGTGTTTCTTCTGCTGTGAATTGAAGCACCGCATCATGAAACGTACCATCATCAAAAATAGTAATTTCTTTTGACATTCACCAATCCACCTTTTCACTGCCCTCATCAATATTTGAGAATACTTTCTGCTCCGAGAACTTAGGGGAAAAAGGCCTGTACCATGGATCTTCAGGGTAAATGAATAGGAAAGACTACCTATCAAGATTGTTGAACCTTCACATAACCCTTCTAATTAACTGTCATTCTCTTTCTCCCATTTAGCTAATTGGTGAGATTATGTCAGAAGTTCACATTATACATTTGATTTAACTTTATCTTCACAAGAGATGTAATACAAAATACATAAGACATAATACAAACACAATAGTCCCGATATTAAACAATTGGGCAGGTATAAGGCACTTCACTTGGGTACTTGGTTCAGGGAGGGGGGGTTAGATGATGGTAGTGTGTCTGATTCCTGGCTTTGGTAAGTCAGTATGTTTTAATTTTTAATAATAGTATAGAAGGGTGTTGATTCAGAAACAGCCCAGCATATGGCTCTCCAGGACCAGGAATGAAGATCAGTGTTCTAGAGGAATTCATCAAGATAAGTTACCTTGAAGATAGTCTATTTTACTACTGGTCTCAAATTGAAAAAGCAGAAACAGAAACAGCCTGTGAGTATACTTATATTGACAATGTAGTATATATTGGCTTTGACCTTAATAGAGAAACATTAAAATATCTGTGCTACATAGAATATAGTTCTGTGATTAAATATCATCTGCACCAACTGCGTCCTATGTAGCTGCACTGAGGCAATATTTCTTAAGTCTCAATTAATTACTTGCCTGCAAATTCATTTATAACCATTTTATGCTTATGTTCACTTTCATTTGTTCAGTCCTACATTGCTTTTGCCTCAGCCATTTCATCAGATTAATTTCAATTTCTCGACTGTAAGACTTCACAGTCAAATCATTTTCTCCGATTTTGGATGAATGACAGCTCACATCAAAACTTTCTTTGATCACATGTCTGAAGCCCACATCATTCTTTTCACTGTATTTGCTAAAACTGCCCTGTTACCAGGATACAACTGTGCGCCATCTTGATCAATACTGTCAATTCACAACTCTCAAAACTGTAATATTGTTTGTAATATAGGAAAATAAAACATGTTTATATGTTACTCAAGTACTCTTGAAACATCAATTATTTATTACCCAACTGAAAAAGTTCAAACTCATGCAATTCTGTGGAGAAAGTGTATGCTTGAGAACAAACACCAATAATTAGTTTGAAAACAAATATTGATAAAAGTAGCTTAATATTCATTTATTTCACTTATCCACAAGTAATAACCCATGGCACTCATTAAGCAGATTGTCAGGGAACATGTTATTGTCAAAATCGCATTTAATATTTTCCCTCACAGTACCTGAAGTTGTATGACAGTCATCCATGACAAGTGTATTCAATGATGGCCTGATAGGAGACATTTATGGGATCAGTTAATGTCTTGCTCTTGAAGGCAATGGCAGGTAAAGGGGAGCAGAGACAGTGGTGTAAAAGAGCAAAGTGACAGGTGCTAACACCTTCCCATACTATAGCAAATGATCATGGATTCTCATGAAGGGTCCTTCAGAAGGGTCACATAAAGTTCGTGCATGCACTACATATGACCTTCATAAGTACTAAATAAACATTCATGAACATGGATAGCAGCTTGAATGCTAACACCATTTCCATTTTTGGGAGAGAGTAAATCATGACTTATATTGTTTTTTGGATGTGGACTTGTAAGTATTAGTTTTTTTTTAAAAAGCATCGAGTCTTAAATTTCAATGAAGTGAATGAGTACTCAATTCCACAATGATAATTCCAACTGGTCAGTTGATTGTTGAAGGTAGCAAATTATTGTGAAAGGCAGCATTGGTTCTGTAAGCTCTGGTTGACGGCCTGGGCTGTGTGTCAGGGGCTGTGTGTCAGGGGCTGTGTGTCAGGGGCTGTGTGTCAGGGGCTGTGTGTCAGGGGCTGTGTCAGGGGCTGTGCGTCAGGGGCTGTGTGTCAGGGGCTGTGTGTCAGGGGCTGTGTGTGCGTCAGGGGCTGTGCGTCAGGGGCTGTGCGTCATGGGCTGTGTGGCAGGGGCTGTGTGGCAGGGGCTGTGTGTCAGGGGCTGTGTGTCAGGGGCTGTGCGTCAGGGGCTGTGTGTCAGGGGCTGTGTGTCAGGGGCTGTGCGTCAGGGGCTGTGCGTCAGGGGCTGTGTGTCAGGGGCTGTGTGTCAGGGGCTGTGTGTCAGGGGCTGTGCGGCAGGGGCTGTGCGTCAGGGGCTGTGTGTCAGGGGCTGTGTGGCAGGGGCTGTGTGGCAGGGGCTGTGTGTCAGGGGCTGTGTGTCAGGGGCTGTGTGTCAGGGGCTGTGTGTCAGGGGCTGAGGTCTTTCAGTACCAGGGTGGCACGGAAGGAACTCTGGCTGCTTCTTCTTCATGCCCTCGCCTAGGAGACAGACTTTTTAGTTTACATTTTCTACTTCATTTCTTGAGATGGGAGTCTCCGTTTATGATGGGTACTATGTTATATCACATAATATAATGTGCAAATAGAAATGCCAACAGCCAACAAATAAACTTATAAGCATTAAACTATGTGTATATTTTTCATTTTTTTCATTTATTTCTATGCACATGAAACTGTTTAACATTCACACCTTCTTGAGAATGATTTGATTTGTAAACACTCATGTTGGTCTTGTATCAAGTATTCTGCAAAAGCCTGTCTGAGTTTTCAAATTTCAGTGAAAATAAGTATGAGCCACTAATCATTTTACAGAGGATTTTACAGTTTATGGGTACACAATCACAAACATAAATTAAATGCATTCTAAATACAAATCTGGGAGAAAATTTGTGATTCAATTTAATGGAATATTTGTGCTTCCCTGTGCTAGGTTTGATATCTTCTGAAAGTGCCTGGCCATTGGCCAATCAGAAATGTTTCACCTGTTGTCATACTTGAATAGTGTAAAAAAGATGTGAGCAATGCATGGGCATTACCAAACCAGAAATTGTATTATAATTCCAATTAGCAAACATTTGGAACCCAATGTTTCGGGTGAAAGTAAATGTTATGACAATGCAACGGCATTATTTAGCAATGCATTATTTTGCATCAGTGGAGATTGTATAAGACAGTCAGCCCGTAAAATGCAAGAAGCTGTTAAGAAAAGCAAAAACAAACAAACAAAAAAAGATTTCAAGGTTATCCTTGTGGTGTATGCACGATGCACCAACCTTATGCACAAAAGAGTCATACAGGAGATTTGCAGTTCATAGAAGTCTTCATCACAGCAACCTAACATGCACTTTGCACTTCATTTGACAAACATTGCACAGTTGATGGTGACTGACCAGTGATGCAGAAGCTGACATTAGGTTTCCCAAAGCGGTGAGTGACCCATGTCTTAGAGAAGGACATGTAACAACAGAACACATCAAATGTCAAGTCAGGAGGGCATCAATGCCTGGTATCATAAAACCTGAGGCTGATGTTGCCCTGAGGGGAGGCCGTATTTCAATCATGCGAAAAGACTGGCAATATTGAGAATGTCATGGCTATTTATTCTGACAGCTAGAAAAACAAAGTAGCTCCTAGAAATATGGTCTTCACTCTACTGCTGTCTGTATCTTACAGCCTAGTATTCCAATGGAATTGATCATATGTGTGATGAATAAAATGAGTTCAATTTTTACTTTATATAGAGTAAATTAGGGATAACGCATACAGGCAATATCTTTAAAAAAGTTTGAATGTAGTCTGGAACCCAGCTGTTTACGGTCTACCACTGGAAAAATATAGGGATTTTTTCATCTACCACAAATCTGTTGTTGTACCACTTTTGTCCTTAAGCCTGAAAATGAACATGACAGGACAAGCCTGAGAAGAGATGCAAGGACATCTTTACAGAGAAAGAAGTCATTAAAAATCAGCTTCCACTCGGGTCATGTGTCACTTGCAATTTCAACAGTGTCATTTATGAAAGAGTGCAGTCAAAATAAGTGTGTATTGTTGTTCCCACACTTGAATGGCTTTCATAAATGTTTTGGAGAAACAATGTTTCTAATGTCACATTATGTTTTCTTGTTAAGGAGAAGAAGTAGCGCAATAGCCATTCATTCTAAAACATTTGTGAAAATTGTAATGCTAAAGCATTATTATTTTCTGTCATTTGCTAAAATTGCTTGATAAAAAACCATAGCTATCAGCCTAATGCTCTGAGGAAGGCTAACTGAACCAAGAAACATTAGCGGAAACCAAGTATTTTCCTCTATTTCTTTCATTTGCAAAAGGTGGGGGACCTTAATATCATACATATGTTGGAATAACAACATAACTATAAATACTGTAACAAAATAAATACATGTTTACAGCTAGCTCATAGCATGCTAGAATACACAGCTAGCAATCAATGGAGAATAGGATGCTGCTCATTTCGAGCTTGCCTACTGAACTGGGTATCCATCTGTGAGTTGCATGTTTAAATGCACATGTGGACATTCTAAATGTCCCCATCCAGTTTTACAGCACTACCAGTTATTCTCTGGAGGAAAATAAAACCTGGTATTAGCCACCAGTGATCCTTAACTCTTTGTTGACAGAGTGCTGGTGTTACGTTGTCATGTTGCTATACAGCCTGTTCATTCTGGGTGGTTTCTTTGGAATCCTAGCTATGGGTATACATCTTCTATATTGTCTGTGGCAAAGCCCACCCTCACCACATATACTACCAAAGAGGACTAAAATAGGTCTATATCAGGAATAAATAAGAATTCATGTCAAGTGTACAACGGCCTTAAAAAATATTTATGGGATAAATAGCTTATGATAATAATTGCATTAATAATAATTAATAAAATACTGTATCAGAGCACAGGGATTGAGTAAAAATCTACTAACTACATACATCTAACCAGCTTCCATGGTTTGCAGTTTTTTTTTTTCTTTTGTGATAGCCTAGCTGCCTCTCTGGTAAATATGAACATAGCCAACCTGTTTTATCTTCACATCATCACATGTAATGGCACTTATTCAAGAAGCACCAGTGCCTCCTGCTAATTTAGCTCATAAGCAGAGACATGGCCTAATAAAACCCGTTGCCTAACCTAACACAACACCCCCTTACAACCATGCACCCAAAGCGCACATTAGTAGGCTACAACAGTTAACGAACGGTTATGGCTGTAACCATGTTCTATGAGTTCCATTAGCGTCGTCAATATGAATGGCCTTCTGGGGCCAGATGCATCAAGACTTTTATACCAGGATTTGTCATGGTACATGACCTTCGCCTTGTGACGTAATTCCTCCCATAAAAGGGGGAGCATCACTGCGGACGTCCTCGGAACTATTTTCTCGCCCTTAAAAAGGTCCCGAGTGACCATGTGTTGCCTCATAGAACATGGTTACAGCCGTAACCGTTCGTTCTATTTCGTTCCTAAGACCATTAGGGTCGTCAATATGGATGACTTATACCAAAAGTGTCAGGAGGGACCATCATCCTTACGTGGATGCCAAGGCCGTAGGTAAGATGGTTGCACCGACCATTGAGCCTGGCGCCACATTGACGTGAAAAAACATTGTAAATGTGCAGGGGGACGCCCACGTCGCTGCTTCACAAATTCCTTTAAGAGGTACGCCTTCCAGGGCTGCCCATGATGTAACCATACTTCTGGTGGATCGGCCCTGGATATCAATAGGCGAGGGTTTAGCGCTAGCCTCATAGGCTGTGGCTATTGCCTTCACTACCCACTGGGAGAGGCTTTGAGCCGAGAGCGCTGTCCCCTTAGTCTCATTGTAGCAGACAAAAAGTTGCCCTGTACTCAGGAACCGGCTGACAAAGTAATGTCTCCCTACAGGCTTGTTATGTACCCAGACATGCCTGCTGGATATGGCAGCCGCATATTTTCCCATTATCAAGTAATGACTGCAAAAAGTCCAATAGTACAGGGATCAGACAGTGTACGGGGTCCGCACCTTCCCTTACGCACCATGCATTAAATAGCCGTCACATATATCCATAGGCCCTCCTCATAGAGGGGGCTTTGGAGTTGAGTAGCGTCTGTTGGACAAGGGAGCCACACTCCGTTATCGAAGGGTCGGGCTCCTCAGTGGCTACACCCAGTGACTCAGTGACTGTTTGGTCGAGGGTGCCAAACAGTGCCATTCTGTAGTGACAGCAGATCCTCCCGAAATTGAATTTTCCAGGGTGGATCGCAAACAAGGCCGAGGACTATGGGAAACGAGGGTTTTATTAGCCATCTGGGGGCTACCAGCAGGAGTTTGTGGTGACTCGTGCTGACCCTGTGCAGAGTCACATTGATAAGCGACTCGGGTGGAAACGCGTATAGCAGGCCGTCCGGCCACTCGTGCACTAATGCGTCTATCCCCAGGGGACTTGAATGCTCGTTCAGGGAGAACCACTGGGGACAATGAGTAGACTCTTGAGAGGCAAACAGGTCTGTTGTTTGAGCACGACTGAAGCGCCGCCATATCTCCTCCACCACCTCGGGGTGGAGACGCCATTTGCCGGGACGAATCTCCTGGCGAGATAGTACATCTGCTGTGCCGTTCCAAATACCTGGTAGGTGAATGGCACGCAGGGATGTAAGTCTGGGAAGTGCCCATGTCAGCAGGCGCTGGGACATTTCCAACGATAAACCGCCCTGATGATTTATGTGATATACTGCTGAGGTGTTGTCCGACCTCACTATCACATGTTTGCCCCGTAGTACGGGCACGAAATGTCTCAGTGCTAGAAATACTGCTTGGAGTTTGAGCACATTAATATTGTCCGACTGGTGCTGTCGGGACCATAACCCCTGAGCTGGGAGATGCTGACAGACGGCCCCCCAACCGCTCAGTGAAGCGTCCGTCGTAACAACCACGCGTTGTGAAGGTATAATCCCCATCCGGACCCCTTCTTTCAGACGGCTCACTCGTCGCCATGGGCAGAGTAGCCAGCAAAATTGACCCGTTACCCTGATTCTGGCATGACGGTCCCACCTGGGGTGCAGCGACTTGGTGTTCAATCAGCGTTGCAGTGGCCTGGCTGTCAGGAGTCCGAGAGGCACGACTGCTGAGGCAGCCGAGACTGGGCCCATAAATCTCTGAAAAGTCCTCATTTCGAGGAACTGATTCACTCGGAACTGAGATACCGCGTCGAGCATAGTGATTATGCAACGGAGTGTCAGTGATGCTTTCTGAACTGAGCAGCAGACCGATGTATTTGATTGACCGTATCGGAATCAGCTGGCTCTTGCCGTAATTGACGTTGATGCCCAACCTTGCAACATGTTCCAACGTCTCGGCCGTGTGTGTGAGCGCCATACCGTACGATTGTGCACATATCAGC
The DNA here is from genome assembly GCA_029718625.1 of Synaphobranchus kaupii. Classification (NCBI taxonomy): domain Eukaryota; kingdom Metazoa; phylum Chordata; class Actinopteri; order Anguilliformes; family Synaphobranchidae; genus Synaphobranchus; species Synaphobranchus kaupii. The sequence goes on along the minus strand of CM056377.1, from coordinate 113,259,402 downwards.
CAATCGTCTAGGTATGGCATAACTCTCAGCCCCCCTCAGTCTGAGTGTTCATAGAACTGCGTTCATGCAGTGAGTAAACGCACGTGGGGCTAGAGACAGACCGAATGGGAGAGCATTGAACTTGTATGCCCGACCTCGGAATGCAAATTGTATGTACGATGATGCTCCACCCCGTCAGGGATGTGGAAGTATGCATCCTTTAAATCCACAGCCACGAACCAATCTCCTGATCACACGGCGTGTATATCATTAAATGTCCGGAGCATCCGGAAAGTGTATCGTTTTAGATACATATTTAGGTCTCTCAGATCCAGTACCATTCTCTCATGAGAGCCTTCCCATTCACCAGCTGGTGTCAGCGGCCTGACCGCCAGATGGACCTACGGGGTTATGTCGTGAGTCCGGTGCCGGTACACGGGCGGACGGATGACGAAAAAGCTCCCCTGCCATACACGGGTTGTGCGTCCCTTCTGACCATTAGTTGGGACCAGCGCACATCAGAATGTTGATAGGGGGCATCTGCCGCTCCCTGGGTTTTAATGCTTCTCCAGACCCTTCCAGTGCCTGTCTTCAGTGAAAAACCTGGCCGGGAACCACCGGTTGGTCTCTGATTGTTCTCTTTGTTCTTTGTGGCATCTGGTAGGGGCGACTGAGCCAACCACACTTGACGCCGAGTCACCGTGAGCAGGGACATTACTCGGCCTAACTCACAAGTCATAAACGCAAACGTTTGCAGTGACGCATTGATCAATGAGGTATCAACCTCTGCATCAAGCATCGTCTGCGACTGCGCGAGCATTAGCCATTGCTTTGGCAGCCGCTCTATAAGCCTTACAGAGTAGATTGTCTGTTGCCCTGCATTGTGGCGTACAATCTCTGGCCATCTGATACATACCAGGGTGTGGCCAGCCTTTATTCACCTCCGCCAGAAAATCATTGATGCTGGCAAAGCCAATCGTGCCTTGAGGGGCCCGTCGGTGAAACCTTAGACGTCCCCAAAGTGCTAGCCTGAGGCATATTGCAACCCATGCAGGTTTCTAGGGAGGCCGAGTAACCGACTGCTTTAACTGTTGGTGGAACTCAAGCCTCCTCTCGACCCTCTCTCAGATTAGTCTGCCGACTCTGACTAAAGTAGGTGTTTGACGCTGCTGCAAAAAGGGCGTCAAAACCATCACAGTCAGCTGTTGTGCTGCCGCACGTAGCTGTGTAACTTCCGCGTACAGGTTGCCGCCCTTGCCAGTCTTGCCCTTTCTTCGTGCAGGGGCCCCGGTGGCGGGAGTACCCTTATGTTTGGGCAAAACCTCTACTGCCGTTGGCGTTCTGCCCGAGGGAGGCCTGTGCACAAGGTGCTCATGAGCACTCGCAGATGATAAAACGTGGCAGTGGTCCTAAATAGGGGAAGAAGGTAGCGAATCCCGCATACTTCTGCCTTATGAAGCAATCAAGGTAGCACTGCACTCATCGATTGGAAAAGTCTTACTGGGGTGCAACTGTGGCCAGTACAGACTTAAAAATCAGTCACCAGAGCCGCAGCTCGTAGATTGTAAGAAATCAGATCTCACTGGGGTACACGCAGGACCAGGTTCGATCTGGACAACCAAATGTCCTACTGGGGTGCCGCCGCAGCCAATACAGACTTAAATTTAATCAATGGAGCCATAGTTCGTAGATTGTACAAAACCAATCCATGGCTCCCCAGCATTCAGTGCACAAGGCGCTCCCGCCTTAGCCAAATAATGAGCACCCGCCGACGATAAAATGTGGTGAGGGTTTTAGTAGTGTAAGCTGAGGCAGATAGTGTAGCAAAGCACGCACACTCTGTCCTATAAACCTATCGATATAGCACAACGCTAAATGATTGGGAAGCCTCACTGGTGTGCCGCCGCAGCCAGTACCGCCTTAGAATCAATCACGGAGCCGTAGCTCACCGATTGTATGGTAGCAGATCTCACTGGGGAATACTCTCCACGCCCAGGTTCGATCAACAGAATTTAGTACCTTAGTACAATAAAGAGCACCTGCATACGATAAAACATGGCAGTGGTCTTTAGTAAGGGAAGTTGAGGCAGGTAGTGTAGCGAATCAGGTGCACTCTGTCTAATAAACCAATCGCTATCGCACTGCGGTAGTGTGGTGAATCACGGGCACCTTTACCTTACAAGCCAATCAATGTAACAGAACTTACTGGGGTACACTCTCCAGACCCAGGTTCGATCAACAGAAATCTCATGCGCTAGCAAAACAAAGAGCAACCACAGACGATAGAACGTGTGGGTGGTCTCTTAGTAAGGAAAGTTGGTAGTGTAGCGAATCACGTGTAGGCTACTCTGCCTTGTAAACCAATCCATGTAGCACAATGCTAGCCGATTGGAAAACCTCGCTGGTGTGCTCGCGCAGCCAGTACCGGCTTAGAATCCATCACTGGAGCCGTAGCTCACCGATTGTTTGGTAGTAGATCTCACTGGGGTACACTCTCCCCACCCAATCAATGAAATCGCAGAAAGATACAAACCTGTACTTTATTGCGTACAAACCTGTTAATCGCGGGACTTGCTTCGCTAGAGTGAACGCAGTAAATGCGGTAGCATCACATGCCTACCACTGCAGTATCCAAGAGCTGATACCCGTGCGAAATAGCCGGGCTATTCGCGGATGCCGCTCGTAAGTGCTTATCCTCGCCTTTGGGGTACGATAAGAATCGTGTTTGAACGATAAAAATCGACACCCCCGACCGAAGTCACAAGACGCTGTGGGATCTCACACAGGATACAGCCTCAAGTCTCAAAGAAAATGCATTGGCGAGAAAATTGAATAGGATGTCTTCTTCTTCTTTGTGTTTTTTGGCGGATTGCAATACCAACTTTAGGTGCATACCGCCACCTACCGTACCGGAGTATGTAGAACAGGATTCCAGAGAAAAAGAAAAAAAGAAAAAAAGGATAAATAATATCATTATTTTCTTTATTCTATGATATTAAATTAAGTTAATAAATAAAATTATAAGTGTAAAGTAAAATTCTATATTCTATTAAACAATCCTGAGCCTATTAAGAACTCTATTATCCCTCTCTGTACTTCCCACACCTTATCTCCATTTGTTCCTAGTATCCCTTCCAAATCCCAACCTCGTCCAACCTCTCTTACCCTTTGTTGCAAACGCTCCCTTTCTTCTTTATATTTGATACAATGCATTATTACATGTTCAGTGTTTTCAGTTATATTACAATGTGTACAAACATGTGAATTTACTTTACCCAATAAAAATAAAGTGTTATTTAAACCAGTGTGGTCAAATCTTAATCTCGATATAACTACCTCCTCTCTTCTGCTTCGCCCTTAATAGGATGTCTGCAGTGACGCTCCCCTTTTTATGGGAGGAATAATGACTATGCGGAGGTCATGTACCATGACAAATTCTGGTATAAAAGTCTCGACGCATCTGGCCCCAGAAGGCCATCCATATTGACGACCCTAATGGTCTTAGGAACGAAATAGAACACGAGAGTGCTACGGTACAGTAGCCTACTTAAAAACAATTTCAAGTGATGCCAAGTCACGTGCAAAAAATAATATAAAACACATTCTGAGCTGAATGCATAATTACACGGAGACTGTTTCATCAACACAGAGAAAATGTGAACAATTAGAGGATGCACGCTAAGCATGCATATCAGGATAGTTGTTTCGTTTAAAACTTGAGTTTATGGGTGTAGTAGTCTTCATCATCTTCACTTGTATTTCCTTGGTAGGCTACACCTATGATTGCTTCAATTTACTGCAAAACCCCGCTAGGCAGAATATAAATTATTGTGCAAGCTTTTTCAAGTATGCAAAGGACATCATTCATTGGGGTTATTGTGCTCTGTTTTTTGCATTTGCTACGATTCATTAGGCTGTTTCTGTATGTTTCACGAGGCTATATTTTTTTAAATAATAAAATAGGATAGTCTACGTTAAGGTTATTTTTCAGGGGTTATGTTATAGCTATTCCCGTTCATCATTGCACACAAATAATAGAGCACTCAACTCAGATCATTACTTAGCACAGGAGGATAGGCAACAAAATCAAATCAATGGTAGGCTATGACGTGCCGTCAGAGTGGATGCAGTAGGTTGGCACAGCAGGGCATAGCTGCCATCACTGTGTAACCTGACTTAACTCATTTCAGAGCACATGAATGCATGAAGGCTTACCTACCGGCAAGGGAAAAAAGATGCCTAACTAATGGGATGCCGTGCGCAGAACTAGAGCCTCTCTGCTGAATGTAGAAAAAGAGGTCTTAGTGCCTTCCAAACCAAACCACATACCTCCTCACCGCATGAGCTCAGCTCACCTATGTTAAGGTCGGCTATTTATGAGACCCACTATGGTGAAAATTTGTCTGATTAATAATCACATATAAGTTATGTTTACAAATAACATTACAAGAACCATCGTAATGTTAAATGATGTATGATGCGCGGGTTACAGATAACTAGGTTCAGACTTAAGTGCTATCGATATTCAGACGCTATTGCTAAGTTACTATGGGATAGTGGTGTGTCGTTCGCGAACGAGTCGGCTCTTTGAGCCGGCTCTTTTAGGTGAACGTTGGGAGCCGGCTCGCATATCTGAAGAGCCGATTTGTTTTGTAAATTAACACAAGACAAGTGCTTGTGGTCTTGGTGGAACTTTTATTCGTTTTTTTTCTTCAAGTTCCATCTGTAATCACAGAGAATAATTTTTTAGGCCAAAAATGAATAAAACCACTATAAGAAAATAACATTAATAATAATTTAAAAACCAGTTTAATTGTTGGGCAGTTTAATTGTTCTGATGCTGCAGTTTTGCTCATTTATTTTTTTATGCATTTATTCATTTTTCTTTGTTATGACGCAATATTATGTTCTATTATATGAGTGTCTCTTTTGTTTTGAAATGTTCAACTACGCACTGTGTTTATTGTGCAATTTATTTCAAGACATAAAAATGCCCTACTTTCAATGCACACGTGTAATAGCGTCTTACTGTTTTTACATTTATTTAAATAGTTTTCATCACAAACAAAATGCAAAATAATGTTATTTTGGTAATTAGAAGGTAGAGTAAGATTCCTTTGAACAATTTAAGTGATAGATGTGCACAAACACCAATCATAGGTCAAAATATCGCTAACTTTGGCCGATTTTGAAAAACCGGAAATGCTACTGAATGAAGAGCCGTTTGGGAGCCGAAAGAGCCGCCTCTTATTGGTGAGCTGAGCCAAATGATCTGACTCACTGAAAAGAGCCGGAATGCCCATCACTACTATGGGACCTACAGTAGCATATATCGGCTACACCAATGTCAACGGAACGGAGAAGCCAGTCCAAAGCATAGTTATAAGTATGCCAAACCTGAGGGTGGCAGTATATTCATTGGGTAGGTGAACAGCAATATTGAGCAATGTTCATGTTCATTCGCAGGTTGGTGAGCTTGCATTACGTAACTCTGGTTGTTGACTTAGATATGCTAGTTTAGTTAGCGGGATAACTAGCATACCTAAATGGTATAAAAGTGATGAGTGAACATGGTCTACGAGCATAACATTTAGAAAAAGCATATCGTTTCATTTAGAAAAAGCATATCTCCGCGAGGAAAATGATATGTGCGTCGCTAGTTAGCAGCATCGCGACAATTCTTTGTAAATAATTGCAAAGTACAAAATATATATAAAAAGCAATTGGCCTACAAAATAAGCACAAATTAACTTTAGTTAATACCCACTTAAGCGATGCATAGCGCTTGGGAACAGTGTTTTAAAACTTAAAATCTCCAGCCAGCACGTGTTGTTACCATGGCTACAGGACGCGGTCAAGCCTTGGCCAGTTTCAGAATGGGCTTGGAAAAAGTTCAGCAAACGAATATAAGAATCCCACCAAATAGGCGCAGCGGATCACACGAAAAGAAGGAAATGCAATCAGACACAACGAAGACAAAAAGGTAACGTTGATGCTGTCCTCACTTTACAAATCGGACTTAACTTGTTAAGTTAAACGAAGACAGCTGGTTAGCTAACTTAGCTAGCTAACTGCTTAATTTACCTAGACGTCATTGCATTCATATGAAATTAACTTCAGTTTTTTATGTGGATTTATATAACGTTAGCTACTTAACTTATAGTTTCGTGTCGGTATTAACTTTTAGTTTTGGTTGTTTCACTGTCTAACGTTATTGCAATTCCCCCTTTCCAGTTGTAGAATTAAGAGTTGGCTAACCTTGAATAACGTTACTCTGATGTTGTTCCCCACTTCAGGCGTGGGACATCCAGAAAACTCGTTCGAAAGCCAGAATCAAAGGGAGCAACTGTAAGGCTAAGCAATCCAGTTCGTCGTTCTCAAAATTACTTTGAGAGGCAAGTAAAGTTGTTATCGTTGTTACATCTACGTTAGGTTATCCTATTGCTTGTAACGTTTAACTTTTATTAATCTCTTCGCAAAAATTCTCCCCGAAAGTGTGTGAAACAATGGGACTCAGGTTCCATTACAGTTAATTAAAGTATTAATCTAGGCTAATGGCATATATATATATATATATATATATATATATATATATATATATATATATATATACAGATCCTTTAAAAAAAATAGAATATCATGGAAAAGTTTTTTTTTTCCCATAATTCCATTCAAAAAGTGAAACTTTCATAGATTATAGATTCATTACACACAAAGTGAAATATTTCTAGCCTTTATTTGTTTCATTTTTCATAATTTTGGCTTACAGCTCCAGAAAACCCTCAAAACAGTATTTCAAGAAATTAGAATAGTGTCGAAAATCAGCATTTACTTCAGTTATTTCAGAGAATGAATGTTTTAGACTGAGTGTCACACTATCATCTAATTTACTCAAAACACCTGCAAAGTTTATCTCAGTTTGGTTCAGTATGGGGAAGACTGCAGACTTGACAATTGGCCAGAAGACCATCATTGACACCCTCCAGAAGATGGGTAAGCCACAAAAGGTCATCGCTAAGGAGGCTGGCTGTTCACAGAGTGCAGTGTCCAAGCATATCAATAGAAAGTTTAGTGGAAGGGAAAAATGTGGCAGGAGAAGGTGCACAAGCAAAAGAGATGACCGTAGGCTTCAGCGGATTGTCAAGCAAAGACGATTCCAAAATTTGGCAGAGATGCAGAGGGAGTGGACTGAGGCTGGAGTCAGTGCTTCAAAAACCACCACGTACAGATGTATCCGGGACATGGGATGTGTCCGGGACAACTGTCGGATTCCTCGAGTCAAGCCACTCCACTCATTCTCTGAAATAACTGAAGTAAATGCTGATTTTCGACACACTATTCTAATTTCTTGAAATACTGTTTTGGGGGTTTTCTGGAGCTGTAAGCCAAAATTATGAAAAATGAAACAAATAAAGGCTAGAAATATTTCACTTTGTGTGTAATGAATCTATAATCTATGAAAGTTTCACTTTTTGAATGGAATTATGGGAAAAAAACAACTTTTCCATGATATTCAAATTTTTTGGAAAGGATCTGTATATGTACAGTCAAACCGGAAAGTCTGCACACCCCTTTCACCTTCTCCACGTTTTATTACGTTACAGACATATTCTACAATAGATTGAGTTCATTTTTTGTCTCAAAATTCTACACAAAATAGCCCATAATGACAAAGTGAAAACAGGTTTTTAGACATTTGTGCTAATTTATTAAAAATCTAAATGTAAAATATCATATGTACACAAGTGTGCACACCCTTTGATATGACACCCAAAAGTGAGCTGAGGTGCATTTTGTTTCCACTGATACTGCTTGAGATGTGTCTACAACTTAATTGGACTCCACCTGTGATAAAAATCAATTGATTGGACATGATTGGGGATTGCCAACACCTGCCTATATAAGGTCCCACAGTTGACAGTGCATGTCAGAGCAAACTCCAAGCCATGGGGTCAAAGGAATTATCTGCAGACCTCAGAAACAGGATTGTGTCAAGGCATAGATCTGGAGAAGGGTACGGAAAGATCTCTGCAGCTTTACAGGTCCCAAAGAGCACAGTGGCTGCCATCATTCGTAAATGGAAGAAGTTTGGAACCACCAAGAATCTTCCTAGACCTGGCCGCCCGGCCAAACTGAGCAATCGGGGAAGACGGGCCTTGGCCAGGGAGGTGAGCAGGAACCCGAGGGTCACTCTGACAGAGCTCCAGCGTATCCTTGTGGAAATGGGAGAACCTTCAGGAGATCAACCATCCAGGCAGCACTCCACCAATCAGGCCTTTATGGTAGTGGCCAGACGGAAGCCCCTCCTTAGTAAAAGGCACATCACAGCCTGCTTGGAGTTTGCCAAAAGGCACCTAGAGAACTCTCAAACCATGAGAATCAAGATTCTCTGGTCTGATGAAACCAAAATTGAACTTTTTGGCCTGAATACCAAGCGTCACGTCTGGAGGAAACCAGGCACCGCTCATCACCTGGCTAATGCCATCCCTACAGTGAAGCATGGCGGTGGCAGCATCATGATGTGGGGATGTTTTTCAGCAGCGGGAACGGGGCGACTAGTCCTGATAGAGGGAAAGATGAATGCGGCTAAGTACACCGAGATCCTTGAAGGAAACCTGCTCTAGAGCGCTCTGGACCTCAGACTGGGGCGAAGGTTTACCTTCCAACATGACAACGACCCGAAGCACACAGCCAAGAGAACAAAGGAGTGGCTTCGGAGAAAGTCTGTGCATGTCCTTGAGTGGCCCAGCCAGAGCCCAGACCTGAATCCAATTGAACATCTGTGGAAAGAGCTGAAAATGGCTGTGTACCGACGCTCCCCATCCAACCTGACGGAGCTTGCAAGGATATGCCAAGAGGAATGGGCCAAGCTCGTAGCTTCTTTCCCAAGACGCCATGCACACAAGTGCTGTCAATTAGGTGCCAATCAGGTGCCAGTCACACACCTGTGACTGGCATTCACCTGCCAGCACTTGAAGCTCAAAACGAGAGTGAATACCAACAGAAGAATATTGCAGGGGATTTTGGCACATTTTTTTGGGCCGCTACCCACACGGTTAGCTGTGTTGCTCATTCCACGAATGCATGATCCTTACAAGTTGTACCTCGTTGTAAAGGTGACTAATCAGGCTTTCCAACGATATAAAATACAATACCAATTGGTATTATTAAAGGGGAGGAATAATCGACCGAAATACCGTTTCCGAACTTTTTTTGAGGAGTTTATATATATACAGTGCATCCGGAAAGTATTCACAGCGCTTCACTTTTTCCACATTTTGTTCTGTTACAGCCTTATTCCAAAATTGATTAAATTCATTTTTTCCCTCAAAATTCTACACACAACACCCCATAATGACAATGTGAAAAAAGTTTTTTTGAGATTTTTGCAAATTTATTAAAAATAAAAAAATAAAATTTCTCATTTACATAAGTATTCATACCCTTTGCTTTAACATATTTTTAACGTATCATATTTCATATTTGGTCGCATATCCTTTACATGCTGTTACTTCCTGAAGTCTGTGACCATCAACATCAAAAAACTGTCAATATCTTATTTTCAGGTACTGTTACAAGCGATACTATAACCTCTCTGTATTTGAATGGATCTCTATGGAAATTGGGGGGTGAGACTAGATTCAGCTGTAAATTACACTGGTACAGTATGGAACACATGGCTGGCTAAATGGCTGTAAGTTATCAAGGGTCTGAGCTATCAAACGAGCCCCAAACCATCACTCTGTTGCCAGATATGGAGTAGATGTGGATGGATCACTGCAAGGGTTATTTCTCCTGACTCATTTTCCTATAGAACTCTATGGGGAAAAAAGTCAGGAGAAACAACCCTTAAAGTGATCCATCCACATCTACTCCATATCTGGCAACCGAGTGATGGTTTGGGGCTCGTTTGATAGCTCAGACTCTTGATAACTTACAGCCATTTAGCCAGCCATGTGTTCCATACTGTACCAGTGTAATTTACAGCTGAATCTAGTCTCACCCCCCAATTTCCATAGAGATCCATTCAAATGCAGAGAGGTTATAGTATCGCTTGTAACAGTACCTGAAAATAAGATATCGACAGTTTTTTGATGTTGATGGTCACAGACTTCAGGAAGTAACAGCATGTAAAGGATATGCGACCAAATATGAAATATGATACTTTAAAAATACGTTAAAGCAAAGGGTATGAATACTTATGTAAATGAGAAATTTTATTTTTTTATTTTTAATAAATTTGCAAAAATCTCAAAAAAACTTTTTTCACATTGTCATTATGGGGTGTTGTGTGTAGAATTTTGAGGGAAAAAATTAATTTAATCAATTTTGGAATAAGGCTGTAACAGAACAAAATGTGGAAAAAGTGAAGCGCTGTGAATACTTTCCGGATGCACTGTATATACATAGCCTAAAGGGGGGGTAGTTAATCATTTGAGGCTTGGGAATAATGCATGTAAATTGTTTACACAAGACAGTCCTTGAAGCTTTATTTATCTTTTAATTTTTCTTTTCTTTAGGATGCCACCAGAGATAATCCTGAAGATTCTCTCCTATTTAGATGCTGCTTCCCTCTTTTGCATTGGTTTTGTCAACAAACAGTTTTATGAACTGGCCAACAACAAGTAAGGGGCTTGTTTTGATTTTGTATAACCATGTATACACACTTACACTTACACTACACCCTTGGGCGGCAGTGTAGTATAGTGGTTAAGGAACTGGGCTTGTAACCGAAAGTTTGCAAGTTCGATTCCCAGGTAGGACACTGCCGTTGTACCCTTGAGCAAGGTACTTCACTTGCATTGCTTCAGTATATATCCAACTGTAGAAATGGATGCTGTGTAAGTCGCTCTGGATAAGAGCGTCTGCTAAATGCCTGTAATGTAATGTACTCCGCCTGAAGCCATTAATTACTAATTTAGTTATTAATTTAATGGTTTAAAGCAGTGGTTTTCAAGCTTTATGCTGGTTTGTGTCACAGCCAATATCTTCATCAATTAAAAGTTATTGAAAATATGTGTTTAAATTCTAACATAGTTTTGCACTTTTGCAGGTTTGGCTCACTTGCTCTGTAATCGAAGTCTTTCAGCAATTAGGACCAATGATGTCAGCAGTGTATAATTGGATCAATTAAAAAAATGACTCTCTTTCATTTGTTGTTCAGAACAACACAGAAAATTAATGCATTCGTTTATCTGACTAATGTGATTGTGGAATATTTACTCTTCGTGGCATACATAACTATTTCTGACATAATGTGACCTTAAGAGGGCAAATAATCTTTTAGGAGACAATAAGTGTCTAATTAAGAATAATCAACAGTTCAGTACTATTTAGAGGTTGAAGTTACGGTAGGAACGAAAACCGGCATACACAGTGTGTCCGCAGGATCAAGTTTGAAAACCCCTGGTTTAAAGTAGTTATTATAATCGCATACAGCAATTAGGTTTAGATTCCAATGCTTTAAACACTGTTTTATGCCACAACAAATTCACCACCTTCCCTTAGTAAGCTCTGCATTGGACTTCACATATTCTGTTCGCATGGCAAGGTGCACAGCATACAACACACTGCATCACTTGGCGATAGCATTTAAAACATTAGCATAATATTACTTATGGCTTAGCTCTGATTTGGTATGGGAGATTGGTGGTTGTGTGGATTGATCATGCCAACAGCAGCCTTTGAAAGGTAGTGCATGCCATTTACTCTCAGTGTCTTTCAGCGCAATGTGGTACAGGATGTTCACAAATGAGTATGAAAAGATGGAGAAGTGGAAGCTAAAGCAAGCTGATGAAGTGGTAGAGGGAGTGAATGCAGTATCCATTCAAGAAAAGCCAGAAGGGTACTGGAAGAGACTCTACTTTCGAAAGATGTCAGGGTACAACGAAAAGAAATGGAAGCGACAATTAAAAGCCATCAACCCCTACACTGGCCTGCCAAGGCTAACGGAGCAAGTTTTGAGGTCAGCCAATGATATTATTTTTGGGATAGGGCTCAGTGACAGTTATCCCTCTCATGCTCGAAAATGTAATGTCACGTAGTACATCTTAGCTGACATCACCGTTTTCCTTTGAGGGGAAGGGAAAAAATATTGGTTTCATCAGACAATGTGTAGCTTGATTTATTATGTCTACACAAGACAAACTATATATATACCTGTGTGGATGGCATTTGAGACCAGTCCCTGGGGGTTCAAAGAAAATATAAATCACCACATCACCATCATTATGCGAAAATGTAGAAGGTGCCAAGTTCAGTAACTTTATTCCTGTGGTTTTACTATGGAAGTCAATGGAGAAATTTGACAGGAAAAAGTTACTGAATTTGCACCTTCTACATTTTCGGATATAGTAATGGAGAGGTGATTTATACTTTCTTTGAACACCCTGGGACTGGTCTCAAATGCCATCCATGTGTGTGCAATATCACATACACTGTGTTTGAGTATTGTGATGTATTGTCCATTGTACTTCCTAAAATCCCATTAAAATGCATTGAAGGTAGTCCTTAAATGCAATCTAAACATGATGTCTGGGTAAAACTTTTGCCCGTATGGCTGTTAAAGTACAATGAAGCACAGGGGCTGGATATTTAAGGAATTGATTGTTTTCTGTTATCTTTGGCACAAAGATCTGGAACAAATTGTACATTTTACTTTTAAAATTCATATTGTAGAGTTGGTGAATTCCAGCAAAAAAAGCCTGATTAAATCAGTTTTTATTGAATGTTCAGACACAACAAAATATGAAAAAGTCTGAGGGGGCTGAATACCGAGCTAGCATCTCCATTCTACTGCAAGTCCAACGTTGCCTAGAATACATGGTCTATTGACACATTAAAGTGATCAGCGACACCTGCACAGGTAAAACCATGCTAATCACTTTTTTCCTTACATTTATACATTTTTTGTTACTTTGCCAGCATCTGCTTGGTGGTCCAACATAACCTAATAAATGTTAGATAGTGTTATTCAAGTATATTTGCAACATGGATTGTGACGATAAAATAAAATTGGAAAGATGATGGTTTATTTGTCGGCGTTTCGCAATGTTTTATTTGCCTCCGATTAGAATTGGTGCAGCACTCCAGTCTTGAGGTAACACAACATCTGTTCTGCAGAGTGAAGGAAAATAATTGTGCCCCTCTTCGAAGCCTCGTGAATTGTTAAAATAAATTGTTTGGCCCTTCATGTGGCCTAGACAAATCCCAAAAGACGTGCAGTTACTGACACACACCAGGATGAGACTTTCCTTATTAATAATCATTTGACAAGATTCCAGGGCAACGGCAATTGGGATAAAGTCTCCATAGGATTCTTGACTCTGTCCCTCTCTTTATTATTTGGCTCTGTAATTGATAGCAGAGAACGTTCTTGAGTTCAACACTACAGATGCTATCATGGGAATTATGTAAACCTCCATCTGCCACAATTGCAGGAAAATGCATTATGGCAGTGTTTATTGAGGCAGTCAACAACTGGTGTCTGACTTTTGCATTAACTAAGCTACCTGCTTTTAAACAAAATTGCGAAACATACTGTCACTATTGTTAATGAAAGTAAAAGTCACATTTTTCCATTGTCTTCCACAACTATGCTACCAATAGTTGCACTGTGCAAAATACCAAAAACCAACTATATTTTGACCTGTTCTGGTTTATTATTCTGGCTTATGTTTATTATTAAACTATACCTCACAGAGCTTAAAATTAACATTAAAGAAAGCATTATCATAGTGTAGATGTAGTGCACTACTCTGAGGGTTGCAGAACCTTACTTTGAACTAACTTACACATACGATGAACTCCAGAATTATTGGTACCCTTCATGAAAATGAGCAGAAATGGCTGTAAAAAGCACTTAAGCCTGCAATAATTCATATTTTGGGCTCAAGTATATGGGGGGAACCGTATTTTTTTTTTTTTATTGAGTAGTACAATTTTTTTTTCTCTGCAAAACGGGTTTCAAAATTATTGGCATCCCTTTGATTAATATTTGATGAAGCCTCCACTGGAGAGGATAACAGCACTGAGCCTCGTCCTGTAATGTCTGAAAAGGTTGGAGAACACTTTAGGACCACTCCTCCATGCAGAAAATGTCAAGATCCTTGATATTGTTAGGTTTGCGCTTGTGGACTGCCCTCTTTAGTTCAGACAACAGGTTTTCAATAGTGTTCAAGTCCGAAGACTGAGACGGCAGTTGAAAAACATTGATTTTGTGTTCACGCAACCATTTCTTTGCCGATTTTCATGTATTTTTTGGGTCTTGTTCAAAGGTCCATCTACGACCAACTCTCAACCTCCTGGTAGAGGTAACCAGGTTTTGGGCTATAATATCCTGGTACTTAGTAGTATTCATTATGCCATCGATCTTAACAAGGGCTCCTTGACCACTAGCAGCAAAAATAGTCCCAAACCATCAATGATCCACCATCATATTTTACTTGTATGCAGTTGTCTTTTGTCACCAAACATGCAGATGGTGTGCATGCCCAAAAAGTCCACAACACATGATTTCAACTAGTTCCAATGATGTTTGGCAAAGTTTTGGTGGTTCAATTTATGGTTTGCTCTCAGTAAGGCCTTCTTTTGTACAAGCCTTCCAAGGAGCTTGTTGATATGGTGGTGGTGTCTACTAGTTGATTTTGAAACTTAATAAGATTCCACTAACCTGTGCAGTTCTGAAACTGTGATCCTTCGGCTCTTCTTTGCCTTCCTCACCATCTTCCTCACTGTGCGTGGGGACAATATGCACATGCGTCCCAGACTTCTGAAATGTTTTCATTATTGCCCTGACTGTGCTTAGTGGTATTTTCAACAGTTTTTAAAAAATTATATCTATTACTTGATTTGTGTAGGTCCCTAAATGTTTGAGCATGAATCGTGCCAATAATTCTGGCGTTGACTGTATACCTGTAAGAAATCAGCATTTGTCCTTAACGTTTTTTTTGCATGGCCCTTGGAGGTCAGCAGTCATCAAAATGAATTGAACAAAATTGTGTTTTTATTGACTGAAGACACATTTCAAGTAAAATAAATAAATAAATAAAGAAATGCAGATATTGATGGAGCTTGAATACTCACTGAGCAGCCATGTTAAGCCAGTTGAGACAGATTGGTGGCATGGAGGCTTCCGACAGGGCACTCAAGTGGCCCAAAGAAAATATTCCAAGGGATTGGACCAGAAGCTGAGATTTAGTGGAGGCATAAGGGACAAGAGAGCATATTTTTGTGTTGTTGAAGTAGAACTTAAAAGGGTCAACCCAATGTTCTCTGTGAAGGAGACACTCAGGATTCTCACAATTCCTTGAAGACCTTGCAAGTGCTTGATTTTAAATGTTTTGAAAGGTGGTGAAAGGGCTGGATATTTTGCTGGAGAGTGCTTGAAGGTGCTTGATTTTTTTTTATTGGTCTTTCTGTTGCCATTTTACAAAACACATTTTTTTTCATAGCCATACATTATAAGTACAGTAATACCAGTGTTATGCTGTGCCAAAGCACATAATTTCTCTGAAAAACAGTTTATGGTGTTTAGGCTGGAAAGGGCTGTAGATAATATCTCATTCTATGTAATTGTTATGTGGATAGTACTTGAGCTCAATTTCAAAATGTAAGGGCTTTTTTGTTTTTATGACCAGCAGCTGGAGATACAACATTTCAAACTGTGTGTAAAAAGATTTAGTCGCATTTTGGTTTAAAAAAATATCACGTGGCGTCTTTACTTGTCTCCTTTGCTTAGTAAGATAATATGGTCAGTCTTGGTAATCACAAAGTACGCTGCCTGGCCAAAAAAAAAGTTGCACAATATTTCGTTGGACTGCCTTTAGCTTTGATTACGGCGCACATTTGTCGTGGCATTGTTTCGACAACCTTATGCAACGTCACAACATTTATTTCCGTCCAAAGTTGCATACATTTTTGGCAGAGATCTTATATTGATGACGGGAGAGTCGAACCACTCCGAAAAGTCTTCTCCAGCACATCCCAAAGACTTTCAATGGGGTTAAGGCCAGGAATCTGGTGGCCAATTCATGTGTGAAAATGATTCCTCATGCTCCCTGAACCACACTCTCACAATTTGAGCCCGATGATTCTTGGCATTGTCGTCCTGGAATATGCCCATTGATGGCATAACCTGGTCATTCAGTACATTCAGGTACTCAGCTGACGTAATTTTATTGCTGCATAATGTTGCTGAGCCTAGACCTAACCAATTGAAGCAACCCCAGATCATAACACTGCCTCCAGAGGCTTGTACAGTGGGCACTATGCATGACGGGTGCAACGTCGACTTTTTTTTTGGCCAGACAGTGTAGATAAGTTACCCATAAATAATAATAATTATTATTATTAATAATAAATTTTATTTATATAGCACTTTACCAAGTATTCAAAGTTGCTTAACAACAAAATGAAATAAAGCACTAAATCAAAATTTCTTATGAATAAACCTAATTAATTAACATTAGCTAGCTAGTTAATGACAGTTCTTGTCTGTTTCTGTGTTAAAATTCAAAAGTTCACAATTATAAATTGCTACTTGCTTGTTTTTTGAGGGTTCAGGCCTGATTTTAGCCCAATTTTCCTTTTTCCATTTACTCTGTAAAGTGTCTTTGTGACAATGCCTCTGGGAAAAGCGCTAAACAAATACAATTTAATTGAGTTAAATTTGCCCTCCAGTGAGCAGATTGCCTCAATCACAAAGCTGAAATCAGTTCATAATGGAGACTGGAGACTAATTCCCACATGTACAGTGCAGAAAACAAATTTAACCAACGTGAAACCAAACAAACATTGTATGCTTTATGCCACGCAGGTACATAGCAATACGAACACCTGAATGGCAAATGTGAAAGTACAGTGATACAACGATGTAGTTTGTATGAATTAACTTTAAAAAAATCAAGTAAAGGACAGATCACTGTGTTGAGGAAGTGTGCATAAACATCACATTTGGCCTGTCTTTCAGGGATCTGCATGTTACGTGGGACATCACGTTAACTGATAAAAGAGGACGGGAAAGCATATTTAAGCAAACCCATGCCTATTTTTCCGATTCATCTGTAACCGTGTGTTGGAGCAAAGGCGGTTGGCCTCCGTTTCACCAGCTCTCCACGCTGCAAGTGCACGGAGTAAAGCGGGTGGCATTAGATTGTCCTACTGTCAACAAGTATGTTTGATGTATCTGTCCCTATTCTTTTATGTGATTCATTTACATGATTTGTGTTCTTCAGTCAGGTAATGTCTCTTCATTCACCTCCATAGGCCTGGATGGCGATCTCTGATTGCAAAGCACGATGTGCCTGATATCCAAGAGAGGGTCATTGGCTCGGACAAGCTTGTGAATTTGTTACGGTTGGCCCCTGGACTCATGATTGGACTGTGGAGGGTATGGTTTCATCAAGAGGGATTATTTGATCACTGATCACTGGTCCATTTGTGCGACCTGAATGTTAAGCTGCACGGTTATTTTCTGAGATAGCAAGGTTAAAGCTACTGTTTGTGTGCAGTATCCACAGTCCCGCATGCTCAGTTGGGCTACTGGAACAACCAGTAGTGGACTGATGCATAAAAAGAGATGAAGATACTGTAAAAATACTGATTTTGTTTTGCATCAATTTATTGTATTTTCAGGGAAATTTCGCAGTGGCTTTTGTCATGATGAATTTACACTTCCACAAACTAGTGGAAAGAAGCCTCCTTGGGTCTTCTTTATGGTGAGCTTTTTGGGTTTACTGTGAGGGGGCATCTTTATCCACCTCTCTTCTGTGTTGAAAACAGATGGTGTGGTCAATGCTTTGAAGTGCAAACAGAAAGCAGTCTTGGCCATATGTCCCCTACCTTTGGGGGGAAAAGGTCATTCATTGGTGAAAATAGTATTATTTGGGTTGTAAAAAATGCAGATATGTAAATATGTGAAGCTGTCCGACCAAATTCCTTCTTCACAGCAAGAATACCACAGTAAAAAAAATGCATTGCTTAACTGCAATGTGGAACAGAATACAATTAGTTACTGATTGAGTGCACAAGTTTTATTCCACAGAACGGCACTCTGTAGGTGACTCCAAACCCTTCCCAACAAGTACTGTAATTTAAATATAGCTTAAAAATACAGAACCTGATACCTGATGCTGTTTGTGGCTTTTCTATATTGTGGGGATCAACTAGATTGTTTCATTACATTTTATGTATATCAAATTGGCTGGCTTGACTTAAAAAAATAATAATAATTAAAGAAATAGGTTCATGTCGGAGGGTAAAAAGTATCAAAAATAACTTAATGACGGGATAAAAGGTATAGGCATAGCTCACTAAGGCAAAGCAGAGACAGTCATGGCGTGGTGTGACAACTCCATCTTCTGGCAATGCATGATGCTGTGCTGAGACTATCATGAAGGACTGTGAGTGTATTTTTCACTCAGCTGTCTGAAAGGGAATTAGCTACTGCAGAGCCCTCCTGTTCCTAGAAACCTGTGTCCTTTGTCCACGCAGTCATTAAGTGATCATCAGCCAATATGACATCATGCAGAGCCCCGTACCAAAAAAAAAAACATTACCAGATTCAGATGTGTCATAAAACATGATTTTTACTTGGGGCTAAAGTCAGCATGTGACCTTCAGGCTTATTTAAATCAGAAATTAATGTCAGTATTTACGACTTGCTTTTAATTTTTATTATGTTGATGCATGGGGAGAACATATTGAGTCGTTTGATCGTCTCTGTAATGAACGAACTGATATGACCAATCATGATGACCTTGATTTGGTCAGGCCCCAGGTGGCGTGAATGTGGTTTTTGACTGCAAGCACTGAAAACTCATCACATTACATATCTTCTTGTAACATTCATTTTGTTCATGATGCATAGATTTTCGCGAAAAAATAAATAAATCGCATCCTTTACATAACATAACACATCCTTCTCTGATGTACCATATTTCAACTGGTATATTCTTCATCAGATTATCTCAGTTGCAGGCAATTTAAGAAGCATTTGAGGTTAATCAATATAGTCAATGAACATATTTTTTAAAGTTTGCATGCGTTGTTATTTAATTAAATTTATTAACATCCCCAAAACATTTTATGTTCTGATTCTGTGCAATAGGTGACGATTCTCGCCTCATTTCTTTTAATTAAGTGCGCCTGTCTCTGCAGTGTATGTGTGCCGGTCTGAATTTATGGAGATTTGTTTTCTTCCTTCCTTTTTGCTAGCCCCTACACAGTACCAGAGGACAGACCTCCCTTTGATGATGTGGACTCAGAATATGGTCTCCATGGATACACAGTGCACATCTTACTCCATAACACTGTGGAGCACATCATGTCCGGGCATTTCTCTCAGCTCTTCTGCAAGACAGGTAAACAAACAACTTGAATAGGTTTGCTATTACAGTGTCCTCCATAGTATTGTGGATTGTCATCAAACTATTCTCATGTGGTTAAAGTGCCGATTCTCAGCTTTTATTAAAGGGCATACATTTTGGTTTCACTGTGTAGAAATTACAGCACTTTTTATACATAGCCCCCCCCCCCCCCCATTTCAGGGCACCATGATATTTGGGACATATTAATGTTATGCAAATCAAAGTAGTCATGTTTAGTACTAATGGAGCAGGGCAATACCTGCTCCGCTCATTGATATGAAAGAACTTAGGTTTAGTTTTCATACTCTTTAGGGAGAAAACCAGTGTGTACAAGTAATGGCTGCAGGTTTACCTGGAATAGCAGTTTAGACTTAACAGCATTGTTCAAGTTTTGCCTACTGGAGTGGCATGTATTAAAATGCAGACAGCTGCATAACAAGACAAATATATAATTCATTATTGCAAATGATAATGATTATTGACATAATTATGTACATTACAAAATGCATTGTTAGCAATCAGTGAAATTTGAAAAATATATTGTATAATCATGCTCTGTATTGGAAGTGCCAAGACAGTACAGATACAAAGCAAGTGTAACAGTAGATGGTGCTAGAGCTATTAAAAATAGATGTTGGATGAATGTGCGTGCGTGCGGTTGTGTGTGTTACTTTTCGCTGTTGGTTGGTTGTGTGTATGTTACTTTTAGCTGTTGTGCGGTTGTGTGTATGTTACTTTTAGCTATTGTGTGGTTGTGTGTATGTTACTTTTAACTGTTGCGTGGTTGTGTGTATGTTACTTTTAGCTGTTGTGTGGTTGTGTGTATGTTACTTTTAGCTGTTGTGCGGTTGTGTGTTACTTTTAGCTGTTGGTTGGTTGTGTGTATGTTACTTTTAATTGTTGTGCGGTTGTGTGTATGTTACTTTTAGCTGTTGTGTGGTTGTGTGTATGTTACTTTTAGCTGTTGTGCGGTTGTGTGTATGTTACTTTTAATTGTTGTGCGGTTGTGTGTATGTTACTTTTAGCTGTTGTGTGGTTGTGTGTATGTTACTTTTAGCTGTTGTGCGGTTGTGTGTATGTTACTTTTAATTGTGCGGTTGTGTGTATGTTACTTTTAGCTGTTGTGTGGTTGTGTGTATGTTACTTTTAGCTGTTGTGCGGTTGTGTGTATGTTACTTTTAGCTGTTGTGTGGTTGTGTGTATGTTACTTTTAACCCGCCAAGATGTGGAGAAGGGGAGTAAAATTATCTGGACACAGATCCAGATAGCAAATCTACCAGTGTAGGATATTGCAGCAGACTGTCCAGATGTGGCACA
This sequence comes from Synaphobranchus kaupii, assembly GCA_029718625.1. Classification (NCBI taxonomy): domain Eukaryota; kingdom Metazoa; phylum Chordata; class Actinopteri; order Anguilliformes; family Synaphobranchidae; genus Synaphobranchus; species Synaphobranchus kaupii. Next base: position 113,238,739 of record CM056377.1, on the reverse strand, counting down.
GAAATAACATTAGAGTTTGACACAGTATTTCATCATTTACTTACTATTATATGAGAACAAGTACCCCCCTGCATGTGTGTACTGTATGTGAGTGTTTGGGCTGCAGCAAGGTGTAATGGTTAGTAAACTAGACTTGCAGGTAAACATTTGTGGCTTTAATTCCTACTTGGGACACTGCAGTTGTTCCCTTGAGTAAGGTCCTTTACCGGAATTGTTTCAGTATAATATTGAACTGTTCAAACTGAGTGTATGGGGGGAAAAAACATGTAAGTCCCTCTGGATGGAAGCGACTGCTAAATGCTGAAATGTAAATTTAATGTACGTGCCTTTCATTGTTCATGCAGCTGTTCCAACATTGTGTTTTCTCTAGATGAGATTTGGGACGGATTCATACAGTTGAAGGCCATCAAAAGAAATGACCTGTCACAGCACACCCCTCTCTCTGGGAAAATCAGCCTGCCCTGGAGGACCGACGGTCTGAATGGGAATGTCCAGGTAACTTCAAAGTAGACTGTAGTCAATTACTGCAGTCTTGAGAAGTGTCTCACCATAAACTAAATACCATTCCTGTTATGTACATACCACGTGCCATGTAATGTTTAGTGACAATAGGTAGACTTGAAAGGATTAAAAATAATTAATTATTAAAAAGACATCAAGTCATCCTAAATATTGTTCTTTTTTGGCCTGTGTTTTTTTTGTTTTTTTTTCTCCATTAATACGTATTTTTGTGAAATCAATGGCCACGTTTACATGCACACCATATTCAGAATAATGATTCTTACTCTGGTTTGGGTCATATTCCGATTATCCCATTTACATGCGTCATGAAAGGAACCCTTAATCGGGGTTTTGCTTTTCAGAAGGTGTTTACATGGACTACTGTGTATTGTATTAGTTTTCCGAATAAGATCGGAATAATGCTGTGCATGTAAATGTTGTCATTGTGTGTCAAAGTTAGTGAACATTTAAAAAGTGTCAAATTTGGTCATGTGAATATACTATTTTGGCCTACTACAAATCTTAAGCAGCATTTTATGTTTCATGTCATACGTGTTACTAGATTCTCATATTTTTTTTATGATATCAACATGGTCAAAACAAGCACTGATTTAGCATAAATGCATATTTGCTTACATTGTTTAAATGCATATGCATTCATGTCAAACAGTAATACTGTCATGTTATATTTAGAATTTGACTCTACTTTCTCTTTTCAAATTATATTTCTATAGAACTGCTGCATGATGACCCTGACTGTTCTGGATGAAGCACAAAACCCCTTCTGTTGTGTCAGCACACCAATAACCATGACATTGTCAAAAAAGGAATCTTTGTCATATGACTACCAAGGGGAGCGCTTTTTTATGTGGCACCAGGACTCTGAGGTAAAGGTCAAAATAGAGCTGGTTTGGTTAGCAGAGCAAGAGCAGTTCTTTCTCACGAACCTTGTGATTTACATTGCAACAGCTAAAGTAAACAAGCACTTTGGAAGACGGTACTGAAAACTGGAAGTCGTCTCCCAAAATATTTTGTTTTGAGACATGGGCTTAGAATCGCTCAATATGACTTAACAAAGGGGTTGTACCTTTTCCCCCTTGATGGTAATAAGGTTGAAATGTAATGAATGTTCACTGTTTTGTAATTAACATAAATATTATGTTTCTTCATATTGAGCATATTATTTTTGACATATTGTAGCCATTTAATTACATGGCAAAACAATATTTCAAGTTTTCATAGTTGTTATACACATGTTAAAATCTATTTACCAACTCCATTGATTTGATTTATTTATTTAAAATTATTTTTTGTCATTTAAATGTTTGATATTCTTTAGGTACAGTTTTAGAGTATGCCTTTATAAAGCTGTAAGCTCTCAAAGTATCGACTTTCTCTCAAAGTCATTTGTACCTTAACATCAAATGTTATGGGGTGTTTCAGAATGCACATGGGGCAGCCATCTTGGGAAAATATCACGTCCTCCCTTCATGTAGGACACCACTTCTTTATTGGCTTATCCATGGTCATATTCTCAACCGCATTGGCTATCAACTCATATCAATTACTTAAAACAGTCTCGTATCTGACATTCAGGCTATTCTCTATATACATTGTACATACTCGTTTTGAATGAGATGTTATGGACACCTTGGCTTTTTGCACGTTTTGCATGTGTTTCTCAGTAATGCTACTGGATTATTGAATAAATGGAATGCGATGAACAGGAATATAAATGAATGAATAAAAATAAATCAAATCCTCTTGTTTTTTTTTGTTACACTTTACAGCATTATGGCACTCTTGACGATTCACAGAAAATAAATGAATGAGAGAGAGCTAGAGGGGGGGGGGGGGGAGAAAGAGCACCTTAGTTTGCCCTTACAATCGAACACACCGAATATGAGCGTGTCAGAAGGTGCGTTGCCCTTACACCATATACACCAATACACCAAAGAGCTAGCGTGCCTAATCGAGGCTGATTCTCTCGTGGGCGTAAAGCGGTGAAAGAGAATCTTTGTTCTGCTGTGTGAGTGCTTTTGCTGAAAAAGTGCATTTCATGCTCGTATAGTGGCTCCCGGTAATGTTCTCCTTATGATTTGAATCTGTAGAATACAGAATGATAAATCACCGCCGGGTTTATATTATCAAAAGAGGGGTCATCACTCATCATTCGAGTTCCTGCTTTTCAGCAAAACCATACTTATTGTGCTTTCCTTTTTATCTTCTGAAGGGGGGGGGGGGGGGGTGCAGTTAATTACATGCTATTTGAATATAATACCACTCTCACTTTTGTGCATGTATTGATTTATGCTTGATGTATTGCATTTTCAGGACCTTCCTGTGAATCATATGAAGCCATTGGGCCCCTCGTCTTGTGCGCTCTAACCGAATGGTGGATTAACAGTCAACAGGCGTGTCTGCAGATGTACATATTTGTCACACGGACAACTTGTACATTTACACATCACAGCTCTGGTGCAGTCTTTTTATGCACTATTATACTTTATAAGTGCTAGCCTCTCGAGGTGTCTGGTAGAGACTACTCCATGCGGTCAAGAAAATGAAGAAAAGTGAAAGGGGAAGCAGAGGGAAATTTTTAAGATTAACTTTAAAAAAAAAATTATCACAGCTTTAAATCAGTGATGAAATTCTTCCGGTTTTCCTCGGAATTCCAAAAATGCATTATAGCTCCAGGTATTTTTGATCGACAGTGATACATTTTTTGCTGATCCGATGCTAAAGCGGCTTTAAAAAGCGAAAAATTAGATGAAAAATTTATAATTTGCTCCGAATCGTCTTCTGTGTGTGCGCAGCCATGTTTTATATGACACTTGGTACAAATAGAGTACACATATCCACAATTAAATAATGTTGAGAAAATTCACATAATTTTGCGATGCAAATAAAAATTATTTTACTACTCACCATTGCGTAGAATGGCTATATCTGACGGTATTGACTATTATGTGTGTCATATTAAATTTTTCAATCATGAAGTTTACAAATATTTTATGCTTGCTGATTTCTGTGACCAGCTGATGCTGAGTGCTTGTTCGATCCTATAAGCCTGCATTGGTTCCGAACCATATTGTAAATGAATGTCAAGATTGAAGATATTTTTCAGTCCATCTAACTATATGCTTATTCTTATTTATAATTCTGGTAGAAAAAAGTGTGCAGAAGTTATGATACTTATTTGTTAAATATGATTTCAAACATCCAATAATTTATTTTTTTCCATATTGTGATAACTGGTGAAATCTCTGATATTTTACTGTATCACCCAAAAGGGTGGAATGTGCTGCTGATGAGACAAGGTATTACCCGTGTAACGGGATTTCGCACAACACTCCTTTGTTCTCTGAGGTCACTCTCACCTTGAAAAAAGCGCTTGTATCCAACGGTGTCATGCTTGGGGGAAAAAAGGGAAGACGATGGAGGAGCTTCTGTCATGTGACGTGGCTGAAGCCATAACTAGATTGCGGGCGGACACAGGCGCGCCTGAAGGTTAAACACTCCATATGCTGCCTCGCTCGCTACTCGAACACTACAGTTTACTGGCACTGTTCCTTCACTGCATTGCCCTCACAACTGCACTGTTTATCACAGAGTCCCCTGGGCTTCGTGCTGATGTGAAGACTGCTTGTGGAAGTGGTTAAAATGCCCACAGCTCCCACCACTGTGACCTTCATCAGACAGCTGCCAGTGTACAGCGTACACCCCCATAAAACTGACAGTTTTTCACACTCATTTATGAGGAACTAGCACCTTAAGGGCATAACCTAATAGTGCCCTCCTGGCATCACTTAGCTCTTACTTTCCAATGTCATACAAGCGGCTTTAATTGCAGACAAATGCAGGTACACTTCTAAAGGTCAGTCTCCTCAATAATGACGGGGAGGCAACAAAAAACTACTGTAAAGGGGACGATTTGGGGGTGTATTCTGAATATCTCAAAGTTTCTATAAAAAGTCAATCTAAATTTAGACAGTTATGTATTGATTATGTGGGCTTATATCCAACATGCTACGAGTAATTTAAAATTTCAGACGCCAATGATTCATAATTTAGTGAAGGTATATTGTAAATATCCCCAGCAGATGGCTCCACTGGTTAAGCAGAACTGGGCCCACTGATTCCCAAGAAGGCTGAGCAAGGCTGCTGTTTGAAACGGTAATGAAAGAACATATTGTTTATATTTATAAACATGGAATGGTTATTGTAAACTTCGAGAGGAAATTTATCTGATCTGTATCATGAATTAAAATGAAAATAAAAGATGTTTAGGCAGTGATAAACTGAGTTTATTATTTTTATCAGTGTAGCATTAATGGTTAGGGAGCTGAGCTTGTAACTGAAAGGTTGCAGTCTTGAGTTGTACCCTTGAGCAGGGTACTTAACCTGAATTGCTTATCCAGTATATATCCATTTAAAAAAATGCAAAAATGAAGTTGCTCTGGATAAGAGTGTCAGCTAAATGCCTGTAATGTAATAATAATTCATTTTATTCATTGTGATTTTCATACACGCATAGCACTGGATGCAAGCAATTGCTCAAACCTACAGTTGAAGTCGGAAGTTTACATACACTTAGGTTGAAGTCATTAAAACTCATTTTTAACCACTCCACAGATTTTATGTTAGCAAACTATAGTGTTGGTAAGTCAGTTAGGACATCCACTTTGTCCATGACAGAAGTAATTTTTCCAACAATTGTTTACAGACAGATTATTTCACTTTTAATTCATTATATCACAATTCCAGTGGGTCAGAAGTTTACATACACTAAGTTGACTGTGCCTTAAAACAGCTTGGAAAATTCCAGAAGATGATGTCATGGCTTTAGAAACTTCTGATAGGCTAATTGACATTATTTGAGTCAATCGGAGGTGTACCTGTGGCTGTATTTTAAGGCCTACCTTCAAACTCAGTGTCTCTTTGCTTGACATCATGGGAAAATCAAAAGAAATGTGCCAAGACCTCAGAAAGAAAATTGTGGACCTCCACAAGTCTGGTTCATCCTTGGGAGCAATTTCCAAACGCTTGAAGGTACCATGTTCATCTGTACAAACAATAGTACGCAAGTATAAACACCATGGGACCACGCAGCCGTCATACCGCTCAGGAAGGAGACGCGTTCTGTCTCCTAGAGATGAAAGTGCTTTGGTGCGAAAAGTGCAAATCAATCCCAGAACAACAGCAAAGGACCTTGTGAAGATGCTGGAGGGAACAGGTACAAAGTATCTATATCCACAGTAAAATGAGTCCTATATCGCCATAACCTGAAAGGCTCCAAACCCGCCATAAAAAAGCTAGACTACAGTTTGCAACTGCACATGGGGACAAAGATCTTACTTTTTGGAGAAATGTCTGATGAAACAAAAATGTAACTGGCCATAATGACCATCGTTATGTTTGGAGGAAAAAGGGTGATGCTTACAAGCCGAAGAACACCATCCCAACCGTGAAGCACGGGGGGTGGCAGCATCATGTTGTGGGGGTGCTTTGCTGCAGGAGGGACTGGTGCACTTCATATAATAGATGGCATCATGAGGAAGGAAAATTATGTGGATATATTGAAGCAACATCTCAAGACATCGGCCAGGAAGTTAAAGCTTGGTCGCAAATGGCTATTTCAAATGGAAAATGACCCAAAGCATACTTCCGAAGTTGTGGCAAAATGGCTTAAGGACAATAAATTCAAGGTATTGGAGTGGCCATCACAAAGTCCTGACCTCAATCCAATCGAAAATTTGTGGGCAGAACTGAAAAAGCGTGTGCGAGCAATGAGGCCTACAAACCTGACACAGTTACACCAGTTCTGTCAGGAGGAATGTGCCAAAATTCCAGCAACTTATTCTGAGAAGCTTGTGGAAGGCTACCTGAAACGTTTGACCCAAGTTAAACAATTTACAGGCAATGCTACCAAATACTAACAGAGCGTATGTAAACTTCTGACCCACTGGGAATGTGATGAAAGAAATAAAAGCTGAAATAAATCTACTATTTTTCTGACATTTCAAATTATTAAAATAAAGTTGTGATCCTAACTGACCTAATACAGGGCATGTTTACTAGGATTAAATGTCAGGAATTGTGAAAAACTGAGTTTAAATGGATTTGGCTAAGGTATATGTAAACTTTCGACTTCAACTGTATAGTGTCGTCATTTTTTATATGTTTAAGCGTAACAGCTGAATTTCAGATTATTTCCACTATAAATGACTGGCATATCACACATTTGATATATGAGTTAGAGTCAGGTTGATTAGAGATGGCAAAGCCAGCAATTTTGTATCCCTACATACTGATCTGATCCCTGCATACTGCCTACATCTTGTTTTTTATGAATTGCATGGAATTATTTCAGTGTGTGTGTGTGTGTGTGTGTGTGTGTGTGTGTGTGTGTGTGTGTGTGTGTGTGTGTGTGTGTCTGTGTGTGTGTGTGTGTGTGTGTGTGTATCTGTGTGTGTGTGTATGTGTGTCTGTGTGTGTGTGTGTGTGTCTGTGTGTGTGTAATGAAGTATGAGAGCAGTGAAGGAAAATGGACACCAAAATGTCTTATGAATGAATGAATTTGTAATGGAGTAGGCTATCATTAATTCATTTGATGTTTTCAGCTCTCTTTTTTCCCCCCAAGATGCTTACATTACCGTGTAACAATCACCCCTGGATCTCTCTGGAGTACTGTCCAATAAAGTTAATCACATGTATTCTGAAAATGTTCTATTGCAGTTCAATAAAATGTTCAATGCCATAGCGAAGGGTCTTGAATGGAAAATTGGTTTTCACTAGATATTTAAAGTTAGCGTGTTTACTCCCTCCCACAAGGAGATGAAGCAGCTGCTCTGTAGTCACGTAAGTTTTCATTCTCAGATCAAGTGGGAATGATGTTCATTCTCAGATCAAGTGGGAATGACGTAGCAAAGGAAATCCTATTTTGGGGGTTGCCATCACAAGGATGTCACGCTAATGAAAGCCAAGCATAGCTTACATCAAGGTGTGCATCACAATCTCATGAATATAGCAGAATGTATGAACACGCTCCAGAAGCTTATGTTAAGGGCCACATCACAATATCATGAATATAATATAACATATCAAAACCCTCAGGATATATCGTAGTGGTGACATACAGTATGTCTTGATGCGATATGCTAATCTACACACACACATTCCTGTATTGTTATTGGCTGAGGTTCTCCTAAGGGTGTTGATGTGAGCAATAATGCAGAAGTTTTTGCCTTGTCAATAAGTAAAAATAACCGTGATGAGGTAAATTTTGGCACACCGGCTTTCCATGGGCTACAGCTCTATAGGCTAGTTCACTTAATCCTCATATTATATCAATTCCGGGTCTCTTAAAGACCAGTTAACCTTATTTTTCCATCTTGACACTGTATGATTCTTCCTAATTTGTTGGGATAAAATAGTAAACACAGAATAAACATCATGCTATATTTTAAAAAATCCTGTACCAACTTTGTATACAAAGGTCTTGTGTGGGGTCATTAGTTTTTACCCCCTTGTTTTGGGGGGTAATTCTGGTGGCACTTTCCCATATAGTTTTTAAACTTCACAAACTTTCACTTACCTCAGGCTCTAAAATTAGATATTTCATCATAGATTTTTAATATTTAGGGAGAAAAGGCTAGTCAATTGTGCGGCACACAAAAGTTGATTAATTAATGCATGAGCTCAATAAAAACAAGTATTTTGTTATCTCAAGATAACACAACAAATAAACCAGCTTCAGGACATATGAATGAAATTGTTGTAATTAAATGTATATTATATTTGTAAGTCTGTGTTTCCTTTTGGAAAAATGATTTGGTACTGAAAAATGACAATGGCATATTGCCTTACACTGAGAACAGTGTGACAAGTACGACTTCAAAACAAATCAACAGTAAAACAACAAAAGAGTATTTGACATCAAGGTGTCACACTGTCAGGAGATCAGTAGCCTTCCTAAATAAATTATGATTCAAAGCTTTGAAGGTAAAATATGCTGATGTGGTTCACAATTTTAGCTAGAGTGATTGATGGCTTAATACAATTTTTCTCATTTATTTCCTAATATATTTAGGAAATACCTACATTCTGGCCACTTAAACTTCTCAACCACGCCTTTTTCTCAAGTCACCTGTTAAATTGCTGATTTTGGTGTAGTTAGCGTGTTGTATAAGATAACGGTAAAGAAAAAAACCTTATTTTAAAATGGGAAAAACATTGCAATAACTGGCATTTATTTATCTATTTGAGTAAAAAAAGGTACAGGGTTTCAGTTGCTTTTTATGGTTTATTGTTAAATTGTGTTCAGAAGAAAACTGCGGTCAAAAGAGCCTCCCCTGGATCTAACAAATTTAGCAGCTGCATTGATTGTATGTCCTACGTTTTTGTAAGGGTCCTCATCACAGATGAAAATTGCTTCCATTTTTAGCTTCTAATGCTGCCCTCAGTGACAACCAGCTGCACTAGGGGCAGACCACAGTTTTTTAAGATTAAAAAGTTAATTTCCTATTGCTCACTCAGTGGTCAAATAAAGCTCTACTGAAATGCATTATCTCAAACGAGACATTACACAATTTGTGTTGTATATGTAAAACGCTTTTGTACTGTGCCTGAGATAATCGTAAAAGCTCAATCACGCTCCCCTGAGACACTATAAGTCAAGCCTGTGGAGTTTCAACTGTCAGCAATATACCCTTGGATCTTCCTCTAGGTGCTTATTGAAAGTTTAATGTCCAGTTTCTCTGCTCCCACAGCAGTAAAATTCGGTCATGTTTCTTTTAAGATTACATCAGCAGGTGTTCTATTACCATACACAGTATTACTACACCATCTGCACACTAAACAAAAAGTTTTATAAAACTTTGCAACCAATGCCACTGATCTCACTGAATATACAGTATATTGCCAAGTAATGGAAATCTACTGTAACACCTCTACTTGTAGAACATATGAGTAGGAGTAGCATATCAATCCGCCAGGGTGTAGTGAATATCAGGAAGCTATTACTACTACAATATTGAAATGATCAAAGCTTCAGGGAATCAAACCAAGGAAATCACAATTTGTACAATTATTTTCATACAATTTTTTTGTTTTTTGTTGTCAGTAGAGAGCAATAGGAATCATATTATCTTACACAGAGCTGCATCTTAAAAATGAAAATGCCAAGTCACCCGCCCTCTGGCGAAACAGCCACAGATAAGACCATCAGAAGATTCAGTAAAGTGTCATTGAAATTTTTTGATGAATATAAGAAGTGTTATCGCTTTTAATACAGTGGAATTGGGAAGGCTGTTGTCAAAGGAGACGGGGCTGCTATTTACTGCCGTCTCCCAAAGCCTGGAAGGACAGTGGCAGCTTTGCCGACAGGCATGCACGGCTGAAGTGGATTGGTAATCAGCCCAGGTAGCGCTCGCGTCCTTAATTGGACCTATAATAAAAGCATAGCCTGCTGTGCTTTTAGTTTTGGAGAGACATTCATATGCAGAGGTATTGTGTGGGCTGGCGTGTCGTAACCCTCTAATCAGCCTAAAGGGTTGTCTTTGGATAAGCCTGTTTAATGCCTGGTTTTAGTGCATTCCTTTTTTTACTTTTGTTTCATCACACCCTGGTAAAAGAGAATAAAAAATGGCTGTTACCCAGCTTCCAGGAACTGATGTCAATGGACAGGGTGCTATGGTGTATTCAAGTGGCCAACTCGGGTGGATTGTGCATGACGTTCGCTGTGACGATGGTCCCGTTTGTTGCGATGGAGGTGTTCAAATGCTCAGCGGCAAAAAACATGGACGCCCTCATAAAGCTGATGCTTGTTTGGCTGGCCTCTGAGCAGCATTTGCAGTTCCAAAGGTTTTACATGGCGTATTCGAAAACGATTGAAGATGACAACGAGCGCAGAAGGTGAAAGACTACATACGCAACGGGTCTCTCTAGATCCAGATCTGTCCATGTTTACAGCTGTTTACCTTTGCTCAGCTGTTTACCTTTGACCTCTGACGCATTTTTCGTCACCTTGGTCATCTCGGGGACCTCAGGAGGTGCCCGAGTTGAATGTCGGATTTCCGAGACCGTTGTCATCAGCTCGTCACCATCTCGTCACTGGTGTGTCATGTGCAAAACGTTTTTCTTCTCGGAAGTCGGGGGGGGGGGGGGGGGGTGCATGTAGGAGTAAGGCCGCGATCACACCGGACGCGCTTTGTAGGCTTGAAAACGCGAGGAGCACTACCTGTCTTGATTTTACGAAAGCCTACTCTGAAGAAGCAGTTGGAGGCGTCTTTTTTGCTGTTGCTAGGCAACCGAACTCCGTTCCTGTCAATCACTTAGCTGACGTTGTTAACGGTGTTAGCGAACTTTTTTAGTTTACCCGAGAGTTTGCTTCGTTATTAGTGGAGTGCCTTGGATCACTTATTTTTTATCATGGTATTCACGATTATTGAAATCATATAACTCCTGGTGGGCTGAAACGGCAACTAACGTTACCATTTTTTTCCTCAATCGTCTTTGTTTACACGGAACCGACAGGCAGAATCAAGGCCCGCCTCTACTTTCGTGCGATTGGACAGAGGAGAAAAGAATGACAGTGACGTGGCGCACATTTTTCCTCAGAGCGCTTCAAGATGAGATATTTCAACCCTGTGTGCACCGAGCATTTTTCGCAAAAACAGCGAGGCGCCGGGAGCGGATAAACGCGAGGCGCCCGGGGCGCAAAAGCAGCGTGGGAAACACTTCAGACTCATTGAAAACCATTTTAAAAAAGGCACCCCCAGCTGTTAAAGCGGATCCGGTGTGATCGCAGCCTAAATGTGGAAACAAGACAATAGATCACTGGATGGGCGGAGCAGAGCTGGAGAATAAGTAGAAAAATGTAATTTTAATACAAAATACAAGACATAATTATTTTATTGTAATCTATGTTTAAATACACATCGTCCTCTTCCCCAAGTAAGCAAAACATTACATAGCCACATGGAATCAGGGCCAACAAAAATAAGTAGATTGCTGTCAACAGTACGTACAGAGTATGTGCATAGTAGTGCATACGTACAGTATAATTACTGTCCAGCAATCAACCAAGGACTATGAACAAAGTGATTAATCCTTAGCAGTTTCACCTAAACCAAGATTTAATTAGACTTGTATTGAGCCATTTTACCCACATTGCCATGAACTGTGCTTTTCAGCCGGAAGGTTACTAGGAGCACACTAATGAGCAGCACATGGCCTTCAGAAAATCAGATTTTATATGATCACGGTTTGAATCACAGTGTTTTTATATCATATCTTCTGGCCATAATCGAAATAATTTCTTCTGTGCTGTCTAACTTGTGCATAATTTCTTATCAATCCAGGAGAACGCATGACTAGCACGTGCTAGGACTGACAGCCACTGCTTCTCTTCACTCTGCATGTCCACAAGACCCTCCCTCCTTATCTGGATGATACTAAATTTAATCTCACCTCACTGGTTAGATACATTGAGCCATCCATATTTTAATACATTGAATCATCCATATTTCACATTTGTGTGAAACCTACATCACCATACATGCATTTATTTTTGTTATATAATTTCTGTTCGGATATACTTGCTAAAAATGAACAATTTAAAAGCATAGAATCGAGTATAACTGAAGTGAACCCACTTAATGAAAGCTATTTTTTAGCAACATGACATGGCAATTTATCATATTGTCATATCTTTCACTGAATAAATTACACAGCCAGAATGTGTAATGTATTTACCTGGGGGTGATAATAAACACAGCACAGCTTATATCTGGAGAAAACATTGCTGACAAATCAGTGATATTAAACACTAATGCTTCTTTTTTAAATAAATTGCATGGATTCACAAATGGCACATTCAGTTTTCAGGTTTACCTTTCTTCAGCCTAATCACACTGCTCTTTTCCAGTTTCACAAGTGAGCAACAAATTAGGAACCTCAAGCATGTGTAGCTAGTACCTTTTTCTCACACATTTGCCTCAATTTCAACTGCTGAAATCATAATGTGGTGTAAAAAATGAACACGTAACATTCGCTTAAACTGTATAAAATAGTAGGAGTGCATGTAAAATAAAAGCATATTACAGCTAGTTTGAACAATGAACACGATGATAATGACCCTTGCTAGGTGTCTATATTGCAATAGAATAATCTACCATGCAGTATAGCATTTAGAATAAATATTTTTATAGAGCTCACATTGTAACTATCATAGAAATCGGCTGCTTCTCTGGAATAATCTTTCCCTTTTAACTCTCTGAACATCTTATCAAGTATTTATTATTGGAAGTTGAATTTCTGCTTCTGCCACATTGCCCAATTGCAATGCTATTTACTGTCTGTCCAGTCAAAGAAAAAAGCATAAATTGTGATAATTGTGGCATTACATCAATTGCATGCAAATTATGTTTTCTCTAAAATTGTGTATTTTGATTTGCGTTACATGATTTCTTTTTTTGCTTGTAACAAATATACTGGAATGTAAGGAGAGAAAGTTGTGCATGTTGCATTTAGTATGAGATGTGAGAGTGTGCTGTCTAACTTGTGCATGCTGCATTTAGTATGAGATGTGAGAGTGTGCTGTCTAACTTGTGCATGCTACATTTAGTATGAGATGTGGGAGTGTGCTGTCTAACTTGTGCATGCTACATTTAGTATGAGATGTGAGAGTGTGCTGTCTAACTTGTGCATGCTACATTTAGTATGAGATGTGAGAGTGTGCTGTCTAACTTGTGCATGCTACATTTAGTATGAGATGTGAGAGTGTGCTGTCTAACTTGTGCATGTTACATTTAGTATGAGATGTGGGAGTGTGCTGTCTAACTTGTGCATGCTACATTTAGTATGAGATGTGAGAGTGTGCTGTCTAACTTGTGCATGCTACATTTAGTATGAGATGTGAGAGTGTGCTGTCTAACTTGTGCATGTTACATTTAGTATGAGATGTGAGAGTGTGCTGTCTAACTTGTGCATGCTACATTTAGTATGAGATGTGGGAGTGTGCTGTCTAACTTGTGCATGCTGCATTTAGTATGAGATGTGGGAGTGTGCTGTCTAACTTGTGCATGCTACATTTAGTATGAGATGTGGGAGTGTGCTGTCTAACTTGTGCATGCTACATTTAGTATGAGATGTGAGAGTGTGCTGTCTAACTTGTGCATGCTACATTTAGTATGAGATGTGGGAGTGTGCTGTCTAACTTGTGCATGCTACATTTAGTATGAGATGTGGGAGTGTGCTGTCTAACTTGTGCATGCTACATTTAGTATGAGATGTGAGAGTGTGCTGTCTAACTTGTGCATGCTACATTTAGTATGAGATGTGAGAGTGTGCTGTCTAACTTGTGCATGCTACATTTAGTATGAGATGTGGGAGTGTGCTGTCTAACTTGTGCATGCTACATTTAGTATGAGATGTGGGAGTGTGCTGTCTAACTTGTGCATGCTACATTTAGTATGAGATGTGAGAGTGTGCTGTCTAACTTGTGCATGCTACATTTAGTATGAGATGTGAGAGTGTGCTGTCTAACTTGTGCATGCTACATTTAGTATGAGATGTGGGAGTGTGCTGTCTAACTTGTGCATGCTACATTTAGTATGAGATGTGAGAGTGTGCTGTCTAACTTGTGCATGCTACATTTAGTATGAGATGTGGGAGTGTGCTGTCTAACACAGCCCAGGGCACTTGCTTCTTTGCAGCCTTCCCAAGTGAGTATCAGCCTTGCTCTCCGAAGGTCCAGTCCCAAGTCAGGTGGGATTTGGGACTGGGATACTCTAGCACCTCAGGGCTTACATTATCAATACAAGCGTATTACCCCCAATAGGATCCTGCTTTCAGAATCACATAAATCACTATGAGTGACAGGGCTTAAATATTATGAATCCTGATCAATATAGTCATGTAACATAGGTGACTGGACTGGGACTTTATAGCGTTTTGTCAACATGTAGGCTATATATCAGAGCTGCCTCAATACACAGCTGTAAATCCTGTGATGATTCACCAAATGCTATTCACAAGTTAGGCAAAACTAAGGACAAATATTGATTGAATCCAGGCCATTATCAATATAGCTTATTTGGTGTATAATATATCTTTATTTATTTACAGGAAAAAGGTTAAAAAGAAACTATGTGACTAGGTGTTACAAGAATAGAATACACAGCTACAATTAACCGAGCCTGGTTCAGCAAGTTTCCTGTTCCTCATCAAGAGAGGAGGGCAAGGGATGTGGTGTTAATACCGAGTCACTGTTAAGTGACCTTACGATTGATGCATTCTGCAGTCACTCACCTAGACACAGTGCCATCACAAAATAGACAATCACTTTGTAGGCCAAGCAGAGCTAAAGGCATGTCTTCATCTCCAAGATATAACGCTACTTGTATAGAGCCATACTATGAGAGATAAGAGACTATTAGTCCCTCATTTGCATGCAATGACACTATGAGCAAGAATTCTAATGGTAGTCAATAATAGTCTGATAAAGTAATTGTAGTCAGACACATAAATAACAGTTAGATGGTATGCACTTAATCACATTCCTGAGTCACACTAAGGCTACAAACCATCCTTCACTACTTGGACACTTCTGCCCAAGAGAAGCAGAGTCCAATGAACCATTTTAATGAATGCTACTCAACAATTTTATACCTGACAGCATAAGATAGATTATGCCCAATAATGTCCATATAAAGTTTGAAAACACTGGATGAATATGCAGTTTTAAGTATTGAACATCACAATGAATCATTATTGACAAAATAATAATTTTATTATGAAGTGTGATGAGTAAATATAAATAACATAAGATGTAAGACAGTTGCTCATTTTATAAATCACTTGCTTAATTACACACCTGGGGTTCTGCAGTACATTTTTGCATTATAAGTATGTGAAATATGGTTATTGAACTAGCAGTGGCAGAATCTGTTTATTTGGGTATTTCACATTTTTGTGGATATTTTTGTGCAAACAAAATATTTTATTTCTTTCCCATAAAAAATGAATTAGCAATGATTAACTTTTGTTTTCTCATTATAAGGAGGAGGCGTGTATACTGTGTCTCAACAGAAAATCAAGTTAACTACCTGCCTACTAACAAATAAGAGTTTTAATAAGAGAAAGTTGTATGCCTTGCCTTATCATTTTCCACCAAGTGTTTCTTCTGCATTTTTTTCAGTGTACAACAAACACATAAGTAAACAATGCCCAATACCTAATGGCATTGGTCTTGTAGACATTCAAATCTGGCTCATAATCTCAGCCGACCATTTGAGTCTGTGCATCTCTCTGTTTCCCCTCTCAGAATAGCCCCCTGCGCCCTTCCAGGAATGTTTTTCACCAGAGCTTATTCCTCACAAAAGCACACAGCACGACATTCCCTAGACCACCACACGTCCAGCTTATGTCTTCCTCTGTAATGTGCCTCACAAACTACTGTTGGATCAATTATATGAGTGAGTCAAAGGCCCGTGAGTCTCACTCCTGCAAGTGCTCACCCTTGGCGGATTGATTTGTTTGCCTACAGTCCCTCACTGTGGGCCGGTGCACTTTATCTCCACGAGAAATACGAATTCGGCCTCCTGAGTGAAATATCCAGCTGTAGAATTTTATTCTTAGCGCCGTGATACACAGTAAGTGCTGGACTGAATCAGAACTGTGCCATTTCCAGGCGTGACCAGGGTCCCTGTGGGGGGCAATAGTGTTGCTAAGCAAACGAGAGTTTCAATCAGCAGGATACACCCCACCCTACCACTCAATACTGCCCCCTGTGGCCAGTCAAGAGCAAGTAATGAGCCTGCACCAAAGGCACCAGTCACACAGACCTCCAGTCTAGTAACCGTGCAGCTCAGTTAGTCCGAAAATGAATAGGAACTGGTGAAAATAAATAGGGAATTAAAAAAAATTCCACCCTCTTTACTGAAAACCCAGTTTTCTTTACCTTGGCCACTGCTGTCCATGGGAGGCTGGCTCGTGTTCTGTCCCCTGCTGCCATATCAGCTTGATCCGACTGCATTTGTGCAAGCCGTTTGCCCCCTTCTGATAGTCCCTCAGCATTTTCTTCAGTGGCCTCTGGCAGCAAGGTTCATGTATGCCTCTGATTACACGCATGAGTTTATTTGCACTCAGTTCCCCTGCGTGCGTTTATCACTCCAGCCGTGACACCTGTCTTAAGAACAACGCCATATGACCTTCTCCTCCATTCTTCCTGGAGAAAACCGATGCATCAAACACGTCCTATGAATTTCTCAGATTCCTCTGGTATGTCGAATGCTTCACAAATATCTGAAACATTTTCCTTGGTGTTCTATAAGATCTAGCTATTTACTTTAGATCAGGGGTGTCAAGATCCGGTCCTGGAGGGCCGCAGTGTCTGCTGGTTTTTGGTGCGTTTAAGCACAAGTGATTAATTTAAGTCACTAATTGGCTAAGAAGTCCACACACCTTGTTCTCAATGCTTTAACTGGGTGCTGATTGAAAGGAAACCACAAATACCTGTAGACACTGCGGCCCTCCAGGACTGGAGTTTGACACCCCTGCTTTAGATTGATACTTATCCTAGACCTTAGAACCCATTTAGATTATATGTAGGGTCTACCCCTTCATCCCTTTTCACATTCACTTCATGGCAGCTGTCCCCACCTGACATTATGTGGTCTATCTTGACGATCTTAGCGCATGGCGCAAGTGCATTTAGGGAGTGTCCAACTCGACTAGTTGCTAGTTAGAGGGCGCATATTTTGAGCGCAAAGTAAGGTGTAAGGTTCAAATGGGCTGAACTTAGCCTCTTCATTAATCATAGGTATGTCTTGGGTATAACATGCAATAAACCAATCAGAGTGTCATCTCTCATTCCCTTTCAAAGCCACCTGTGTTTGCACCTAGGAGCATTGCTAATATAATTAAATTTAATGCCATATTTAATAAGTTGGCGAAACAGACCGATTTGTGCGCAAGGTTAAAGTGTGCAAGCAAGGAATATATGGATCGATATTAGGATTGATGTTATTCAAATTAACCATTATGATGTGTTTTAATATACACAATAATAATCTTAAACATGAGGTTTTAACACCGGCATGGGTTCCCGGTAATTCCCGACCGGGAACCCATATACGAAATATAATAATGGGAAAACAGGAAATAATTTCCATTAGCTTACACGAGTGCTGTTATTGTACAAAATATATCTGGTTTAATTTCTGATCTGCAACAGCTGATCAGAAAAAGCTACCAGAACTTGGCTTCCGTCTCAGGCTGCTTGTTTAAAGAATTGTGTTTGATTATACAATGAAGCATTGTCAAATATCAATTACAGGAGGCTGTTCTCACAGCAGACAGATCACAGGCGATGGATTCTGGCTAGCGCAGTTCAAGCTTCAGCCAAAATTCATATTACGTGCATTCTAATATTGATTAATAGCATAAATAGCATTCTTTTGCCATAACAATGACACTAAATACACTAAAGCTGTCAGATTGGGAACCCATAGGTTTACGCATATTTTCCCTTGTTTTATATTGTCCTGCTTATGAAAATATGACCAACGTGTTTTACTGGTAGCTTAATGCCTTAAAACAACCCCACTTTCCCGTGATTCTAGGGACAACGTGCATCTATTCCAGGAGAGAAAATGTTTTATTTTGGGGAAAAATATTATTCTCCATTTCACAATGTAATCGTGATATCTTAGTAGTTAAAATAACATTGAAACAACTGCGACATGACTTAAGACCCGGTTTGTGGTGGTTTTAGCGCAAGCGCTTTCTGCTGGCTCATACGATAGCAATACGAAAAATAAATTGTCCTGGCCACTCCTCATCTTAAGACCAACCCGCCCAGTTCACTTGCTATGGGCGCAAGTTCACTTGTTATTTAAACAACGTGAGCGCTGGATGCTAAAATGACACCTGCGCCGGTCTGAAACTAGCAAAGGTACTTGCATTTGGGTTATCGCCGGTCTGAAACTAGCAAAGGTACTTGCATTTGGGTTATCGCCGGTTAGCGCTGGGTGTAAGATAGAGCCCTACGTCATAGCCCTTGGTTCTTTATATCAGACAAAATTCTGTATTGAGAACCTGTTCCCTGTAATTTGTATATAAAAAAAATGAATATCTGCTCCAGAGCCATTAAACATATTCAAAGGTGGTTCAGTGCCTTTGAATTATGTGTGATGGCTGAATTTTTTATTTTATTTATTTATTTTTCTTTAGGGGGGAGGGGTGGGGGCTTTGTGACAACAGTTTCCTTCCAAGTTGCAAGACTCCATTTTCCTCAGTCCCTCAGTTTTTCATTATCTACCCAACTCAGTCCCTTGATGGATGCACTGTTTTTTGGCTTGTTGACAACACTGAAGATCTTCAATAACACAGACAATCTTACTGGTGAAAAAATCATACAGAAAGGACAGAGTATAGCTTCTAGCCACACTTGTGCAGTACCTCACAAGAATGCTGCAGTCAATCAATTGAACTCAAATGCTGTTCGTGTCCCAAACCCTCCCATTCATATCCCCATGCACTGCTATCACTCGTCCCCAGACCACAGTCCTCATCAAAGGCAGAACTCACACGTGAGATAAGATCTTTGGTATATGAGGTACTACAAACTCCGAAGCCCTGTGCACATGCTGCTGAATGTTTATTCAGAGACACACCTCAACTTTCCAGAACTGAATCCCCTGCCTATTCATCAGCATTCTTTACGGTCCATTATTCTGTCTTCACGTTTCAGTTCTGTCCTCCTCTTCGATAAAGGTATGCGTTTATATCTCTCCACAGCTTTCTAAGGCGTACTAGAGTATAACAGCATGCTAGCAACAGAATTAAAAAAGCATTCTGAATTTTTGGAATTTTTATGGAACTAGCACACATGCTGGAAGGTGACAGTGATATCAAAGTAATCATTGTGTACTGGCCAATTAGGATGCTTTCAAGACTCTTTTTAAATGAGAGCTGGTGGCAATGCTCTGGTGCATCTGTATTTCTCCAGGTATTTTGCAATGCACATGCATTCCTGTATCGTACAATCAGTTTGAACAATTAATTTTGAGCATTCCAAGTAGCCTACACTGTTCAAGCAAACACACAATGTACCACTGACAGCTGACACATATTTTAAAAAAACTTTTATAAAAATGCAAATGTGACAAAGAGGCCATTTATTTTTAAAAATAATTTTATCATACACCAGCACCACGTTATGCATTGTTTCCATGTACATATTATGAAGTAAGTTTAACACTTGTTTCAGGATCACCTTGCTGGATTATTTAACTTAAATTGCATGCTGTTATACTCATGCTGTTATACTTTCTAATATGACTGACAAGTATTCTGGCTTGCTAATTTAGCTATAGCTATAGCTAAATTAGCTATATCTACTGCATATCTGGCAGCAGAGTGATGGTTTGAGGCTTGTTTGATACCTCAGACCCTTGATGACTTACAGCCATTTTACTAATGGAAATGGAATGGTGTTTGTGACATGGAAAATAACATCTTTATACTTATATTGTGCAACCCTTAGTAGAGGTCTAAAAGACAGGGTGGCATCAGGCATGAGAGTGGCCAGGTGAAATGTGAACAAAAAAGCCACTTCTGTATTGAAAACAGGGATTCTGTATTAACAGTTCTTTACCTTCAGTCTCTTGAATCATGGATGTTTTGTCCTGTCAGTGCTGTGAGCTGCACAGTAGTCAGATGCTGCAGGACTCTGCAGACAGCCCGAAGCAATGTAACCTTTATTGTGGGGATCGCTGAGCATATCAGGATAAATCATTAAGCAATTTCCCAATCTTTACACAACCAATACCATTAAATAAAACCCTCAAGTAAGAAAACTGAAAATTGATGTTAATTCTGTGTCAGCACATTAGTTCTAAAGCATATCAATAATCCTGCTTAAGATGATTTGGTAAATGACCTGCATTGAAGTTTGGAGTTCCCACGAAAGCAGAGGACTTCAGCCTTGAAATCCCACGTGTCTGCTCCACTTTACAATCTCGTCAGAAGATTTATTTTTATGTCTGTTTCTTAAATTCAGCTTGCCTCATGCTGAGGCTCCCCAGAGCCTTACCATACACAATAAAGGTTACATTGCTTCGGGCTGTCTGCAGAGTCCTGCAGCATCTGACTACTGTGCAGCTCACAGCACTGACAGGACAAAACATCCATGATTCAAGAGACTGAAGGTAAAGAACTGTTAATACAGAATCCCTGTTTTCAATACAGAAGTGTTTTTTTTGTTCACATTTCACCTGGCCACTCTCATGCCTGATGCCACCCTGTCTTTTAGACCTCTACTAAGGGTTGCACAATATAAGTATAAAGATGTTATTTTCCATGTCACAAACACCATTCCATTTCCATTAGTACAATGCTCTCTCTAAAATTTGGGGAAATCACTCTCTTTATGGTGTTTCTCAAGAGAACACTAAAATGTACTACAAGAAAAGATACATTCTTTGAATGCATTCATAAGAGAGAGATAGTGAGAAAGGGATATAGAGACAGACAGAGAGAAAGTGAATTTTAATGGATATGTCTAAAATCATGTAGAGGACACTGCTAGTCTCAAAGCAGATAGTGTCACTGGAGTGTCATGGTGAT
Source organism: Synaphobranchus kaupii (assembly GCA_029718625.1). Lineage (NCBI taxonomy): Eukaryota > Metazoa > Chordata > Actinopteri > Anguilliformes > Synaphobranchidae > Synaphobranchus > Synaphobranchus kaupii. The sequence goes on along the minus strand of CM056377.1, from coordinate 113,217,604 downwards.
GTCTTTTACATTTGGGACATGTTTGAGGTCCTCATTTTTACATCTGCATGTCCAAGGTCTTAATTTGATTGGTGGACCTCCACAACACCTTTGATCAACACCTCCACAAATCAAAACATATCATCTACAGCTGTGGCCTCTGTAAAGATACTCAAAGGAATCATGCACCATTCTTGCCTGGACTTCTGTGTAGTACATGGTTCTGCCACATACTGTTCATTTATACCCTGACAATCTCTTTCTAATGAAATTGATACTTGCAAATTTTGGGTTTTGGCTCTGTAGCCATTGCTCTCTAGGGTGTCCTCTTCTATCGGCTGGTTCCTCCTTCAAAGGCTGTATAACATTCCTTGCTGGACAGCCTCAGTCAATCATGGAGATCACTTCCTTTCATCTAAATGCTTGGCACTTTCATCTGCCAAGTAAAGACTAGCACTCCCATTAGAATGAGACCGATTTTGAGTATGACAATGCAGTGTATAAGATCTAAAAACCGCTTTTTACAGAGAAACTAGGTATCACTGCTGCTATTAAAACGATTGTCAATAGCTTTTCAGTGTGTCTCCATAAACTTTATTTTGCCTGTGTTCATTTCTATAGCAGATTAGAAAAGAATTCAGTTGCCACATCAGCCAATTATGAGTTGTCATTCATTTGGAATGCATTAATTGGCTTAATAAAATGATCACTAGATGATGGAGCACACAGCTATGGGTAAATATAGTTTTGCCTTGTTATATCCCAACACAAATAAAGACAAAATGGAGAAGATGAAGGGATCCAGTGGATGAATCAGAAGCTATTACATTACACATATCATTTTCAATGCGTCTTTCACGCATATAACTGCCCATTATTTACATTGATTATAATATATAATGCAAATAAACATAAAAAATAATAATAGCCATGAACAAATACATTTTTATGTGGATGCATTATGTTCAGTTGAGCGCACACAAAAATACCTTTATTTACAGAAACAAACTGTAAGCCATACCTGTACATCAGAGTGGTTAGAGAGGATGATTACATTTTAATCATAACAATAAATACCCATAAGCCACCTGTGCGATCAATGTAAAGCCACCTGCCCTACAATGACATGTTAAAAATGACTGCAATCATCGCTCTCTAATAACATTTCCACATGCTTGATCCTGTCACTGCAAATAAAGACGGATTTTGGTTCTCAACCACTTTGATGTAAACCACTCGATAATGGAAATACATGATGTTGACAAAAGCCTAATGTGATTTACACGATACCAGTAATAGGATATACCATAGGAAAATGGGGGAAGATGCCAGCTTTGGCAGTGGTCACCCAATAAATGAGGACTGTCCTTTCGCATTGTATAAAATTCAGTCCAAACAAGCAATTGTGACATCACCATTATTTTAAATAGGTTCTATAGGGTTAGGAATTGATTCAACTCTCCTGCTCTCTGATAGCCAACTAGTAAGTATTAAATAAGTAATATGGTAGGAAAGGTAACTAGATAATAACAATAGGAAATGAGTTGTAGTCGATTGTAGTGTCATATAGATTCTTGCCAACCGTCCCGATTTTCCCAGGAAACTCCTGAAATTCATTGTCCTCATCATTTTCCTCCCAGGGTCTCAATTCTACCATATATCTCCCATCTTCGGACAATTTTCTGCATTTTTGTTTTGTTTTTGTTAACACAACATGTCTGTGCCGACATGTTGTGATTCTGTGATTCTGACGAGCATAGGGGTCACAACAATGTTAATCCCTAAATTTGAAAATATTTTAAATTGTAAAATATGAATGTAAAATTTGAACACTTAAATTGGATTTTTTTTGTTGAAACTTGCTTTATAAACTGAAAAGTAGTACATGAACATAAACATTCAGTGCTTATTTCGTTTTTTTATACTTTAAGAATCAGCCGAATGCAGGAAAAAAGTCGCTAAAACTCAAACACCAGATGCTGAAGTGAACTCTGTGGTGTAAAGACCATTATGATGGTGGTAACCACGTTTCACACTGCAGTTGATCCAGTAAAATATAAAATATATATTAAGGAATAAAACTTGAACAACATCCAGCTTCAGGAAAATGGCAGATGTTTCTCTGCACAAATTGCAAACACAATTTAATGGAACACACCTAACCTGCAGTTGTTTTAAATTAGCCAAAGAGCTGCCAGTATTCAGTCTTGGCCCCCAACACATTACGTAATTGAAAGTAAGACCAAAATAGTCCTGGAAACAACAACGTAAGCTACATCAATTTGACTACCTATGCACTTTCTCATCCCATTGACAGAATGATACCATTTTGTGACATTATGCACTTTTCTTTGTTATTAGTTGATCCTTGTGTGCATTTCAGACCTAAAAATAAAGAGTGGCTAAGGCTGAAGTCAGTCATTTTCAAGCTGTTGCCAGACATAGGGGATGGTATTCATTACCCTGCCATCATGATCAATATACAGTTGAAGTCGGAAGTTTACATTCACTTAGGTTGAAGTCATTAAAACTCATTTTTAACCACTCCACAGATTTCATGTTAGCAAACTATAGTGTTGGCAAGTCAGTTAGGACATCTACTTTGTGCTTGACACAAGTAATTTTTCCAAAAGTTGTTTACAGATTATTTCACTTTTAATTCACTATATCACAATTCCAGTGTGTCAGAAGTTTACATACACTAAGTTGACTGTGCCTTTAAACAGCTTGGAAAATTCCAGAAAATTATGTCATGGCTTTAAAAACTTCTGATAGGCTAATTGACATTATTTGAGTCAATTGGAGGTGTACCTGTGGATGTATTTTAAGGCCTACCTTCAAACTCGTGCCTCGTTGCTTGACATCATAGGAAAATCAAAAGAAATCAGCCAAGCTCTCAGAAAGAAAATTGTGGACCTCCACAAGTCTGGTTCATCCTTGGGAGCAATTTGAAAACACCTGAAGGTACCACGTTCGTCTGTACAAACAATAGTACGCAAGTATAAATACCATGGGACCACGTAGCGCTCAGGAAGGAGATGCGTTCTGTCTCCTAGAGATGAACGTGCTTTGTTGCGATAAGTGCAAATCAATCCCAGAACAACAGCAAAGGACCTTATGAAGATACTGGAGGGAACAGGTACAAAAGTATCTATATCCACAGTAAAAACAAATCATATATTGACATAACCTGAAAGGCTGCTCAGCAAGGAAGCCACTACTCCAAAACCGCCATAAAAAAGCCAGACTACAGTTTGCAACTGCACATGGGGACAAAAATATTACTTTTTGGAGAAATGTCCTCTGGTCTGATGAAACAAAAACGTTACTGTTTGGCCATAATAAGCATCGTTATGTTTGGAGGAAAAAGGGTGAGGCTTGCAAAGTTGCAAACCGAAGAACACCATCCCAACCGTGAAGCACGGGGGTGGCAGCATCATGTTATGGGGGTGCTTTGCTGCAGGAGGGACTGGTGCACTTCATAAAATAGATGGCATCATGAGGAAGGAAAATTATGTGGATATATTGAAGCAACATTTCAAGACATCAGCCAGGAAGTTAAAGCTTGGTTGCAAAAGGCTCTTCCAAATGGACAATGACCCAAAGCATACTTCCAAAGTTGTGGCAAAACAAAACAACAAAGTTGTGGCAAAACAACAGGACAACAAAGTCAAGGTATTGGAGTGGCCATCACAAAGTCCTGACCTCAGTCCAATTGAAAATTTGTGGGCAGAACTGAAAAAGCATGTGCGAGCAAGGACTGTCAGGAGGAATGGGCCAAAATTCCAGCAACTTATTGTGAAAAGCTTGTGGAAGGCTACCCACAACTTTTGACCCTATTTAAACAATTTAAAGGCAATGCTACCAAATACTAACAGATTGTATGTAAACTTCTGACCCACTGGGAATGTGTTGAAAGAAATAAAAGCTGAAATAAATCATATTTTCTACTATTATTCTGGCATTTCACATTCTTAAAATAAAGTCTTGATCCTAACTGACCTAAGACAGGGAATGTTTACTAGGATTAAATGTCAAAAAAACTTTAAATAAATATAAAAAAATAAACTTTCGACTTCAACTGTATGTGAAGGGCCCTGCCCTTGAATACAGTGATTATGAAAAGGCAGCTTTACGCACATCCCACGCAACTGGTTTAAACATGATGTTTTTTTCCCATGTCTGATTTATGTTGACACAGTTGCTTAATGTTGTTTGCAAAGAAAAAAATATTAATGTAAAAGTGCACAGTGGAAAAAGTAAATTGGTGCTGACATTTGTTGTACTTCTCTTGACTAATGGGGTCTAAGTGAGACCACTTTTTTTTTTCTAGTAACAATATGAAGAGTATGTATAATGAGAGGGACATCCCTACTACGATGATTAATTCTGTCATATTCCAAGACTCATTCTAAAGTCCGCTCGCCTGCTCATCTGTCCCTTCCCCATTTAAATAAGATGAATTGCATATAGTTATGAAACTTGAAGGGTAATTTTATTTTCATTTTATCAACAGTTTCTCAATCTGGGAGATTGTACATAGTCTACACAAGAGAATAAAAAAGACTTTGTTATTTGTAAGACATGTTATTTGAACCAATTTGTTGATTACATCATTGTAAGTGCATTAAAAACAGGCTAGATAAATACAACATATAATGATTTGTGTGATGTTTCAGCTGTTTGCTTTATGTTTTAAAGGAGGTACATTCAGGCACACATGTTTTATGTCAAAGTATTGTGGTCTGCTAACATTCAGCACTGCTCACAAGTCCAGTACAATATGTCACACATCTCCTTTAATGGAACAGAGAAAAAAAGAACAGCACTTCGGTACTGAGAAGGAAGATCCAAATCTTTAGGAAAAGCACTTATCACTGGCGATCCATTGAAGGGAAAAGTGGAAGCCTGTGACAGAGGACCACTCCAGTGACAGACAATGTCTTCTTGAGTACCCTGGGGCTGAACAGTCCACATATTTTAAGTGAGCCATCTTCCTGCCCTACCAGACAGGCTGTATGCACAAAGGCAGATGGAATACAAGGAGGCTACACATGAAAGAAAAATTAAATAGATTGTTGTGGGTTACAGCAGGAGACAGACGGGACAAATGCATCAGGTCAAGGTGTTGGCTTTGTTTATTCACAAGTAAACAGCTCAGGGAGAAGGAAGAACTTGAATGAAAAGACAATGCATTTGGTCTTACCTCTATGGTCTTAACTCTCAGTGATTTTATTTAAAGAGATACTGCAGAGCCTTTTCTAAGGCCTTTTTTAGCGCTTCGATTTGAACTGTAACTCGTGAGTAGGTGTGGTCATATGACGATGACGCCACGTAGCCATATTATGAATATTCATACGGTCAAGGAGTGAAAGGGTGTGTTGATATAAGTCGTAATATTAACGTTAGCAGTAATACAAAGCAATTTGCATTTGAACTTGAACTAGCTAATTAGCAGTACAAGGGTGTCAGTCTCAAAGAGGGAAAAAAAAACGTTGGTCTCAGCTTTTATACCACGTGCCCAGCCGAGACCACCCTAGGATCACCTCAACTCCACCCATTTTTATGTTAAGGATCTTGTGACGTCACGAACCCCAGTGTATTGGTAAGCCTACAGAGAAACTCAGAAAACACCCATTTTGACTAAACATGAGATTTCCGGACAAAACTGTTGTGTATGATCATAATCTAACCCAAAACATCGGTTTTCAATGGAAAAAGGGTTTTACACTGCAGTATCAGTTTCAAGGATTTTCTAAATGAAACTTTTTTTTGTTTTAATTCAGTTTTTTTTCAGATGTTTTTATTACGTCTGTAGCTTCAATTTTACGTATACTCAATTAATTCCCGAGAATTCTTTACTTTATTTAAGTTAAGCACTGCTCAGGGGTGCAATAACAGTGAAATATCACTCTCAGGATTAAAAAAAACAAACATTTGGTAATAAGTACATACCCCTAACCACTATTCCACACATTATTCTTGCCAAAAGGCTTTCACACTGTGCTGTGCCTCCATTTTGAGTTCAACATTCAGTTCTGTTAACTTAAACACTGAGCAGATTAATGCAGCATTCATGTATGCTCTATTCCACAAGTTGTGGAGATCATCAGTTTTGTGTTTACGTTATGGTATGACTGAAATTACAACATGAAGTTCTCACATCGTCCCATCTTCACCCAAAGTGGAGTGAACGTAATTCATAATGGCGTGGCTTTTTAGTCACTGTCATTTCACATAGACCTGCTACAAATGATAATGTTTTGATGGATGGTAAGCCTGTGAAGCTTAACACAATCTAAAAAAAATAAATAAGAGATGTTGCTTCATCATATATACAGTAGGCATTCACTGGATGTCACCAGTTCATTTTTTTTTTGCCTTGTGAGAAATCACATCAATTATGCAGTGTGCAATACCCTTCAAATGCCATTTCAATTCATGGATGTGATATATAGATGAAAGGAAGGAGAATTCTAACAATGGCCACAAGAAGGCATTGAAAGACCATGGCACTTATACAGGAATCAATGTATGCTATTCAGTGACAGATCTATCAAAGGAAATACTTATTCTTTCCATTTGATATTAGAGTGTTTCTTCACTGATCTTACAAACATACTGGCCACAGCAGTTCTCTCATTTGTAGGCCTGGTCAAGTGATCAGTGAAAAATATACTTTGGCTATTAAAGAGTGAAAACAGGCACTTGGGATTTCAGTTTGAAATTCCAAAATATATGTTGATGAGATTATGTTTTCATAATAGGCTACAGCAAGTTAAATGTAAGCAAGATTCCTTAGCTTATAAATGGAATTAGTAAATATATTAATTTCACGAATGTTTCAATTTCAGTTGCTTTTTTTATGCTGCTCTACTCCTGAGGTAGATTGACTTAAAACTATAAATTTGTGAGTTAAACTAATGTCAAGAGCATGGCAAATACACAATATTCCGGAAAATATATTTCTCTTAGTAAAACTCAGTAATAACAATTGCCAATGGCAAAATAATGACTTGGCATTCTGATACCCCTATTCATTCACAAATAATTGCCTAAGTCATGAAATGTTTTAAAAACATTGAGTGCTAATGGGAAAAGTATTTTCCCTCAGTGGTTCTGCTTCCCAATCCACTGAAGACCTCACTAGTTTTATAATTTTTTAAATAGAAATTAAGTGTCATTAGGGATAATTACAGGCAACTCCCTGTACAGCATGCACTGAAGTCAGGTGAGATTTTCTACCCATTGCATTTAAAATAAATGATAGATAAATAAATAATAAATAAATAAATAAATCACAGGAAATTTGATAGCATGCGAAGTACACTGCCAGGCATCCTTTGATCACAGATACTTTAGCAGTTCTTATCCATTGTAGACAAGGAACCTTACATTTGGTCAGAGTATGGATGCTTGGAGCCACAATGTGCAATTGTGTACATGTGATTTGTATCGAAATGCAAGTATCCAATTTAAATAGTAATTTGCTGGAAAACATTTTTTGGAGTATAACTATAGTTTGTTAACTTCCAAATTATCTCACATATGACACATAAAATTACATTATCTACTGCACTATTCTTTACCTAATAATTGAACATAATACAGAAGTGATTCTGCAGAAGGAAGTATTTCTGCTTAAATTATTTTATAAAGTTATTCTTTTGGCATAAAATAGTTATGAATCTATAGTCACGGAATCCATAATTTCAGTAATATATAGAATACCAATGTTCTTCATAGCATCAAATAACTTAGCTGGCTATTTAACCCACCTGGTGCATCCTACTTTCTTTACCTGAAACGTAGTTCTGGTTTGCGAGAGTACGGCATTCCCCGGGGCACTGAATTGCGAATGCAGCCGATGGTGAAATGTTAACCGTAAGGTCCTCCTCGGGGGGGTTTGGATACTGAAATGTACTCATAAGCCCTCATAAACCCTCAGCTCAAATTAAAGGATACCTTACAATTCTTTGACTATGTTACTCAGTGATGCCTCCAAATTGAATGTGTATGCCCCGGTGCAAAACTGTTCTGCGGGAATTACAGCAGCAAAGTGTGGTGCCAGGAAGGGCGATCATGCACTATCCCTTCAGCACCCCAGGTTCTAGCCACCGGGGAGAGCTGGAGGACCATGAGCATTGCTGGCCCCACTCACAGGTAGGGCAGCAGTTGTGGATGATTGCAATCACCACAGCTGCTGCCCATTGCCTAATTACTGGGCCTTATAAATTACTGGGCCTATATATTACTGGGCCTAATTACTGGGCCTTGCTCCCAGGCCTAAAGGGGTCACCTTATCTCCTTGGCGACAGACTGTGGGGGTGGGAGTTAGCTACTCTAATGGCGGAGCTGAAGAAGCACAAGTACAGCAAAGCGAAGCGACAAGCTGACAGAATCAACCAGAATCAACCTTGGAATTGCTTTTCCTTTATGGCGGCAGCTGAAGTTCTCCAAGGGAATGCAGAGCGACGCAGAGTTGGCGTGTTTTCTGTTGGACCTGTAAGCAACGTCACCTATAGCTATCCAGCTAGCTTCATTAGGTAGCTAGATGGCAGAAATCAGGTACCTTTTCTATGGGATTGTGTTCTACCAAGAAAAACAAAATAAATACTATTTGTATACAAATTGTTACGACCCAGATACGAGACGAACCCAAGTGCAACGACCAGGAGACAGATTCAAGAAGGGAGATTTATTTAAATTAAGTTTTGGGGTAGTCCCAAAACTGTACAGGAAAGGCAAGCACAAATATCACACAGGGTAATGTCAGGAAGCGCGGAACGGACTGCTCCAAGCCGGAGCTGGACTTGAGGATCCGGAACGGGTTCCAAGCCGGAACTGGACTGGATAGAAGGTGTAGGTAACACCTGGACTGGAACTGGACCGGGAGGTCCACTCAGGAAGCGGGTTCTGGAACGGATTGTTCCAAACCGGAACTGGACTTGAAGGAAGGTGCACGACTCACACCGGGACTGGACTGGAACTGGACCGGGAGGTCCACTCAGGAAGCGGGTTCAGGAACGGGTTTGTTCCAAACCGGAACTGGACTGCACAGGAAGGTGTACGACTCACACCTGGACTGGACCTGGACCGGGAGGTCCACTCTGGAAACGGGTTCAGGAACGGATTTGTTCCAAACCGGAACTGGACTTGAAGAGGTAGGTGGGCGACTCACTACGGCTGGACTGGAACTGGACCGGGACGACTACACCGGTACTGGGCAAAAAGCAGAGGGAGGTTAGTTTGGGAGTAGGCACGGGAAGGACCGGGAGGTTCTCACAGGGGTGCAGGGTTTGACAGGTAGGTAGCCGGCGAAGCACGGCAGAGCTGGGTGGTGTGGCGTGGCTGCTGTAGGTCCGGTTGGAGCTGGCTGGTCTCCAGAGCTCCCGGAACCGTAACCGAAGAACTTGGAGGCTGCTTCGGCCGGACAGGAACAACTGGAGGGTAGCCAGGCTATAACGCCATCACGGATCCTACACGAGCTGGAGGTGGAGGTACCGCAACACACACAAACAAACACGGGGAAAACGAACACTGCAACGGATGAATGGAAGCCGGGTAAGCTGGAGGTTAGAGGAAGACAGGTTAGCTGCATGCAATACTGAAATGACAGGGGAGATAAACTATCAATCCGTAGTTCGCGAGAACTAAACACTGTAAGGGGATAATATCCCACAACCAAGCGAATAGAACTTTAAAAGACCAGGAGCGACAAGCATTAACACCGAGTGAGGATAGTTAACGAACTGGCGCCGACTAGCAGCCAGCCGAAGGTATAAATAGTGCAGATAATGACAAACCAAATAAGGCGCAGGTGTGGAAATCAAACGGGAGTGATTAACTAAACACCAGGTGAGGAATGCATGCAACGAGGGGGGAGGAGTGAAAGGCGGAAGCAAACGACGAAAGCCAGACGAACAAGTCAGGGAAGGAAACGCCTAGTCCGCAGCAGAGGGGAAAACACGGACAAAGGGATCCAACATGACACGGAGGGAAAACAGGAAAACACGGAAAACGAACAGGAAGGGAGCGGAACGTTACACAAATAACTTAATGAAAAAAATTATTTACTGTACAAGGGTATTAGCTCGGTATGATAGACCAGATATGACCTGCTAATATTACTTATTCCTCACACAATTCTGCATTTACATCCCATTTCTAAATGAATGTTCAGAATAGCTAAATACAGAACAAGGAAACATACCATAAGATAGCTGCAACTGAAACACCACAAGATAGCGGCAACTTCACCGTTACAGTAACGATATTCCTATTTGGTTTTGTGCAGCAACTAGCAAATCTGGAGCACTTGGAAACAAACATTCACAAGTTACTTTAAATACACTGTATTATTATTATTATTATTATTATTATTATTATTACTATTTTTAATGGTTTTATATACAGTATATGGTGTCCTTCATGCCACATTAATATATTTATGTATCTTTAATTGTTATTATACAATTTCATACAAATGAACTAACTGTTCTTAATGGATGGTTTATGACTGAATATGATGAAGTATGACTTCGCAGAATATGAGAAAAACATTTTTGTTTACATGTTCAGAGGGATAAATGTACGAAACATTTTTAGGAGATTATTGATAAAATCTATCACAAATGTAAATTTGTCTAGTAAGCTATGGGACTGTTATCTGTTCATATAAATGCTCATTTTGAAGGACACCATCTGGCCATATGGGCAACCATTTCACTCAGGACAAAGGATGCCACCCTAACAACAGATGATCAGGAATCTCATTAATGTCTTCAATATACATTCAGAGTACAGCACAGAACAGATGTGTTGATTAAAAATATTGAATTTTATTAACTCTACAATCTTAATTTGTACCTTGTAAATTTTATGTGCAATTGTCACCTCTTACAGATCCTTTTCAAAAAATTAGAATATCATGGAAAAGTTGTTTTCTTCTCCATAATTCCATTCAAAAAGTAAAACTTTTATAGATTATAGATTCATTACACACAAAGTGAAATATTTCTAGCCTTTATTTGTTTAATTTTTCATAATTCTGGCTTACAGCTCCAGAAAACCCCCAAAACAGTATTTCAAGAAATTAGAATAGTGTGTCGAAAATCAGCATTTACTTCAGTTATTTCAGACAATGAGTGGAGTGGCTTGACTCGAGGAATCCGACAGTTGTAGCTCATGTCCCGGATACGTCTGTACGTGGTGGTTTTTGAAGCACTGACTCCAGCCTCAGTCCACTCCCTCTGCATCTCTGCCAAATTTTGGAATCGTCTTTGCTTGACAATCCGCTGAAGCCTACGGTCATCTCTTTTGCTTGTGCACCTTCTCCTGCCACATTTTTCCCTTCCACTAAACTTTCTATTGATATGCTTGGACACTGCACTCTGTGAACAGCCAGCCTCCTTAGCGATGACCTTTTGTGGCTTACCCATCTTCTGGAGGGTGTCAATGATGATCTTCTGGCCAATTGTCAAGTCTGCAGTCTTCCCCATACTGAACCAAACTGAGATAAACTTTGCAGGTGTTTTGAGTAAATTAGATGATAGTGTGACACTCAGTCTAAAACATTAATTCTCTGAAATAACTGAAGTAAATGCTGATTTTCGACACACTATTCTAATTTCTTGAAATACTGTTTTGGGGGTTTTCTGGAGCTGTAAGCCAAAATTATGAAAAATGAAACAAATAAAGGCTAGAAATATTTCACTTTGTGTGTAATGAATCTATAATCTATGAAAGTTTCACTTTTTGAATGGAATTATGGAGAAAAAAAACTTTTCAATGATATTCTAATTTTTTGGAAAGGATCGTATATGTTTTTCTGACCTAGTCAGTAAATCAGTGAGTACAATTCAGATTGTTTCACCAATACATTTTTCCCAACTTAAAAAAACAAACACAAGAAACAAATTCTGTTTGCAGTTTTCAGTTTACCAATGAGCCATTGTTTTGCCCTCTTAATGTGATTATGACTCAATTTTAGTATACGTTGATTGATTATGAAAACGTTAAAAAGAAAGGTAAATGTTGCCACTTAAATGGCATGCATTATTTATGTGTACTAATACTTTTAGAAATTATGGCCACACATGCATAAACTAGCTATTACTCAGAGATTATAATCTCATGCCGTGGTTTAGGACTACAGGAGCATTTTGCTTTAAAACCCACAAACAACGACCGTCTGTAGAAACTCCTGAGGATAAACACTCAGCTGTCTCTTTGAGCAACATGTAGCCTACGCAGTCAAACAAGCCTGAAAATCTAATTATACAACAGATTCCAATTTGTATCATCCATTACCCAGACGATTGAGTACTAGGCGCTCTTTGGTAATATAGTAGTAGTATATATATATATATATATATATATACAGAACATCTCGCATGCAGCCTTTTGTCTAGAATTAATTATCAAATACGTTTTAATGCTAATGCTTCCTCTTCGGAAGTTAGTGTCATCAATTTAGTAGGTGCTAATCTTCACATTGAATGTTTGGTTAAAGAATACAAATGTGTTTTGAACATGATAAACAGCAAATGCATGAGTGCAAATAAAATATTCAAAACAGCCTTCCAGCCTATGCAAATTACTTCCAAAAGTCTTTCATTCCCAGCGTCTAAGAAGTACACAAAAGATGCAGAAGAAACGTTTCATGGCAGTCTAGTTTGAGTGCATACTTGATCATGCAGAATAGTGGTCAATATAGGGAGTGGGACTTGATCCAGTATAAACTTAAAGTGATACTGCAGTCAAAAACCGACTTTTCCCGTTGAAAACCGATGTTTTGGGTTAGATTATAATCATACACAACTGTCTATGTCCGAAAATCTCATGTTTAGTCAAAATAGTTTTATATGAGTTTTTGTGAAGGCTTACCAAAACGCTGGTTTCCGGGGATTCGTGACGTCACGAGATCCTTAACATAAAAATGGGCGGAGTTTAGGTGGTCCTAGGGGTGGTCTCGGCTGGGCACGTGGTATAAAAGCAGAGACCAACGGGTTTTTTTTTTCCTCTTTGAGACTGAGACCCTTGTACTGTTAACTAGTTAGTTCAAGATCAAATGCGAATTGCTTTGTATTACTGCTAACGTTAATATTACGACTTCTATCGAGCTACTAAGGCTACGTTCACACTGCAGGCCTTAATGCTCAATTCCGATTTATTGCTCAGATCCGATTTTTTTTGTTTGGCTGTTCATATTAATTTTTTAATGTGGGCCATTTCTGATTCCAGTGTGAACCCATTGCTCTCCTCAAATGACCCGTGCAAATGAACAAAAACACAGCCTGCAGAAATAAACAACAAAAAGGAAGTCATCAAAGTCACAGCTTCTGCGTTAATTTTAAAGTTGATGTGCAGTGGAGCTAATGATAAGGGTAAGGAGACGGGGAAAAAATCCAAGGTTTTTACTAGCTTTTTGTGCTGCCATGGCTGCTACTGTGCAGAGTGACTCGTGAATGCGAGATCGGAGCCAGGAATGGGGGGACCGTGACATCGGCGGTTTAAGTGAAACTCAAGCAAGGCATGAAATTAACCTCGCTCACTCGCCTGGGCGAGGACGGGCGAGTTAAGAAAATGGAGCGCTCGGCCGTTTGGCTAGTGAGACTAGTCGATATACATTTATAAAACGGATAGTTCCGGGATGCAGATTGGTCAATACAGCGTTCCAACCGTGTTAAAATACACAATATTGTTGTTGTTTTATAGGGTTTTAGTCGTTTAATTTTGGTTTTAGGAGTTGACAATTCATTTATTTATAATGTATTTAGGAGTTCACAAATTATTAGGTTCCAAAAATGATTATGTTTACCACTGCAAGACGATCACAACCTGTCACTGCTGCTTATACTCACAGCTGCCTGTAGTACTGTGTTGTGTCCTGATTAAGACCAGGGTGACCAAAAATGCAACTGCTCACTTGTTTTGTTTTTTTTCTGAAATAATGCATGACAATGTAATTGTTCTATTGCTAACCACAAGAGGACATCACATCACACGAGGACATTACAGCACTGTGATGCATAATGTGATATATTTCATATATGAATAAATGACTAATTCAGCAGTTGCTTGCATCATCCTTTGTACTCTGGCCACTGCAATTTTTTTCCAGTTTTAGTCATTTAACACCCCTTCACAGCATTCCTATCATTATGGGGTTGAACTTAGTCTTCTGGTCTTTTCACGTTCCTGCATTTGGAAGTGAAAAACAGTTACGGATAACACTTTACAAGTAAGGGTACATTGAGTCACTCTTTTCAGGATCACTCTCCGATTCAAATAAAGGAACAAGCAGCGATGTCAAGTTACTGAAACTGAGACACCGTCGATGATATGATGTTGTGTTAACGTTGTCTAAACAATATTGGCGACAATACTGGATGTTTTAGCCTGGACCTAAATCGTCGTGTCTTTGTAGTTGTTTCCTTTTTCTGTCGAGAATAAACGCAGACACAAACACAGACACACAGAACGCAGACACAAACACAGACACACAGAACGCAGACACAGACACACAGAACGTAGACAAAGCCATTCGGCGTCCGGATATTCCAGCCAAGGAAGTGAAACTCTGACTCATTTGACTATATCTCAGTTTTTAGTTTATATTGTTAATGACAAAACTAATGATCTGTGTTAGTACTAGCTTGCTTATACGTTTAAGTAAATTAGCAGCTGGTAATTAGTACACATCTGAAATCGCTGAAGTGAAATATAATTATTAAACATTTATGAATGTATTTGTTGATCTTAGATAACATTCATGAATCTTAATAAACACATTTAATTAACTGTTAATTAGTGTTTACTACTGTATTAATTAATGTTAATTAGTGTATGCCCTTGTGTTTACCACTGTTTTAATTCATGTTAATTAGTGTACCCTTATTGTGAAGTGTTACCGAGTTAAGTGAGGAAATTATATGCAGTATCTGATCATTTTCTTTGGCATTGTGTTGCATCCCGCAGTGCACACGTTTAAGATGTCAAGTATTTGTAGAGAAACTCACTGGTACACAGCTCCAGCCTCTGGCATGATCATACAGCCATTTTACACAAAGCCTCTGTGGACAGTCAGTTTGTTTCTGTGTAATTGTCACAAAGGGACCACAAACAAAATACCTGCTTCCTCTACTCAATGTCCAGAGCTCGGCCATAAAACAATATACTCTTGTCCAGTTCCCAATGTGCACCCAATATACTGGCCCTCAGTGTATTCTAGTAATAGTAACTTTTAATGTAGGGATGTAATGTATATTGCAGTGGCATGCTGTTGCTTTAGAGCCGGGGTGGGGAATCTTACTCGAAAAGGACCGGTGTGGGTGCAGGTTTTTGATTTAGCCCAGCACTAAAGACACCTGAACACCTGATTCAACTAATTAACTAATCATGGTCTTTAATCAAGACCTTTATTCAGGCGTCTTAGTGCTTTTTGGATAAGAACGCCCTCCCCCCCCCCCGGTTTAGAGGTAGGTCATGCTGATCCCTGACTTTTTTTTTTTGTTGGAGAATCCCCACCAAATTGGTGACTTCTGGAAGATGGATATCACATCTATTAAACAAGGCAACCAAGATTATATACATAGGTAATTGCGTATTGCTACTTTTATTAAGCAGTGCATCACAAAACACGTGAAACAAAAGAAAAGAATTGGGTCGTCGTCTCTGCTCCGGGCCAATGAACCAGAGGAATGAGACTCACTTGATCCCATCTAAAAAGTAACAAGTAAGCAATGAAGTGGAGCCAGAAATGAACAGGGAAATGTAAGTCCTCGTTTGAACATAAAGAATAAGCAATCAGTACGTGTACTATAGGGTGTCGGCTTTCTCCAGTTGTCTGTCCATCCAATATGGACCTCACGGTTGTGCATATTGTGTCTGTCCTGTCCTGAAATGGCATATGCTTTCTCATTCACTGCAACTACCTGCTGCCAAAGGAAATAAACAGCGGGATTTATTCTACTCCTGAATATTTCATGTCTCCACTGAGCAAAATATAATTTTTAGAAACTAAATGCTTTATTATTACACATGGAATATTTAAACAGCAATTTAAGGCACCATTTCCTACCATCTCCTAACTGCGTCTGCAATTCTCTTACAATCAATAGGCTTATGAGCGAGTTGCACTACAATAAGATTTTCCAGTCTTTTTTCCGTCTGTTCAGGCTTGACGCATGTCCCTGATGGGGACATCTGACTACAGTGATGCCGTTCACTGATTTTAAAGCTGGCATTTCCATCCCGTCATATGCTTCGCCACTTTTAGCCTGTTGCAAAATGCTTAGGGATTTTGTGCCATATTGGGTGCAGGAAAAAGTAGAAACAATGCCAAAATCAGTGGCTGGCGTCTGTGCATTCATACTGTTCATGTGATGTTAATTTCAAATTTATTTCTTTTGTTTCATTTATTTCTCACAGTATTGAATGAAGTTACTTTTTGGACATGCGATTTGTGTGCATTTTGGATGATACATAAAACCTGAACACTGTTATTCAACTAGTAGATCTTATGTACAAGAAACCTGGGAAGACATTGCTCTGCCAAATCAAGACTGACATCTGCTAATGAAGGCATTATTCATCCTTTCAATTTCACAGTTAGCAACATCTCATGTCCAGAGCACAAATAAAGGTAAGCAGTAGTTCATGCTTGGTACTTTTCTGCAAAGTAAGTTTGAATTCTTTGTCAGCATAATCACCAGTGCTGTAGAGATTGTTAGTATACTTACTACAGTCAGCATAATCACCAGTGCTGTAGAGATTGTTAGTATACTTACTACAGTCAGCCACAGATCCATGCAGCAGCCACTATAAATGTTTTGTTTTTGTGAATTAGAATTCTCTAGTTCCCATTAATTCCCATTATTTGAAAAAATCATACAGACTTTGGTGGCTGTGACATCTGCAATTGTGTCTGTCTGTGTCTGTCTGTCTGTCTGTCTCTCTCTCTCCCCCCCCCCCCCCCCCCCCCCTCTCTCTCTCACCATAAAAGGGAAACTAAGTATAGCTCGTTCAAAGAGAGCACAAAGAAACGGGATGATTGCACAGGCAGTTTGTTTCGTAACGGTTCTTCTCAGTGTATTCATCTCGTGTATACTGAATGGCCAAGGCAATCTTTACACATAATATGTTCCATCATGACATTTACAGTGGTTCAAGTAATCTCTCTCACTGAAATTATTAATGTCCTTAGTTACAGACTCACCTGCACTCAAAATGAGACACAGCAAGTATTTTTCAATTTATTTTTAAAGGTAAAGATACGGGATGTAGGGAAATTCAATCGTCCTTTGGCTTGGTTTTGTATGAGGAGCTGTATATGCCAAGAGCTGCAGAACAATAAACTGTCTATGCTCAGCGACAGTGGACTGGGTGTCTTTTTTTTACCTAGCGATCTATGTGTCTTATTTTTCTTCATGATCACAGCACTGATTGTGCTTTGTTCATTCCGGCTGCTATGCTGACATTTCCTGAAATTAACTCGTCTTTCCCAAATTCACCATATTCCCAGCACAGCTACCCATCTCATGGCAGATGGTGTCCAAATTACAATTCACATTCTATGTATTCAAACTCAGAGAGAGACTTGCTGACAGCTTACTTTTAGTCCAACTATTACAGCAAATTGATTCCATGCATCATAGATTATGCAAACGCCATGGAACAGTGAGGTAACATTTAATTGGCTGGCTGGTGCACGGTTTTTAAATTAAGCGACAGAATCCTGATTAGTGAGCATTATCATAGCTGCACTCAGTTGCCATCAGAGAGACACCACAGGCCACATCTGTCGTATGGCTATTGCAACAAATATAAATGCCTGTTTTAACAGAAAAGGGTATGCAACTTCTGTTCCCATCTGTTGTGAACTGTCCACGGTTCTGAAATGAAGCTATGGGTGGCTTCCAAAGGCTATCGAGACACTGCCAGTTAGTAACAATGCATCATATCACGTCACTCATCATTCCATTAAAAACGTTTTTCTTCCTTTCATTTTTCAAAACCACTCACAACACCTCATTGTAATGATACATAGATGCCACGGTGCCTTTGAAGATAGAAATATCTATGCAAGGTTTAGACATTTTGTTCAATATACAATATAAAAGGTTTTTTTTTTTTCTCACCATAATGGTGGTTCCATCTGCTCTCTCTCCTTGTCTAATGTCCAGAGCAATGCGTTATATTACGGAAGTCTGAGCAGATATGTATTGTGTTCAATGGCCAGACCTCTGGGGCATGTGTTTGTTCACAGCAACTGGCTAGCACCTTCAGCTCAAGCAGCATTTTGTGCATGCGCATATAATCTAATTTACTACAGTTTATATTGTTACCAATATCCATTATTTCCAAGTCAAAATCCCATCATAAAATGAAACGAGAGATCAGTATTTGGTAATTGGCATTAGTAGATAGGTGTAACAGTAATGTACAGACAACAGAAAATGGGAGAATTTTTCTTAGGCTAGGATATGAACACTGGCTAAAATAGTTAATAATGGACACATAACATGTAATTTATGGAAGAGTAATATTCAGTATAATAGATTGAATAAAAGAAGCATCTATGGATAACTCAACCCTCATTTACAATACTCTTACATGGCCCATTGTTACTGACTTTGACCGCACCCCTGATTTTAAACAATACGTTTCTTTGCCTCTTTACAAATAGACCTGGGTCTCTTCTGTGCAGATATTGTCAAGGTGTTTACTGTGAGTTGTGGCATAGGGTGGCAGACATTGTTGGCCTGATACAGGGGTAGGCAACCCTGGTCCTGGAGAGCCGCAGGGTCTGCTGGTTTTTGTGTTCACCTTAAATGCAGCAACTACTACTACTTAGACCAGGGATCTCAAACTCAAATCCTGGAGGGCCGCTGTGTCTGCTGGATTTCGATGTGTTCCTGCACTTAAGTGTTTAATTTAAGTCATTGATTGGCTAAAGAGTCTGCACACCTTGTTTCCAAGGCCTAAACTGGCTGCTGATTGAAAGGAAATCACAAAAACCAGCAGACACAGCGGCCCTCCAGGACTGGAGTTTGAGATCCCTGACTTAGACCAAAAGAAACCAGGTTAACTGTGTAATCAACAGCTTTAATTGATCAATTAAGTGGTGAGTAACAACAAAAACCAGCAGACCCCATGGCTCTCCAGGACCAGGGTTGCCTAAGCCTGGTATCTGCTTAGTAACTCTATTTTGCTAACATTTTCTCCATTTTGCTAAATTTTGCTAAAGTTTACTAGACTTTAACTGCACAAGTTGCTTTTTTAAATTAGACTGTACAAATTCAATTATAATACCACATTGAACAGAGCAAAGAAACAACACAGAACTGTCACTCTACCTCAGGGGTGTCCAATCTTATCCGGAAAGGGCCGGTGTGGGTGCAGGTTTTTGTTTTAGCCCAGCACTACAACACCTGATTCAACTAATTAACTAATCATGCTCTTCAATCAAGACCTTGATAAGTAGAATCAGGTGTCATAGTGCTGGGCTAGAACAAAAGCCTGCACCCACACCGGCCCTTTTCGGGTAAGATTGGACACCCCTGCTCTACCTGTTCCTTTCACACTCAATCAATCTCTCTGTGTTCTTTATTTAGCATTAATCAAATGGATCTGAAATGTAGTTACCTTTTTAAAAAAAATATACAGTATATATAATAAACCTACATTAATGCCAGTCATGCTTTTAAAAAAAATAAAATTCAAACTTAAATACTACCCTTGTTATGTGGACCCAATTTTTAAAAGTTGTTTTTATTCCAGTAACTCAAGAGCACGAGTTGAGTGTACTCTGGAATATGCATCAGGACATGAATCATGTGGGCGTGCCATCTCGTCATGCATTGAGCTTTTTTTCCCAGTGTTACTGAATTGAATTTGATTTACGGTAATGATTACAGGCTTGATTGCTTTTGGCTGGACTGGAAGTCTCTTGTCAAGGACTTCTCACAATACCGATAGCCTCTGAGAGGTCAAAGCTTTCTAATTGATCTAATTCATCCCACCATTTTGTGCACTGTTTACCCATTACCTGAATCATCCTTGTTCTCTGAAAAAATATGGGATTTGTGTTGATGATAAAAGCATGTGAGGCTCTATGAAAATAATAATCCTGTTCAATTCCTCCCCCTTATGAGTACTGTTATCATGGTTTGAATAAGGCATTGTTTTACAGCAATGTGTATGAGAGTACAGATTCAAGCATCTAAAAGAGTTGTTGTGCGTTCCACAACATCCGGCAAAACACTGCTGCAAGATCTTGTAGATCTTTTCCCCAGTATGAGTAATCTTAATGAGAACAAGGCACACAGCGTACAGCTTTATTAAACATTTAAAATAAAAAAAACAAGAATGAACAAGACTCTAAGCCTATAAAAAATTCTGTTTCATTTTATTTCATGGCTTATGTATATTTCAGATTTTCCATTCTAATTAGGATATGAACATTTTACCATGAAGTTAATTCTATATCAGCTCTGTGATGGCACGTGCCTTTTATTCACACTGGATCTTTTGTGGTTGTGGTTCATTGTGAAAGGTGAAAAGAAGATGGGTGGACAGGAGTGGGTAATTTGGGATGCTTATTGCCTGCTTTTTCATATTTGCCTCTCTAGAAGGTGCGTACAATTACTGTATTAATCTCGGCATGCTCATTTTTTCATTAGCATCCCCAAATTCCAGCATCTTTCACACAACTGTATTAAAAGGAACAATTAGATCGCAACTGCTTAGAACCATAAGCTAACGTTACTGCAACAGAGCAGAGACAGCCGTTTACCTAAAGCGCAAATACGTCGTCAAGCTCGCTGAAAAGATGGGCGGGGTCAGATTGGGTGGGTGGGAAGACAGACAGCGCCCAGAGCGTAAGTCATTACTGATTGGTTGCGTTTTGTGTGGTGCACCACCAATCATTGGTCAGGATTTAAAAATGTCTTTAGGGGTAGAAGTTTCCCAGACCCAGAGTGAGATCTGCAGTAATGTAGTTAGCGTAGCTTACATAGCGTATCATCGTAAGAACTCTCATGGGCCTGGTGCTGAGACTAGATCTGGTACCAGTGTTAAAGTCCTCTGTCTATTTGCGAGACAAGCGTGAAACATATTCTAAGATGAATGTAGCAAGCTGCCACCCACCTCTTTTCACTCTGCAGCTCACCAGCTGAGCTGTGCGGTTATTGTGCCAGGGGACTGGACCAATTGCACAGCTGGATTCAGGTGCCAACCTGCTCTTAGGGGATGAGCCCAGGAGTAGCTACTAGGACCCTCCCTCCCTGAGAAAATCTGCATTGCCCTGCAGGGCTACCAGGTCTTGGCAGTGGGACAGTCAAAATTGTATTCTGTTCCACTTCACTGCACTGAAAAAAAAGTGTTTTAGCTCGACGAGAAGTCCGAATTTTAAGCAAGTGATATAATATGTACAGAATGCTAAACAATGAGCAGATAACAGAAAAAAAATACTCCTCTATTATTGTCAAGCAATAGCCTTTTTATATCTAAAATACATCAGCACAAACATTACAATGAAGTTTACTTTACTTTGAAGTTTTATAATAAAAACCCAGGGTGGAGAGCAGCAGAACCATGATAGGGTTACTGAACATTAATTTATTACTAATTGCTTATGTAGCAATATCTTAGCAGAAGCAGAGATGAACTGAATTTTACATTAGTTCCAATATTAGGACTGCTTCATCAGCACTTTCACTTCTTGTCAAAGTGCATTTTTAAGCGCACATGTTCATATGCGGTAGGAAATTTAATAGCAGTACTTCAATAGATATTTTACATGGTTCCTTACAACTGATGTTACTGTTATCTCACATGACAAGCTGCATATTATTTTAGGCTCAGTTGTTAATTGATTCCATGAAAAATATGGGGGGGGGAAATATCCTCTATTTTCCCTGAAGCAAAAATATGAATAAGATTTAGGCTCAGTGGGTTTTTCTTTTGTAATCCACTCAGGCAGAGGGAGGGACATCATATCTGTCCTATATGAGATTACTTTCTTAAGAGACTAAGCTATATTTACACATTTTATAATAAGCACACAAAGTGTTGAAAGAATTGTGTGTGTTTGTCTATAAGATAAATATTATCTTATAAATTGTGTGTGTGTGTGTGTGTGTGTGTGTGTGTGTGTGTGTGTGTGTGTGTGTGTGTGTGTGTGTGTGTGTGTGTGTGTGTGTGTGTGTGTGTGTGTGTGTGTGTGTGTGTGTGTGTGTGTGTGTGATGTTAAAAGACCCAAAACACCAGATGTCTCCAGGTTACATGACTGGTGATGTGTCCTGGTGCATACAGAGATGTATCATTCCAATTAGATTACCTCCACTACCAGGTAATACCCTTACTTCTTAACATCCTTACAGGATGTAAGGAGAAAAGCTAGTTTTGCTAAATAAAGCAGATGTTTCAGCTAGAAAAAAACTATTTATTAATGTTTTAATCGTTTTCAAATAACTTAATTGAAAATAAATAGGTAATTTCAATAACATGATTCAATTACCAGAGAATTGACCTCCATGAATTCTATTATTTTATCTGAGTTCACGTCTATGCTGATGGAGGTCAATTCTCTTTAGTATAATAATTTAGTAATTGAATCTGAGTTGAAAAAATGCTATATTTTATAATTTCACGGCATAGCCGTAGTGAGTAGCCATTTTATTTTTCTCAGTTGATCTTAATGCAAGTGAAAATACACATTTTTAAACCATAATTCTTATTTTGTTGCCATTTAGATGGAGTTGACCTGTTATGTTTGAGACACTGCTGATCGCAATATTATTGCTTACATTTTTCAAAAACTAAAAACATTACCAGAGGACAAGTAAACTTGTTGCCTTCTGTAAAACTGCAGAATGAGACAGGGGTCCTAAGGATATGGCAAACCCTTTTTATGACTGATTAAATTCAATTTTTATAGAAATTTGACTTGAAGCTTGAAACTGAATTCTTGTCTGAGACAAGGGTGCTTCCCGGCCCTCAGCAGGTATAAAAGTTAGTCCGAATTAGTCCCCAAATTAATGACTTTAAAAAACAACTTTAATATAAATTTTTGCAGAAGAAAATTGGATTTAATTTGTTGTTTTAAGGAATAGTAAGATTATTTGTGTAGGACATGATTCAGTGGAGGCCAAGAAGCTTGCTTTTAAATTGGTATTTACTTGCTACCTGTTTCCACATAGTTACCTGGATCTCAGAGATCATTAATAATGCCAGAACTCATAGTTACCTATTCACAAATTTATTTTGTTGTAATGAAACTTATGTTTCTTTACAACAAACTAATTTCCATAAAAAGTCATATACCTTTCTACTTTGCATAATCATTTTCATAATGATATTAATGGATAGTAGCTATTAAAAATTATAGAGATTGTAGAGGAAGAAGCCAAGTGGATGCCAGGAAAAGCTAAAGAGGAGGAGGGATTTATGATAGAGGTGAAACACAGTTTTAACCCTACGAAGGGGTTTATTTTTAAAAATCCTCATCAGGATATTCATTAAAAATATAAATGAAACAAGTTATACAGAGCAAATGTGTCATGGATAAAGTGCCAAGATTCCTTGCAAGTAAACTGATGTGTGAGTATTTCAAAGAAAATTCTAAATGGTTAAGAACAGGTACCAGACAGTGACCAGTCTAAAATCTGAAATCACGGTTGGGATACTGTAGCTGTAGTAAACTATATTCAATATATATCCAGCTGAGGAGAAGTACTGTATTAGAAGCTTAACTGTTCTTTATTAAGGAAACTGTCAGTCAAATAATTGGTCAGTCAAACAGCAATTGTGGTAAAACTAGCAGCTCCTGTCACTGGCTTGAATCTGAAAAGAAACTGAAACTACGGTGCAAATGCTCTTCAACACCTCCTCACACAGTTAGGCTTCAATTGCGGGCTGCGGGTGGCTGGCTGGCTGCATTAGAACAGGAGGTTGATGCCAAGAGAACAGAGAAAGAGGGGGCGGACCAGTGACATTGCTCAACCAGCCAACTCTGTCTATCCACTTTTGATTGCAGGGTCCTCCACAGACTGAGATGTGCCAGCCTTTGCCAATCCATTCTTTCAAATCACCCCCCACCCCCCACGCCCTACAAGACCTCTTTGTTATTCCTTTAGAGTAGAGCTGTAACTGTTTTTTTTTTTTAAAGTCTCTGACAAAGCAAGTAATAAGGGGGCTCCTGATAGCTGTTAACAGACTTTCACCACAGTTTGAAAGCAGACATAAGGCCATAATGTCAAAGGAAAATTATGTGAGGTGGGATGGGGGACAGGCTCACAAAGTTAGTGTAATTTTTTCAGTTTTCCATTGGATGGATAAGTAATTGTCAAAGATAAGGGCAAGGAATGAGAAAATAAAAGAAAATGATTTCTATAAGCTATCTGGAGTGGTAATATCATATAATTTCCATTACACCGTGCGTTGGCTTTTTACTATGCAGTGGTGGTCACAAAGTAAAGGCCTGAACAGAGTAGCGATCTCCTTAGCTGTTAGCACGGTGATGGGATAATTGGCTTTCCTCTGCAAAGCTTGTTAAATAAGTGCCACAATATATTACTGTATGCAACTATGCATCTGCTACAATTGAAAACAGTTAATTTATCCTATAGCGGGCTGAAATGCATTGCAACTCTGTACTGGTAGGTACTGTTACCTTTAAAAAACATAACGGTGTACATTTAACACCCTAGGGTGTTTATAATAATAATAATAATAATAATGCATGGCATTTATATAGCGCCTTTCTAGATACTCAAAGCGCTTTACAATGATGAGGGGGAAACTCGCCTCTACCACCACCAATGTGTAGCACCCACCTGGGTGATGCAACGGCAGCCATTTTGCGCCAGTATGCTCACCACACATCAGATGAGGTGGAGAGGGAGAGAATAATTTTTTTAGCCAATTAAACTGGGGGATGATTAGGTGGCAGATTGAATGAGCCTGGGTTGGGAGTTTAGCCAGGACACTGGGGAAACCCCTACTCTTTACAATAAGTGTCATGGGATCTTTAATGACCACAGTGAGTCAGGACCTCGGTTTAACGTCTCATCCGAAAGACGGCATCTCCTACAGCACAGTGTCCCCATCACTGCACTGGGGCATTGGGGTTTATTTGACCAGAGGGAAGACTGCCCCCTACTGGCCCACCAACACCACTTCCAGCAGCAACTTAGTTTTCCCCAGAGGTCTCCCATCCAAGTACTAACCAAGCCCACAACCTGCTTAGCTTCAGCCATTCAGCAGGCGCAGATTGCATAGTGGTATGGCTGCTGGCCATATGTGTTCTCATATAAACACCCTAGGGTGTTAAATGTACACCAGCAGTGTTAGATTTACTCCGACACGTTTGCTGTGCGGGGTCCCACTGCACACCGCAAAAAGAAAAACAAGCTCACTTTACAGCTTTAAATTCAGGCTAACCTGGACTTAACCTGTCACATATCCACATTCACTTCACTCTTGAGGAAGTTACTGCAGTACCTGAGCAAGCAAATTCATTGCCTCAGTAACTTCTGAATTACAATATTCAGCACGGGAGGCAGGCCTTGGCACAGAAAGCAATTGAGGCTTACTTACATAAAAAGAAAAGAACATGTAATGGAGATTAAATGATCAAACTACAATCTTAAAAAATATAAGGGCATAAAATAGCAATTGAATAAATGAATGTATAATTCACAAGTGAAAACAATAACCGCTATGGACATTTATAAACCAGTGAACTCTTCCTGGGTTCATACACGCATAACACAGATATTTAACATGGGCCATGAAATCTGAACAGTGCATAGCTATCAGAAACAATAATAAAAGTAGAAAACACCAGTTCAGAGAAACGGCAGCATCATAGCCTGCTTATTGCATATATGGTAATAAGCCCTGCCATCACATTTACAACATGATGAATGTACATTTCAAAAATGTCTTTTTGCTTTTAGTGAATGAAAATTTTGTCCAGCTTTTGCATATGAAGTTATATAGTCATGTCTTGTGTTAGTGTGATAACGTTTATGATGTATGTTGTTGGGCTCCTCATATGCATTTAACACCCTAGGGTGTTTATACGAGTCATCAGACCCATTTTACGTCATGAAAAAGAGACAGATGATGGTAATTATGACCTAAATTAAGAGCTCATGTCCAATCACTGTTTCTCATATATGCATCAAATCTCTTTATCTTACTATATGTAAGGTCATCACACTATAAATCCCCATGGAGGAATACAGTGGGCATGCACTCGCTGGTCTCAGAATCACATCCCTCAGTTCTAACCAGTGAGGGCAATCTAAAAGGGGAATCTAATCTGCATGTGAGGTTTTAAAATTTACTAGAACTTTTGTTTTATATTAAAGTTTGAGTTCTGGTTTTGATCACATATGAAAAAAATGTACTTCAGAAGTCTCTTGAGATATTTTTAAAATTGCATATTTTGTATCACACCTACCTGTAGCCAACACATTTTACCTGCATCCTCAGTTTCTGCATAAACCAGCTACCCCAACATCAGGCAGGATATCTAAATTGTTGAAAGAAAATTCAGCATCGCACTCTGTGAAATGAACAAGGGCTCCGAGCGCCAAAGAACAATTCCTACAAAAGTATTTATCAGATTTTTATAGGCCAAAAAACTATTTCTCAAAAGACAAATTCAGCACCCAAGATTACAGTTTCTATTTCTGTAAAACAGGCAGGAAATGAATACATTTGCAGTACATTCTTCTCTGGCTGGTGATGACCTCGGGCATGCTGACTGATTGACACGGGACTTAGACCACCCAGGCCCATATAAATATAGATTGTATTATGAACTGTGCCAAAATTGATCCTCATCAAATGACAGGATTTACAGCATGACTGATAGCATTTCTTTCTCGACATGAGTGACTCCTATGCCCTAGGCATAAAGCATTTCTGTGTCGTTTGAATTTAAAAAGTAAAATCTATCTATTTCAGTATTCAAACAAGATTATCTGTCTTAACTTTGAAAAAACAGAATCGCATTAAGCCAAATGTTAATTGAAAAAATTAATTGTTTTGTTGACTGCGGTTCATGACAGTGGCGAATTTGGACTTTGAATCACCAGAGCAGAAAGAGCATGGGGCAAGAGCATTATTGTCCCAATAACTGCATGACACACTAAGTTTTTTTTCTTCTTTTCACAGTGGCAGTATTCAATTGTAACAGCATTTTTGATGGTATACAATGGAAGACCATGAAAAAAATTACATTTTGAAAAGTGTACTGCACATATGTAATATAATCTACATTTATGCCGGAAAATAAATACAAGTTAGGTTACAAGGCTCATTGTTAGCACCAAGATCACCATAAACACTGCTCACTGCATCAATCACACTGGTCTTTGATTATGGTTTAATCTCTGAAGGAATGTAAAATGCAGAAGCTGGAGACTCACATAAGGAGGACTTGCTGGAGAAAACTCAAATTCAAAACGAAGAAATCTGCACAGTCTTTATGCTCCCATAATGTATTAATGATGCAGTAAAAAAACAAAAACCAACATTTTAGCAGACAACGCTTTTGTTAGTGTTGAACCCTGATGAAGGCATTGTCTGCCTAAATGTTTTTACTACATATTCTTTTTTACTACATTTTTAATAAATTACGGGAGCATAAATAGTGTGCAACTTTCTTCGTTAAGTTTTTCTTGAGTTTTAGTCGCTGAAGGAAAACATTAATGAAAAAAGAAATTGAAAAGTAATTTGATTACAGGGAAATCTGGTGGTTAAAAATCATGTACTTTCACTCTCTGTGATCAGTCAGCTCTCTTTGCCTGGCACAGCCATTATATACAATTGAAAAAAAAAAATAAAAAAAAAAAAGCATTCATATAGGGAAAAGTAAAAATGGCTTGAATAGAGTCGTGACCATACACAAAGCAGCTGAGATTAGCACTTTCAGGGACAGACCATAAACGATCACAAGAGGAAAGAGCTTCATTCTCTGTCAGATAAAATAAGAGGAGGCCCAGTGATGTGTCGTTACCACAGCACGGCCTTTCCAAACATGGATGAGGTCATGGCTTAAGCGGCAGTCACACAGCATCCTCCTCTGTGCCAACCGCTCAGCCCCTATCATTCCCCGCAGCAGCTGCAGCCCCTTCCAGCTGTGCCAGCCACTTCGCCAGGGACAGCAGTGCCAAGCGCTGGAACTTCAATCTGCTTCGCCAGTGTATACGAGCGCTGTGAAGAATGGGGAGTGGTAGAACCATCAGAGAAATTATAAATCCCGGTTCAAAGACTTTGGGGTGTCAGGCCGCAAAATATATTTGAATTAAATGATTCAACGCTAGGGTAAATTCAGAGTAAATTTCACATAGCTGGCAAAGGATAGTATACAGTCTTATATTAGTTACACTGAGTGCACCTCTCATTTTATGGACTGCAATGTGAATGTACAGCATTGGACTTGGTATTGTGAAAAGTGTTTATGGTGATCTTGTAGTATAGCATCACCAATGGTTATATGGTCTGGATATGTATATTCACAACTTCCTGTTAGTGAACTTTTTTTGCCCTGAATAGCTGACATACATCCATATTTACATAAAGAGACTATTTGAATAAATTTAACAATACCAGAAGGAGAAAAAAGCAAACATGATAAAGAAGCAACTTTTCCGTCCTCCTTTAAACTGAATATCGTACTGGTCATGGTTTGTGGTTTCCAGCTAAAGTTTTCTTGGCTTATAAGATTTCTTAACAGGTTAACATTTCAGTTTTTGACTCTATTGACTATGTCAAAATAGAAAATAAGCGGAATATACTGTATATTCCAACTATACTATGGCAACTAATAATAATAATAATAATAATAAAGCAAATATAGCTTTAGTCCAGTACAACTTTCGCACTCAATACTATGATGAAATTGTAATAACATTAGAACAGGAAATTAAAATAATGTGTATAGTGCCTACCCTGCCTACCCTGAATGCATGTCAGTGTACTCTGTACTGGCATATAAGTGATGAATTTTGATGAAACATGACATTTAAGTTCAATAGTTGCTGGTGGTGATGAAAAATGCCTGTGTCTGAAATAAATATAAATGTAATATTTAAATTTGTTCCTCAAAGCCAAGGACAATTGTGTGTAAAGGCTCCACATAATATAGCAGCACTCATGATTGGAAAACCCTCTCAATTTAACTTGAACACCAACGGTGACATTTTACAGTTGGGTATATAAGCACTGCCAACAGTAGTGTATAAAGTCAAACAGGTATAGCCAGGGGAGATAAAGAGGGTAGTGTATAAAGAGAGAGAAACCAGGTATAGCCAGGGGAGATAAGCCTTCACAAGGCAAATTCTCATACGTAACTCGACTACTCTGACAGGTTGACTATCTCATTCTGTCACTGAGGGCACAAAGATGAATCAGCAGCCTGTTTCCATGGAGCGGAGGTCAGAAACATGCAGACAGCCAACAGGCCTGTTTCCATGGAGAGGAGGTCAGAAACATGCAGACAGCCAACAGGCCTGTTTCCATGGAGAGGAGGTCAGAAACATGCAGACAGCCAACAGGCCTGTTTCCATGGAGAGGAGGTCAGAAACATGCAGACAGCCAACAGGCCTGTTTCCATGGAGCGGAGGTCAGAAACAGCCAACAGGCCTGTTTCCATGGAGAGGAGGTCAGAAACATGCAGACAGCCAACAGGCCTGTTTCCATGGAGCGGAGGTCAGAAACAGCCAACAGGCCTGTTTCCATGGAGAGGAGGTCAGAAACATGCAGACAGCCAACAGGCCTGTTTCCATGGAGCGGAGGTCAGAAACATGCAGACAGCCAACAGGCCTGTTTCCATGGAGCGGAGGTCAGAAACATGCAGACAGCCAACAGGCCTGTTTCCATGGAGCGGAGGTCAGAAACATGCAGACAGCCAACAGGCCTGTTTCCAAGGAGCGGAGGTCAGAAACATGCAGACAGCCAACAGTCAAAAAACAGAGGTGGTGGGCAGGGGTGTTATTCGTCAGCTGTGGAGCCATATATCACAACTTTCTGTAGTCCTCTCCACATTCAAGTCCAAGAAATTGACTTCACACCACTGTTGGAACTGGCTGACAGCAGATTGAAGCTTGTCATGAACGTTGGATGAGTCCACAATTACTGTATCATCTGAGTGCTTGATGAAAGTGATCTCAAGACAGTTGCTTTGGCAGTCATCCGTGTAGTGTGAATAACACTGGAGAAACTAAGAGCCTTGTGGTGAGCCAGTAGAGATGGTCTTGGTGGTGCTGCAGCGGCCTTTATACGTATCTAACCCACTGAGGTCTGTCAGTTAAGAAGGACATTACCCAGAGGATAAGATGAGGGTTGAGGTTCATCTTCAGCAGCTTCTTAGCCATTAGGTGTGATTGGATTGTGTTGAACACACTAGAGAAGTCTACAAACACCAGTCTGATGTAGGACTTTGGTGTGTTCAGATGGGATTTGACCAGATGAAGCAGTGTCAGGAGAGTATCATCAACTCCTCTGTTTTGTTGGTAGGCGAACTGCTACGGTTCCGAGTATGAACTGGACTCAAATGCACGACTCAATACACAGGAAGTCCAATAATTTATTGCTTCGACCAGAATTCCTCCTGAAGCATAGGGAGAACAAGAATAGACAGACAATCAGGGAATGAGTTCAGCAGGGGATCAGCAGGAACGGGGAGACCAGGGACTGGTGGTGGTGGCAGGGATCCGGACAGGCTGAGCAGAGGAGGAGCGGGGAGCGGGAGACAGGGCAGAGCAGAGTGGCAGGAACAGCTGCAGGTTAGCAGAGCTGGGGTCCCGGCTGGACGTGCACACCGCAGCAGGTCGGTAGGCAGCAGCAGCACAAGCAGGAGGCACGCACCGCCGCCGGTTAGCAGAGCTGGAGCACTGGCTGCATGCACACACAGCAGCTGGTTGGCAGGAACAGCAGCACAAGCAGGATATACGAACAACTGCAGGCTGGTAGACTCAGAGCAGACAAACGTTAGTACAGCGAGGCATGACAGACTGAACAGCGTGTTTGCGCCGTTCCTGGCGAGAGCTGATCAAAGCTGGACAGAGCTGGAAATGGTGAGTTAACGCAGAATGCAAGACAAGGCTTTTAAAGTTGGCAAGACAGGACTAGATACAATGTATCCACGAGACAAGACCAGAGAGTTACTACAAAGAGACTTAACGAACTGGCACAGGACAAAGAACACCGGGTGACTAAATACAAACATTAACAAGTATCAATTAGGTGCCGCGTGCGAATGTATGCATGAGTGATTAACGGAGCAGAGAGTGTGTGGGATGCATGCGGAAGGGAGGAAAGGGATAGGCGGATAACGAGTAGTGGAACAGAGTGACACGAAAGGGAAAACCACGCCCAACCTGCAGCACGAGGAAAACAAACAGGAAAAAACTAACATGATACGAGAGGGAACAAGTAAAACACGGGACACAACAGGACGGGAGTGAGAACATCACACAAACTATAATATAATATAACAATTATATTTTTTAGAGCAATCAGAAGTGTTCCAATAGCTTTAAATGCATATACGGCTTACAAACCTAAATTTAGAAAATGTCACTGCATGAAAAGGTGCATTTAAGGGGAGGACATTACAGTGCACATGTAGGGACAACAGATTACATTTAATTTCCAGGCATTCCACAGGAACAAGTGACGTTTACAACAACGCGCCAGTGTGACGTCCATAGTTACAGTGAGCCAATCCCGTTACCCTGAAAACACTTAAAGGGCAATAAAACGACCAGTGTCCAGTGTCCACTCTCTTCTTACTCTTCTCCACTCTCTTTCCTGCACACACTGAGGGGATTCCACAACTCTATGGATTGCCTCTTCTTTATCGCCTCTCCACTTTGCGTATGCACGTTACCTGCAGGCTGCAGTGAGAGAGAGATGCAAACGCCACGGCTGAATTACACGCAAGAGATTTTGGAGACGAAAATGAGCTAGGTACTCGTAACCAATGTGCTAGCTTCCAAACCACAGACAGAGACTGCAAAACCAGATGACAGGAAGACAACTCGTCACTGGGCCGAACAAGCAGAAATTTCAGGACCTCCCAGACGGGCTAAAAGAAGTTTGTTGCCACCAGCAAAGGCCATCTACAACACGGATGAGTCATCTGGAGCACAAATTCCGCTGGAACTCCTGTAAGACTGATCAAACATCCCAGGCATTGCTTAGGCAGTTTAGTCTGAACTGTAATTTAAATAACTTGGTAATTTGATTGTATTGACTTGTAATCATGCTGTAATAATGGCTATAACCTTGTTGCACTGGCTAGCAAGCTAGCCGGCTGGCCTATCGTTTTATAGCTAATTATAGAAGTACTCCAACTAACCAAATCAGGCCTCACGGTTTGCACCTCTTTCCTAACACTCATGTGATATAGTCTAAATTTGGCTTACTGAAAAAAACTATATTTTGAATATTCTATCATGTAGCATCAACATTAAGCACTTCCTGGTGCTTCAATTTATTTTAAGTCAATAAATGTTTCTTCAGCTTGGCAGTGGTGAGGCATTTTTACGCATGGCATCCTTAACCCTGACACCACCCTTTAATGAAACGGACCTATATGCCTCGTATTAATGCCCATGCCAAGAAAATGAATATACTTGTATGTTTAGAAATATTCACGATTCTGTGTGTTTTCAACCCAATATAAAAAGTGTCAGTTCAGTCTCAGTTTCTGAACTACTGTAGCATGCATATCTGCTGGGGAAAAGATACTGATAGCAGACAGAAGCAAAGACCATACGGTATGTTCAGAGATCATATTCTACCACAGATTCGATACAATTACATTTCAGTTTTGGCACTTAGGTCAAACTACTGACGCCATTTACTTGGAAACAACAAAGCTAACAAGAATGATGAAATGTACCTAATTAATGGTAAATGTGGGTTCATGTTTACATTTGCATTTCATTATTTTTAGTGGTTGAATCTAAATATTTGGAATTATAATAGGTAGTCTTTCTAAGGCTAATTCTAAATATTTATTGGGCACCTTCCAGTCATTGGTTCACTAATGCACAGAAAACAAGATGTCTTCAATTCTCATCCAGATAATGACCCCCTCTGCTCAGGAGAAGTAGAGTTGGACATTAAAGTGGGTTAGGGGGTCAGTAAAGTCACTAGTTTGAATATCTTTGATGGAAATAACATTTTGGATTTATGCAGGTGGCTGGTGTAAGAGTTTAATATCTAAAACTGTCTAGCTATATAAACAACTGTGTTAGGATCCTGATACGGGACGAACCCAAGTGCAACGACCAGGAGACAGATTACAGAAAGTGGAACTTTATTAAGCGTTGGGGTGGTCCCAAAGCTGTACACGGGAGCAAAACAGGTTAGTTAGTTAACACAGGATAGCGTCCAACTGAGGACTGCTCCAAGCCGGAGCTGGACTTGAAGAAACACGGAACTGTTCCAAGCCGGAACTGGACTTGAACGGAGGTGTCTAAAACACCGGAACTGGGCTGGAACTGGACTGGAACTGGACTGGAAACTGGATCGGAACTGGACTGGAAACTGGACCGGAAGGTCCACTCAGGAAACGGGAACGGCACGGAACTTGTTCCAAGCCGGAACTGGACTTGAACGGAGGTGTATAAAACACCGGAACTGGACTGGAACTGGACTGGGAACTGGACTGGAAACTGGACCGGGAGGTCCACTCAGGAAACGGGAACGGCACGGAACTTGTTCCAAGCCGGAACTGGACTTGAACGGAGGTGTGTGAAACACCGGACCTGGACTGGAACTGGACTGGAAACTGGACCGGAAGGTCCACTCAGGAACACAGGGGACGGCACGGAACTTGTTCCAAGCCGGAACTGGACTTGAACGGAGGTGTCTAAAACACCGGAACTGGACTGGAACTGAACTGGAAACTGGACTGGAGCTGGACTGGAAACTGGATCGGGACTGGGCTGGAACAGGACTGGAAACTGGACCGGGTAGCTTGAGTAACCGGGCAGAAAGCAGAGGTTAAAGGCAGGGTGTTGTGACAGGACTGTAGCTGGTGAATGCACCGCCGAGTTGGAAGGTGCGGCGTAGCTCGGGCAATACTGGCGTAAGCCGGCTGGCATGCAGAGGTCCTGGTACTGCAACACGAGTACGGGAGGTACGTAACACGGGGAGGACAAACACAGCTGCGGGAAGACTGGAACTGCGGCGTCTGGAGGCTTTGAAGGGAAACAGGTAAATGCATGCAGCAGCGAAAGATTAGCAGAGATAGCTACCAGTCAGGAAACCAGGCGAACAGGTATGAACCAGCAGGTTCACAAACACTGGACCAGAAACGGGATACGAAACAAACACGGTAGGTTAGTCAACGAACTGGCGCTGAATAGCAGCCAGCCAGGGGTTTAAATGGTGCAGGAAGTGAAGGAGAAAACGAGAAACAGGTGTGATGTTAAATCAGGAGTGATTGCCGAAGCACAGCAGTGAGGAATGTGAGTAACGAGAGGGGCGAGTGATAGGCGGAAGCTAAAGTGGAAAATGAAACCAAAAGTACCCGAGGGAGACGCCCAGTCCCCAGCCAGGAGGGAAACACGGACAAGGGATCCAACATGACACGGAAGGAAACAAGGAAAACATGGAAAACGGACAGGACGGGAACGGAACGTTACAGTACCCCCCCCTCAATGTACGCCACCTGGCGTACCCGGAGGCCTGGTCTTGTCAGGGAACTGTTCGTGGAAGTCTTGGATTACTGAATGGTCCAAGATCAGGCTCTTGTGGAGCCACGACCTCTCCTCAGGACCGTACCCCTCCCAGTCGACGAGGTATTGGAAACCCCGGCCCCTGCGGCGGATATCAATAACACGGTTCACCGTGTAGGCCGGGGCGTTGTCAACAACTCGGACGGGAGGAGGCGGGATGGTAGGGGTACTGAGGGGGCTGGAGGAGACAGGCTTAACCTGGGACACATGAAACACCGGGTAAACTTTGAGGGAGGCGGGGAGGGAAAGTTTAACAGACACTGGGTTAACTAGACAAATGATGGGGAAGGGACCAATAAAACGGGGCTGAAGCTTTCTGGAAGAAGAGGGAAGGGAGATGTTTGCAGTGGAGAGCCAGACCTGCTGACCGGCCCTATACTGTGGGGCTGCGGTCCTGTGAAGGTCCGCCAGACGTTGGGAGCGGGAATTGGCGTGAAGGAGTGCGGTGCGTGTGAGTCTCCAAATGTTCTTACAACGAAGGACATGGGCCCTAACAGAGGGGACAGCTATCTCGGCCTCCTGGGTCGACAGAAGAGGGGGTTGATAGCCTAAAGCACACTCAAACGGGGATAGGCCAGTAGAGGCACTCTTAAGGGAGTTATGTGCGTACTCGACCCAGGGGAGAAAACGGCTCCAAGAGGCAGGATTGCGCACTGTAACGCACCGCAGGGCGGCCCCCAGGTCCTGGTTCGCCCTCTCTGCCTGACCATTAGACTGGGGATGGAAACCCGAGGAAAGGCTAGGAGAGGCACCCAGGGCTGCACAGAACGCCCTCCAAACTCGGGAGGAGAACTGGGGCCCACGGTCTGACACGATGTCAGAGGGGATCCCGTGCAGCCTGACCACGTGTAGCACCAAGAGCTCAGCGGTTTCAAGGGCGGACGGGAGCTTGGGGAGGGGAACAAAGTGAACCGCCTTGGAGAACCGGTCCACTATTGTCAGAATGACGGTGTTACCTTCTGACAACGGCAGACCGGTTACGAAGTCCACACCAATGTGACTCCAAGGACGGCCAGGGACGGGGAGGGAAAGGAGAAGACCGGAGGGAGGCTGGTGGGAAGCCTTGCTCCTGGCGCACACCGAGCAGGCCAGGACGAAGGCACGGGTATCCCCTTTAAGGGTAGGCCACCAGAAACTCCTCCTGACGAGGGCGATAGTTCTGGCGACACCTGGGTGACATGCCAGGCACGAGGCGTGAACCCATTCGAGGACCTGGGAGCGGACGGAATCGGGGACAAAAAGACAGGAGTTAGGGTTATTGCGGGGGTCCGGTTGGGAAGTCTGGGCGGCCTTCACAATGCCCTCAATCTCCCAGGAGACCGCAGCCACCACACAGGAGGCCGGCAAAATGGGCTCCGGATCAGCAGGACTGGAGGGAGGGGAAAAAATGCGGGACAGGGCATCTGCTTTAATATTACGGGAACCAGGGCGGAAAGAAACAGAGAAATTAAAGCGTGCAAAAAATAACGACCATCTAGCCTGACGAGAATTGAGCCTCTTGGCAGATCTTAAATAAATGAGGTTTTGATGGTCGGTAAAAACAAGAAAAGGGGTACCTGCCCCCTCCAGCCAGTGGCGCCACTCCTCAAGAGCCAGTTTTATCGCCAGCAGTTCCCGATCCCCGACATCGTAGTTCCTTTCGGCGGAGGACAGCCTCCGGGAGAAGAATGCGCAGGGATGGAGCTTGCTATCAGAGGCGGACCGTTGAGACAGAATGGCCCCCACGCCGGTGTCGGAGGCATCCACCTCAACGACAAACTGCCGAGAAGTGTCAGGGTGAAGGAGGATAGGTGCTGAGGAAAACCGAGCCTTGAGTAGCTCGAAAGCTCGCTGGGCATCGGAATTCCAACAGTAAGGCAGGGCAACGGAAGTGAGTTTAGTCAGGGGAGCAGCAATGGAACTGTAATTGCGAATAAAGCGGCGGTAGAAATTTGCAAACCCCAGGAACTGTTGAAGGTGCTTGCGGGAGGTGGGTTGGGGCCATTCTGTCACCGCCTTGATTTTCACAGGGTCCGCCCGGATACTGCCCTCCTCGATAATGAAGCCGAGGAACGGGACCGTGGAAGCGTGGAAGGAACATTTCTCAGCCTTAACAAACAGCTGATTCTCCAACAGCCGCTGGAGAACCTCTCGAACGTGACGGACATGCTCCTGCGGGGATTGAGAAAAAATTAAAATATCATCGATATAAACAAAAACGCTCCTCCCTAGGAGGTCCCGCAGGACGTCGTTCACCATGCTCTGGAAGACTGCTGGGGCGTTAGTAAGGCCGAAAGGGACCACCAGGTATTCGTAGTGGCCCAACGGGGTATTAAAAGCAGTCTTCCACTCGTCCCCCTCACGGATACGCACCAAGTGATACGCATTCCGGAGGTCGAGCTTGGTGAACGTCACAGCTGGAGAGAGGGCTTCAAAGGCGGTGTTAATGAGGGGAAGAGGGTATTTGTTACGGATGGTGACCTGGTTGAGGCCCCGGTAGTCGATGCAGGGTCGCAGGGAGCCATCCTTCTTCCCAACGAAGAAGAACCCTGCACCGACTGGGGATGAAGAGGGACGGATAATACCCGAAGCGAGGGAGTCGTGGATGTATTCCTCCATGGCTAGTTTCTCCGGTCCAGACAGACTGTAGAGGCGTCCCGATGGCAGTTTAGCTCCAGCCAGTAGGTCAATGGCGCAGTCATACGGCCTGTGAGGAGGTAAGGACAGAGCACGTGATTTAGAAAATACTTGCGCGAGGTCGTGATACTCGCTGGGAACATTCGTTAAATCCGGTATAGGTTGCATGGAACAGGGTTTACTGGGCCCCGGAGGGGGTAGTGCAGAACGGAGACAGCTGGCTAGACAGTGGGCACTCCACGCCAGGATGCGACCGGCTTTCCAGTCAATATGGGGATTGTGGAGGCGAAGCCAGGTCTGACCTAAAACCAGGGCAGATTGTTGGGAGTTAATCAGTAATAGCTGAATGGACTCCCGATGATTGCCAGATAGAATTAATTGGATGGGAACGGTGGAGTGGGTAACTAACCCCAACCTCCTACCGTCCAGAGCTAGAGCTGAAATGGGTGAAGTGAGACGTTCCGTGGGAATGCCGGCCCTCCTGGCGAAGGTGATATCCATGAAGCTGGCGTCAGCTCCGGAGTCAATTAGGGCCGAAGAAGATAGGGTCTTGTCCCTCCAAAGGAGAGTAGCCTTGAACATGAGGCGGTCCTGGGCAGCATGGTTGGGGACGATGGGGCTCGTCAGTACGCCCAGTCTTACTGGCGAGCCCCTTCTTTTGGGCGAATGGGACAGGAGGCGATCTGATGGCCAGGCTTGCCGCAATAGAAACAGGATCTGGTGCGCTGACGGCGCTGACGCTCCTCGGGATTGACCGCAACTCTGCCCAGTTGCATGGGCTCTTCCTCGGACCCGCCCGTAGGCGCCCGAGATCCAGTGATGGAGTGTGAATGAACATTAGAGACGACGGAGGGCAAATGACGCCCGGAACTTCCTCCCCGCTCCCGGGCCCGGATGCGGAGACGATTATCGATGGCTATAGCGAGGCTGGTGAGACTATTAAGGGAGTTGGATTCCTCCCGAGTGGCAAGCTGGTCCTTGAGTTCCTCGCTGAGAGCTTGGCGGAAAGCCCCCTGGAGGGAGGCGTCATTCCATCCTGACTCCGCGGCGAGGGTACGAAACTGAATGGCCATTTCTGCGACACTGCGGTTGCCTTGGCGAACTTGAAGCAGACGCTGGGTAGCGTCACGTCCACAGGTCGGGTGTTCAAACACACGTCGCATCTCTGCCGTAAAGGCTGCGAAGTTGCTGCATAACGGAGCCTGGCTGTCCCAGATGGATGTAGCCCACTCCAGGGCGCTCCCTCCCAGGCTGCTCATAATGAACGCGATCTTGCTGGAGTCAGAGGCGAAGGAGGAGGGCTGCATCCGAAACACTATGTCACATTTAAGTAGAAATTCACGACATCTCCCCAACCCCCCGCGATATAACTCGGGGTGTTGTACACGGGGCTCACGGCTGGAAGTGGGAGCCGGTGCCTCCGGATGGGGTTCGGGAGAGGAAGGAGTAGGGTTGGCTGGAATCCGTAGTAGCGGTTGGTGGAGCGAAAGTTGGGATACTTGCTCCGTGATGCCCCTAACTACTTCCAGCACATCATCCAAACGGCGACCCTGTTGGTCGCTGATCGCAGTTTGGCAGGAGAAGGCGTGGCGAATCTGTTCCAGATCGGCTGGGTCCATATTGTTGGCCAGTTCGTTCTGTTAGGATCCTGATACGGGACGAACCCAAGTGCAACGACCAGGAGACAGATTACAGAAAGTGGAACTTTATTAAGCGTTGGGGTGGTCCCAAAGCTGTACACGGGAGCAAAACAGGTTAGTTAGTTAACACAGGATAGCGTCCAACTGAGGACTGCTCCAAGCCGGAGCTGGACTTGAAGAAACACGGAACTGTTCCAAGCCGGAACTGGACTTGAACGGAGGTGTCTAAAACACCGGAACTGGGCTGGAACTGGACTGGAACTGGACTGGAAACTGGATCGGAACTGGACTGGAAACTGGACCGGAAGGTCCACTCAGGAAACGGGAACGGCACGGAACTTGTTCCAAGCCGGAACTGGACTTGAACGGAGGTGTATAAAACACCGGAACTGGACTGGAACTGGACTGGGAACTGGACTGGAAACTGGACCGGGAGGTCCACTCAGGAAACGGGAACGGCACGGAACTTGTTCCAAGCCGGAACTGGACTTGAACGGAGGTGTGTGAAACACCGGACCTGGACTGGAACTGGACTGGAAACTGGACCGGAAGGTCCACTCAGGAACACAGGGGACGGCACGGAACTTGTTCCAAGCCGGAACTGGACTTGAACGGAGGTGTCTAAAACACCGGAACTGGACTGGAACTGAACTGGAAACTGGACTGGAGCTGGACTGGAAACTGGATCGGGACTGGGCTGGAACAGGACTGGAAACTGGACCGGGTAGCTTGAGTAACCGGGCAGAAAGCAGAGGTTAAAGGCAGGGTGTTGTGACAGGACTGTAGCTGGTGAATGCACCGCCGAGTTGGAAGGTGCGGCGTAGCTCGGGCAATACTGGCGTAAGCCGGCTGGCATGCAGAGGTCCTGGTACTGCAACACGAGTACGGGAGGTACGTAACACGGGGAGGACAAACACAGCTGCGGGAAGACTGGAACTGCGGCGTCTGGAGGCTTTGAAGGGAAACAGGTAAATGCATGCAGCAGCGAAAGATTAGCAGAGATAGCTACCAGTCAGGAAACCAGGCGAACAGGTATGAACCAGCAGGTTCACAAACACTGGACCAGAAACGGGATACGAAACAAACACGGTAGGTTAGTCAACGAACTGGCGCTGAATAGCAGCCAGCCAGGGGTTTAAATGGTGCAGGAAGTGAAGGAGAAAACGAGAAACAGGTGTGATGTTAAATCAGGAGTGATTGCCGAAGCACAGCAGTGAGGAATGTGAGTAACGAGAGGGGCGAGTGATAGGCGGAAGCTAAAGTGGAAAATGAAACCAAAAGTACCCGAGGGAGACGCCCAGTCCCCAGCCAGGAGGGAAACACGGACAAGGGATCCAACATGACACGGAAGGAAACAAGGAAAACATGGAAAACGGACAGGACGGGAACGGAACGTTACAAACTGAGTCTTGAATGCTTTAAAAGTCATTTGCATTTTGCTTATGCATTGTCTATGCTTATGCGTGTTATAATGTTATTATTTTGGAGCAGTAAGATCACAGAGGGAGCGTACTCCTTTAATCAACAATTTTGTCCCTCTTAATGGTGAGTTATAACGTTCACTTGCATGGGAAGTGACTTGAATTTAGGACCACTCTTTCCTCTGGAATGCTGAAAAATTGTCAGCACCACACCTACAGACTACAAACAGATCTCATAGAAATAAATAATTTTATAGCTAACTTCAGTGGCAATATACTATTACTAATGTGCTCCATTTTTCAGGGTTACCATATATGTGGAGCTCTTAGTTTGTCCACCAAGATTTATTTAATTCTGATTTACCTTGAAACTGGGGTGGAAAGAATAAGAAAGTAATTACTGCAAGTCATTTGAGGGAGTTTTATATTTTGGCTGATTTTAAATGAGATATTGTCCTAGAATGATGTACTAATGAATCTGTTACATATTCTTCAAATAATTGGAACATGTTGTGTATCCATGTAGGTGCGTATTTCTTAAACTACATTAACTTGACTTAAATGTCATAACCGTTTGCTACTTATTTGTCAAAGGACTCAACTGAATCAGTGTTAATTCTGTGACAAATATTTAAAATGCTGAAGATTTGCCTAGTCCTGTCTGGGCCCTTATTTCAGCAGCTACACGCAGCCTGATTAATCCTAAAATTAGAGACTGCAAAGTTGTTTTATTAGCAAATCTACAAATGGTAAAGTACAAACCCCAATTCCAAAAAAGTTGAGACAGTATGTAAAATGCACATAAAAGCGAAGAGCAGTGATTTGTAAATTCTCTTTTACATATTAAATTGAAAACAGCAAGCAAAAAAGATAGTTAACGTTTTACCTTACCAACTTTATTGATTTTTGTAAGCAGCATTAGCCTATATACAGTACACTGATACTAGAGTAACATGGTATATCTACAGTACACTTTTGCTGCCCCAAGGGCAGCATTAGCCTGCATACAGTACACTGACACTAGAGTAACATGATATACCAACAGTACATTATTGCTGCCCCAAGAGCAGCATTAGCCTGTATACAGTACACTGACACTAGGGAAACATGATATACCAACAGTACATTATTGCTGCCCCAAGAGCAGCATTAGCCTGCATACAGTACAGTGATACTAGTTTAACATGGTATGTCTACAGTAGAGTATTCTGGGGGCAATTGTAACGGGGGCAATTGCAACACCATAAAATTGCACCAATCTGAAACAAACTAGAGCTGAGATTCTATTCATATCTGTTTATTTTACTGTATATTTATATTATTTTGTTAGAGATCACTAGCATTGACTGCGTAGTAAATTATAGCATAGCAGCAATAGTTAGCAAGCAAGCTAACTGGACAGAGCTTTAAAAATCACACCCAAGTGGTGAAGTAAGCGGTGCAGGTTTATGAGCAATCATATTAAAAAATGCAATAGAAAATGTGTGTGTTGTTTACATGTACAAAAACAATGGCCTCTGGTTTGGTGATATTGGAGATAAAAGGACAGCCATTGGTATTTCAGAAGAAATAGGAAATATGACAGTTAGTACTCTGATAACAAACAGGAAAGATTACAGTTGTTACTTGAACAATAACAATGGAATTCCAAACTCAACAAGAGGGTGCATGGATTGTTGGGCCGTTCCATAACTGACTGGGTCCAGCAGAACACTGTTGGTAGATTTTGTATTGATTTTGCTTTGGGGGGTTGCTACAGCGACTCACCTTGCTAACAGGTGGAATGTTCAAAACTCCACTCTAGCGGCAGTTGGTAATTTCAATTTCAAACCCATTATCTAACTTGTGATGACGACTACAGTTTTTAAGCTACACAAGACATATTATATACAGATGTGCATCTGGTTCCCAGGATTCCTACGGTGTGAATATCTAAGCTGTGACATGTATATTTTGTCTGAAGCTGGGCATGCTTTTCTCAAGCTACTATTGTATTCCCGGGCATGTGACGCCTAGGCGACTCCTGATTGGTTTAAATCTCATGCTATGAACGGACGGATGGACGGACATGTCACGGCTGCACCGCTTAAAAAAGTTAAAAGCTTTGCAAACAGATAAAGCAGATAAATGATCAGGCCATAAGAGTTGACATATACTGTACTGTAGCTAATCTGATTTAAGAAAAAATATAAGAATAATAAAAAATTATAAAATATTATAAATCAATAATTTTAAATAAGCTATGGGAGAAAACAAGCATAGCTGCATGTTCCTTGCATTAGCAACCTTAATAACACCATCAAATTATATCATGACATCATTCACCTTAATTGCATTTTTTAAATTAATGTCCTACAGTAGCATCACATTTTTTTTTCTAAATACTTGGCATATGGTCTCTATATATCCTAACGTTAATTTTTGTTGGTGTTGGCACAATCTTCCCTGTGTCTTCATGCCAGTGAATACTTGTACAAGGTCAGACTCATTCCATTAACCTTCTCTTGCCACCCAAGTATGGTTGTTATTTACTCTGTCTGGTGTTTTTGTGTTCAGAAAACAAACCCATTGTCATGTCCAACACTGCTGTCAGCATCTGCATGTGTTATACATCCAACTAAGTTATATGGTCTGCTTTTTCTGATAGACAGTGTTCTTTTGAATAGGATATAAACATTATTTCTGGCTGACACGTGAATACAATAATTCAGCAGCTCTCCGTCAACCCCGTTCTGATTTCTTTCACCCGCCCCCCCAACTTTCATCTGATATCCACACCATCTTAGATGGCTTTACTTCCACATATAGATTATAACTATTAAATTTTATCAAACCCTCCCAATCGATTGGTCCAGAGAGGGTGAGCGTCCCGTGTCCACATGAGTCAATCTTCCGCTTTAAAGCCTGCCCGTGCTTTCAGTATGGTGAGGGGCTGCTCAATATTTCTCTGTGAAAGGTCTCTCAAGATGAGGGAAATCAATAAATGTTTTCCACACCACATTCATCTTCTTCTTTGCATTTGTCCCCCTCATCAGCGACAGAAAAAACACCAGCATTCTGTGCAACCTTCACAGCCCACTAAATAATAAGGCATTCTAATCTATCCCTTCACAAGGATTGGCATTTCAGCCATGTCTTAGTGTTAATTGACTGCCATGTATTAATTATCCACTTGGGAACCTTTCTACTCAGAGCACATACAGTACCAGTCAAAAGTTTGGACACACCTACTCGTAGAAAGTTTTTTTTTTTGTTATTTTTACTGTTTTCCACATTTTAGAATAGTAAAGACATCAACATTATCAGATAACACAAATGGAATTATGCAAAGACCCAAAAAAAAGTGTAAAACAAATAAAAAACGTCTTATATTTTAGATTCTTCAAAGTAGCCACCCTTTGCCTTGATAAGAGCTTTGCACATTCTACCTGGAAATAGGGTATCAAGAGTCTTTCGATATCCTTTTATACAGTCATGATAGCATCACCTGTTTACCTGTGGAATACCTGTTTACCACAGAAGTTGGTTGAGAGAATGGCAAGAATGTGCAAAGCCGTTATCAAGGCAAAGGGTGGCTACTTTGAAGAATCTAAAATACTTTTTTTGATTTGTTTGCATAATTTAATGTGTTATCTCATTGTTTTTATGACTTTACTATTTAAAATGTGGAAAACAGTAAAAACCAATTTTAAAAAACCTATGAGTAGGTGTGTCCAAACCTTTGACTGGTACTGTACATAAACATGAGCAACTTTTAACTTCTAAATCAAAATACATTTTTTTTTTTAAATGTATAAAAAATGTGTGAACAAATGCATTGCACTTATGATATAAGATGGTGTTCAGTATAGCACTGTAGCAAGTTAATATTCCTGGACATTTTTGTCTTTTCATTTTCAAATATAGCAAAACTTTCATTAAAACATGAAAACAGAAATGCCCAGCAGTAGGCACACCTTAAATTGTCCAATGGTAACTATAAGAGTTTATATGAGACCGAAATGGATAAAAGTGCTCTTTTCTATATGAACTCAAGCCATGTGGTTTGAAGAAAATGCACTCCCAAATATATCAACTGTAACTGTAATATAGCCCTGCAATAATAACACAGCATGGAGTTG
This sequence comes from Synaphobranchus kaupii, assembly GCA_029718625.1. Taxonomy (NCBI): domain Eukaryota; kingdom Metazoa; phylum Chordata; class Actinopteri; order Anguilliformes; family Synaphobranchidae; genus Synaphobranchus; species Synaphobranchus kaupii. The sequence goes on along the minus strand of CM056377.1, from coordinate 113,173,049 downwards.
TGGATGCATTGTACATTGCTCCATTCACTGACCTGCTGGGGCATCTTAAATCGGTGAGGCTTGTCATTGTAATTGCTTTGCTGTGACTGTGAAATTTGGTTGTAGCATTACATCAACGACAATGATTGATGGCCTGTTTTTTTGCTGCAGCTTCAACGCCAAGACAAACACATTGATGTATTGTTGTTCTGGCCATATGAAAGTTATTCAATAAAAATTGACAGGAAACAAATACTTTTTAAAAGCTGCATTATAAATGTATTCAAACGATGACTGGGTATCATTCAAAGATACACAAATTTTGTTTTTGTTTTATAGCAATAATGGACAAGGCAAGGACTCCCTACCTACATGCTGCTGTTTTTTGTTACAATCAATCTCTTGATCACTAAGGTTACTGAAAATGTGTTCAGGTTCTTTGATAATTTCCTCTTAAATATGTTTTGCCACAGTATAGATTTAGCTTATTACCATTTGTTTTTGAATTCTTCATTTTCCAGAAATTTGTTTCAGTGACCTGGTGTCCACAGATATAATATTAGGACCCCACTGTTTTCACCTGTCAGTCTACAAATTACTACAATTTTTAATTGGCACTCTCTCTCTCTCTCTCTCTCTCTCTCTGGGAACTGATCGAAATGATTGCAAATGCAAATCCTGGGATACGAATACGAAACAATAATTCTTCATGGCATGCATAGCTGTTTTAATGTGTTAATGCATAATGTGGTCAAGGGAGTAAATCATTCCTCAATAGATGTTAAAAATGTCTCATTTAGAACAATTAACAGCTCGTTACAATTCAGGAGTTGCAGTTATTCTTGGAAGAAAAATCAGTGAACACACGGGGGCCTCAGGTCTGAGTTTGGGAAGCCCTGGACAAGGCAACAGTATTTAATTGCTTTTCCCTTTCCCATTTAAAAGATTAAGCCTTTTCTTATCTGACAAGTAATTAAATGTAATTATCCTCCATACTGCAGCTCTTGACTGCTTTGCATAAGTGGTTGAGAGTATCCTGGATGTTTCTGTCTACTGGAGGTGGCTGGTGGGTAAATAGGCATCTGGTCTGGCAGTTCCATAGAAAACCTCTTAATTTAGGCTTCATTATTCAGCTTTCCAGCCAAAAATGTCTTCTCCCAGAATTCAGTGGAGGATCAGTCTGCTATGTACACTAAAAAGTATTAATTATTCAAAAAATAATTTGCTTCCCAAGTATTTGACGGTATGTAAATGGCATTCAATTTTAGGTTATCAATTTTATAAGTGAAGCTTACCTGAACCTTCCCAGTGAACAACAGTCGTCCATGGACGACTAAATTGTGTTGGCATTTTGCACACTGAACCTTGCTACGTCTATCTCCTCAGGTCAGTCAGTACTCAGCCAGGACCAGGACTGCTGGGATGGGTGAGGTATGATGGCCATTGATTTGGTTCCAAGTTTGCCATTAGTGTCATTCAAGCTACAGGTATGTGCAGGAGGGGCCTTGATAGCTTGATCCAAGGTGGACCTCACACAGGTCAGCTTTAATGATGCATCCTTTTAAGTCTAGCTTACTTACTTACTTCGCCAATACAACCAGTACAACACCAGAGACCTGTTTTGAATTTATAATGGATCTGTAGACTTGTGACCATATTGCTGACACACCGTTAATGTTAAATGTCTTGTTGGATCAAGCTGACTTAGCTGACTTTTTTTGCTTCCTTTGTCAGTAATTCTACAATGTTATTAAAGGTAGCCTTTAATAAGGTAGTCATTAAACATTACATCATATTCTTTAGTAATGATAATGACTACCTAAGAAAAACATTGTACTTTATTTGAACATTGCATTTTACGTGTTATTTTCTCCACAGTTGTGTTTGTGGCTTAAACGCTTCAAGCATTGCCTAGACGACGTGCGGCGAGGCAAGCAGCGTTTGAGCTCACATCACAACACCCATGAGTGTTCATGGGAATTGTAGTATGTTATTATATAAGTCTTATTATCCTTAGTATTTTTGATGCTTCGGAAAAATGCAAGTACATTTTTCATAAAGAAACTAGATCAGAAAACATCACCAGAAAAGTGGCTGGCAAATTGAGTTACCTGCCACAGCCAAGGTGTTAAATGCAAGCCCTGTTTGTAAGCACCACAGCTAAGAATGGTTTCATCAGCACTATAATGTGACAATAGTGGGTAGTTCCCTCACACAGCCTGGTTTACAAATTAAGCACTTTTGATACATACTGGGGTGTGTTTCCCAAAAGCATCAAGTCTAGACCGCAGCCATCACGTCAGCGTCACGTGAGCGTCGTGCTTGCGTGACGTTTAGAAGCCGATAAATCACATACTTTATTAGATTTTTCGTGTTAGTGCTCATTACATTTTACTGTTACCATAACCACCGTGTTTTTTTTATGTGTTGTTGGATGCAACAATATTTACGTTTATCTTTTTCATTTAAATTTAGCCTACTCATTTTTATATATTATAAATTACCCATAAAAGCCATTCCTGAAATAGCCTTACACAAATAAATAAGATTGAGACAAGTAAAATCAGTGGGGAAAAGATTTTATTTCAAAATAAACTTTCTATGAGACGTTGACGTTCCTAGCCGGCCATGTATTGGGCATCTCTGGGTTCGTGTCACCCAATCTATCACTGTCCTCCTTCTCTCGTATCAGCAGCACCACAGACAGTTTAAGACAATTTAAAGGGTTAGTTCGGAATTTTGGACATAATGTCTCATTTACGACATACCCATGATGTTGTTGATTGATGGGGACCATTTTCAGCTGAATCCATGCTGTCCTTCTTGTGGACATACACACATTGCTAATGCTAGGGCAACTCTATGGTAACCGGTAGCATCCACTACCAAACGCACTTAAACACTCCACAGTGCACCCAAAGCAAATAAAATACGACGCAGTCTATCAGGGTTAATTTGAGTGTTTATACCATCATTTTTTAAGTAAAACTATGGTTGAATCCTTTACTTTGTGCTGACCTATATTCTCTGTGGAAGTAGAATATAGGGAGAAGTACGGCGGCGGAGTGATACTACACGTTACCTACGAATGTAGTGCCGGCACTGGTCGACTACAACAACAAAGAAGACCAACAA
>CM056377.1:112857643-113169435 GCA_029718625.1 Synaphobranchus kaupii | reverse complement strand
CACTTTGTGTGTAATGAATCTATCATCTATGAAAGTTTCACTTTTTGAATGGAATTATGGAAAAAAAAAACTTTTCCATGATATTCTAATTTTTTTGGAAAGGATCTGTATATAAAAAAAGGCTTTGTAAAAATGGCAACTTGGAGGGAGGGGTGGGTGTTGAAATGGATACTCAGTATGGGGGAGGGGTGCATTCGTGGAGATTGAGATCGTGGACTGCTGATGGTACCTTCAGTCTCCCTTCCGCAGACCCCCTCTTTAAACCGCAGGCCTTCGCCTGTAATGTGGGTATTATATTATAATTGAAAATAACAAAACACTTCTCCTTTTGAAAGCAAACCTGTTTGTTCTCAAGGTTTTGATACTGATTTGATTACATTTTGAGAACCATTTTTAATACAATTTTTGTCAAATAAATGAAAATTAGTTTAGCATTGGCAATGGTACTTTTTTCTTTGTTTTGCCAAAAATATGCAGAACCACAACAAGTCGAAACCATGACACCAAAACCGTGAACTGAACCAAACCATGGGTTTTGTGAACCTTTGCACCCCTCGAGCGGTGGACCATTGGTTTTTCCAATTCAACTCTGGCACTGTGAACAACTGGACACTGCAATGCTACTGTGAAAAACTGACTGAACCCAGGTGAAAAAGTAGTATACTTTAGTGTAATAAAAATAGAATTTAAGTATACAAAGGTTATTACAAGTATACTTTTCATTTTTGTACTTAATTAGAAGTATGTTTAAAACGTGCTTTTAAAAAGTGTACTTCAAGTATAGTTGCAAACACACCGTAACACTTTTAAAGTTTGTTTAAAACGCACTGGTGGCATAATGAAATTGTACTGCAAGTACTGCAACAAATTTACTTTTTGTTAGTGCACTTAAATATACTTAAGTACACTAAAAATAGTCCCATTTTAACATACACACTGCATTGAAGTACATTGTTTACTCAGTGAATGGGCTATGACCAGCCCCTTTCCTAAAAAGAGGAAATTTTATGCTGTAATTCATTAATTATACGGTATATTCTCTCCACACTGTTTTATGATCAGATCTAATATGTACTGTATATATTATAAACACATACATGATCAGATTCCCACATACAATGCAGCTTTGGTGAAATAATATATATCAGCATTATAAGGGTGAGTCTGACTTAACCACACACCTCATGCACTCATGATTCATTGTCCCAGTGGAATAACATTGACAAAACACTTAATCACTTCAATAAAGAGTGGTAGATAACCAGCCCTTATCTCAGGCATTCAGTAAAACAACAACATACTGGGAAACACCACATTCATTTCCATGTGATCTAGATAGTTGTGATTGTATCAAAAAAAAAATCAGAGTTCCACACAACTCAGCACACAACTTTACTGGGAACAGTGATCAAATTAAATTATCCATAAAATATGTAGACCTTCATTAATGAAATGAATACATGCTGGCTCAAATGCCTGTTGACCATGTAATATGCATGATTATAAACTATGCATTTAAACCGTAATTTATGTGGCACAATAATTATTTAAAATGTTAACTGGTTAAATGTTAACTCTTGAATATATCTCCAAACTAGCATAGCTTTTTCCTTTAACCTGGATGACACATTCAAGTTAAGTTTGCTGGAAAAAAAAACACGACGTTTCCTGGACTTTTTTTCACAGACAAGAAGTCTTGTGGTCAAAAGCACTCTTACATATTCAGTAATTTACATAACAAATTAATGTCATTGTATTTGTATCTTGCAAATTGATTAATTTACAGAAACTGTGCAGTGCCTGAGGATCAGCTGCTGCCTGTTTGCATGTAGCAACCCCCCCCCCCCCCCCCCCAGATAATGTAGGGAGTTGTTCAGGCATTGGTGTAGTATAATGGTGGTGTAGTATAATGGTTAAGGAAATGGCCTTGGAACCAAAATATTGCAGGTTCAATTCGCAGGTAGGACACTGCCATTGTACCCTTGAGCAAGGTGCTTAACCTGAAACGCTTCAGTATATACCCAGCTGCATAAATGGATAATATGTAAAAAAAAAATAAAAAAAAATGCTAAGTTGTGTAAGTCGCTCTGGATAAGAGTGTCTGCTAATTGCCTATAATGAAATAATGAATGAATGAAAAAAAAGGAAGCATCTGCTTTGTGTATGAATTTTGAATTCATATTATTCTGATGACCATTTAGCCATGTGATCACTATTTTCTTTTACCACATTGCTGTTTACAAATCATGGTGCACATTAGTGTTAATGGCCCCAGAATGAATCACTGATTGGTTTCTTGATCTACTATTGATGTGGCCTCAGAGTCCAATACTAAACTTCAAAAACTGCCGACTGAATTTACTGTACTTTAAGGAGCACTAATGTCGGGCGTACCAAGGTCTCCAATAGTAATGCCCACTCATCCAATAGCCTTGCAAGTGCAATCATAGAAGATGAAGTGCCTGTCTCAAGAAGACTTAAGTAGTATTGATCAAGTAGTAACCTTTAAAGCAGGAAATTCTACTCCCTCATGGTCATAAATATATGGAACCTGGCCTAACTTTAAGTAAAGTGTATGCTAATTTTGCAATAGGGATGGATTATTGGTTAAGGTGGCATATCTAATTATCAACTGTAATAATGCTAACATTACAGTTGAACTCTGATAAGATGATGATGTAGTATATTATACTGTATGTGTAGTGTGCTAGAGACACAGAGACACATTTTATCATACTGTCTGTATGTAACAGCAGGTTAAACCTTAAATTGTGAACTGTGAGACAGGAGAGAGCTAGTGTACGTGCACAGCAAAACTTCCTGTGTAAATCTAACACTGCTGGTGTACATTTAACACCCTAGGGTGTTTATATGAGACCACGCATATGTCTCATATAAACACCATAGGGTGTTAAATGTTTTTGCTGTGTGAGACGGTATTTATAAAGTCAGTGACGTCACGATTCTTGTTTAGGCCAAAATGGCATTTGAGTCATTTCTAAAACACAATATATAAGACTACAGTACAAAATCTGGTCGTCTAATCATTCCACAGTTTAACAAGCTAATAATCTCTCCTCTCCACCTCAGCTAAAATTAATTGAGAGCTCTGGCAAAGGATGTCTACGCGTAACTCAGATGCGTGCTACACATTAGTGGCCATGTGAGGTTAAGTACACCCCTCATTCCCCGCACAATTTATTCTAAAATACTTTAAATCTACTGTATTTAAAAGCAGTCCATTATTATGACAGTGTGTGAGCCGCAGTACTTTGGATGCATGGCACAATAACAAAACTAAATTTAACTCAACTCAGCATATTGGTAGCAAATCATTATATTGCCACGTTAACTAGAGCTTTTCTTATTTATACTTGGCTTGTCTTCATGAGGCACCGACAGTGATAGCCATACACTAAGGGACTTTATAAAAGCATGGCAGAATTGTTAAAAAAAATGTTTCAGGTGATTAGTAATTTGGATAGCAACTGATTAGGAATGTAGATTTGTCTTTTATCTGCCCTAAACAACAATCACAAAAACAAATATATTTTCTATATTTTAGAAAATATATACGCTTTAATTTCGTTAAAAAGCATGCACTTGCAACCGCTGAGAATAAGCTAACAGAATATGGCTTCTATCTCACCTTAGAAAACTCCAAATTAGCCTGCTTGTTTAACAAATTTTGTTTGATTATACAATGAAGCATTGCCAAACATCAATTCCATGTTCTAGGGGCGGCATTGTAGTATAATGGTTAAGGAACTGGCCTTGTTACAGAAAGGTTGCAGGTTCAATTCCCAGGTAGGACACTGCCGTTGTACCCTTGAGCAAGGTACTTAACCTGAATCACTTCAGTGTATATCCAGCTGTATAATTGGATAATATATGTAAAAGAAATGCCAAAAAAAAAAAAACTTGTATAAGGATAAGAGCGTCTGCTAAATGCCTGTAATGTAATGTAAAATGTTCTCACAGCAGTCAGATCACAGACAATGCATTTCAGCTAGCGAAATTCAAGCTTCATCCGAAATTCATATTAAGTGCATTCTCATATTAACATGAATAGCGTTATTTTGGCTTAATGATGACACTAAATACACTAAAACTGTCCGGTTGGGAACCCATAGGTTCACGCATATTTCCCTTGTTTTATAATGTCCTGCTTATGGAAATATGACCAACAGATTTTTACTGGTTACTTTAAAACAAGCCAATTTCCCCGGGATTGCAGAAACAACTTATGTCTGTAAATATTTATTTTTGGGAAAAATATGAATCCCTATTTCACAATCTGATTTTTATATCTTGTATGCATGCTTGTGTGAGCCCCTGTGTGTAACAAACAGGAGGGTGTACACGCGTTGTGCACATGCCTATGTAGACGCACTTAATTGCGCTGTTAAAATAACTGCGACATTACTTTAGACCAGGTTTGTGGTGGTTTTAGCGCAAACGCTTTCTACTGGCTCAAGATAGCAAAAGCCTAAGCCAAAGATTATCCTGGCCACACCTCATCTTAGGACCAACCTGCCCAGGTGACTTGCTATGGGCACAAGATTACTTGGTAGTTAAACAACGTGAGCGCAGGGTGCTATAATGACACCTGCGCAGGGTGTAAGATAGCAAATACACTTGCGTTTGGGTTAGCGCCGCTTAGCGCCGGGTGTAAGATAGGGCCCGTAATCTTTGATGATGAGTCCTTGAGCATAAAAACCAATACATCTTACATTAAGGCTTTTGAGAGAATGTACTTTTATCTCTGTAAATGCTTCACTTAGTCAGTCAATCCAACCATATTATGTCAATCATGTATATCTACTATAGGTGGGGAAAATACGTCTCCTATTTTTCCTCTATCTGACTTGGCAGTGCCTGAAAAGCCTTTAGTTTATCTTATTTTTTTCCAACTGAGTATTATTCTTTCCAGTATGACAGCTCATGGTGTCTTATCAAAACATATTCTTTCAATTGTTTGACATTTTGTACAAAACATTCCTCAGAGATTATTACCAGTTCAGTACAAATCTCCTTTTCTGTATAAATCTCTACAAGATTAATTTTGATTTTGTTGTTGGATAAATACAGTATATAAGATGTGTTGAGAGATAAGGGACATTCTACCATAACAAATATTATTTCATGATTCATATACAGTGTAGGGGAGTGCAGCAATACCACTATCTGTTCAACTGTTAACAATATCTGTATCTGTATCTGTATTCAGATTAGAAACCGGAAGTGGTCGTGGCTTAGACCGGAAGTTGTGTTACATATAGGAAATGTGATATTTTCTAGTCTAAAATTAATTGTTATTGCAATTCACCCCCCTCACTGTCTTTTTTTTCTTTTCAAAATTTTTACAAGTACTATATTCTGTACTTTATACTTATTTATCTATTGTTTTGTTTTGTTTTGTTAAAGGTAGTTTTTGTTAACCTATTTGAATCCCCCACCCCCTAACTGGGGGACACTGAACAATAATTTTGGATAAGAACTGGAAAAGATCTGAGGTACAATGTATAATCAACTCAGAATGAAAAGGCAGTTTTATAAAAACATCAAACCATTAAATTATACATTTGAATGGAAACTATTTCCACAATAACAGCCCTTTCTGCCTGTTGTGATTTCATATTGTACTTTTCTGTTATTTTTATGAACTTGAATACATAAATGATTATGTATAGTAAAATTATTATCATTACTATTATTATGATTATTATTATTATGCTTTATAAAATTCTTAATGAGGATTATAGCCTAATGATTTATTGAGAAAACACTCAAAATGAAAAAAGTCAAATGAACAGTCCAACAAGATGCATTTCTGAGCTAGCAGTAACAACAAAGTTCTGGAACACCTGAAAAGCTTTTAATTCAAGAAAATGAAAAAAAGTTGGGACGTGGCTGCATTTCAACAGCTTTTAATATGCTTTTAGTATACCATTGGTTAAACCAATCACCGCGACAAGCCTAGTTAAAAAAATTTTTCCTGCAGTGTAAAACGGCACATTTTCGTTTTATTAAGTTTGGGCTCGTGGAATTGAGAGATTGACATAATTGATTACGCAGGAATACCGAGGGAGAATGGACGGTTGGTACAGTTTAAAAATACAAACAACACAACTAGAATAAATACAATAATGATTTTGATAGCCAGTAAGTGACATTTCAAAACGGGACATAGGTTACTGATTCTAGCTGTTCCTTTGCATTCTTTTAAAAGGTGTTTTTATGTCCGGAAAAAGTGTCGAGATTAAGGGCAGCTAAATTCAAGCGAGCAGCATTAAAGGGATATCGTTTGCATGCAAGATGTTGAGATTCTTCATTTAACGTTTTGTTTTTTTCTTTTGCTCTCACAAGATTGACATAGGCCTATATAAACAAGGCACACTGTTAAAGATATAGTTAAAGATATAGGTTGAGTATCCGTAATTTCAGGGACTGCCGATTGAGTCACATGGGCCATATCGAACGGCTCCATCCCTAATGATATATTTCAATGTTTTAATAAACAAATAAACAATCCAATGCTTAATTCTGTAAAGTTCAGAAGAGGCATACAGACTGGTGGGCACTGAATCAAAGCATCTCCCTGCTGCAAAGATTTCCCTGCTCCAATTTAATTATTTCCCGCGTCCAAATTATGAACTGGCAACTTCGGATCCGTTTCGGATCCGTTTCCAACCCACTATCTGTGCACTTCTGGATTTCGGCTTCGGCTTTGGGCACACCCCTAATACAGTGAGCACCATAATTCATTGGGCAGTGACACATTTTTTGTTATTTTGGGTCTGTACTCTAGCACTTTGAGTTTGAAAGGATACAATGACAATAAGGTTGAAATGCAGACTGTCAGCTTTAATTTGAGGGTATTTTCATCCATGTCGGATGAACCGTTTAGAAATTATGGAACCTTTTGTACATAGTCCCCCCCATTATCGGGCATCATAAAATATTGGACAGTTTAACATAATGTAGAATAAAGTAATAATTTTTCATATTTGGTCGCATATCCTTTGCATGTCATGACTTCCTGATGTCTGTGACCCAACAATATCAAAAGACTCTAAAGACTCAAACTCAAAAGATATCTTATTTTCTGGTACTCTTACAAGCGATACTTCTCTGCATTTGAATGGATCTCTATGGGAATTGGGGATGGGACTAGACTTAGCTGTAAATTATGCTGGAACAGTATGGAATACATGGTTGATGAAATGGCTGTAAGTCATCAAGGGTCTGCGTTATCAAACGAGCCTCAAACCATCACTCTGCTGCCAGATATGCAGTAGATATGGACGGATCATTGTAAGGGTTGTTTCTCCTGGCAAATTTTCCTCTATGGAAAAATAAGTCAGGAGAAGAAACCCTTCAAGTTATCCATCCATATCTACTGCATATCTGGCAGAAAAGTGATGGTTTAAGGCTTGTTTGATACGTCAGATGACTTAGAGCCATTTAGCCTGCCATGTGTTCCATATAGTGTAATTTACAGCTAAATCTAGTCCCACCCCCCAATTCCCATAGAGATCCATTCAAATGCAGAGAGGTTATATTATCAAATCAAACTTGCACTACTCAATGTCTAAAAGTCAAAGCAAAAACAATGCAGATGTTCAATGTTCTTCCACATTCTGTAGTTATATTTCTTGTGAAAAGCAGAGATTGTGCTGTTCTTTTTCTTTGATGTTTACCCACAAATAGTAAATAGCAGGCATAAAATGTTGCCACAAGGCAATTAAACCTTGGGAGATCTTTTGCAACAATGTAAAGAAATATGAGTGCACTTTCATTTAGATTTTTTTTTCTTTTTATTAATTTTCTTTTACATAATTCGAAAGCTTCACATTGAAGGCAGCACTGACATGTCCGGACAGTTCGAAGCCTAGAGCTTATAAAGGCCTTACAAAACAAATAAATCAATGAATAAATCCAGTGCAATAATCATATGCCTTGTATTGTTAAGCATATTATATATTATATTTTACATTAGAGCGCTTCTTGACAGCAAGTTTTTCATCTTGTTTTTCTCAGAAAGTGATTTTTAAAGAGACAGAGTTTCATATGAATGTTCATTTTATAAATGTGGTTCCCTGTATTATTCAGGTACTATAATTTATTGCACCTTTGCAAATTGCACTTCTGAAACCTTTTAATTAAGTTCTTAATTAGATACTGATTCTGATAAAATGAGTAAACCAGGGGACTGGAAAAAAATTAACTCCACTACATTAATTAGATAATGATTGATAAGGTGTATCCTCAATTATGAATATCAAAGGCTTAAAAAGAGAGATGTTAACTTGCTGTATTTCACCCATGTACTTTATGTCAGAAAATGCTTGCAGAAATGAGTTTCAGCAGGAAAGGAGTGTAATGAAAGGACACTCTCCCTTGCATGACCAAAAGGTGGGAATAGGGATGGGACAATAATCGATATAACGATATATTGCGATAAAAAACATAAAAGATTATTTAATCGTCATAAATTTATGATACCAAAATATCGAAATAACTGTCTGTTACACTTTCGCATTGGTCATATAAAACTGAAGAAGAGTATAACTGGCTACGGACACGGGGGGAACACTCCTTATTCTCTGACTCTCAGTAGACACAGAGACATAAAGGAAGTTTTCATTGTACCATGGCAGAGGTCATACATCACCACAGCAGGAGATAACGTTACCAGAACCAACGGAGCTTTGAACCCCGTCAAAATGTTTACATTTACTTCAATAAGTGCCATGTCATTTTGCTGAAAATTTTTTTTTATTTACTTCTGTTATTTTGTGAAAACTAGTTTTGGCATGGCCAAAATGTTAACATTTTTACACAATGCTTAAAGGGGTAATAACTAAAATCAAATATTTTGAGTTATAAAGCCGAGTATCTTGTCTCAAGTTCATAAATCACATATCCTATTGTTTAAAAAAAACAAAGATGTAATTAAGCTTTTTTGTGTTTAAAAAAAACTGAAACGTTTAGTTTGAGCCACGCCCCTAACTGTGACGTGAAAAAGGTAAAAACCTTTTTTATACGCAATCAGGTCAACGCCCCCTCTCTCCCTCTTCTTGATTGATGGGTATTCAAACTGCACAAATTAACGTTAGCCCTTTCATTTCAAACGGCTTTCCGTTTGAACAGTTTTATGACGCGTTACCGAATGGATCTATCACCCCTCCCCCCAACAGTAACTCCTCCCCCCTCCCGTCTGTGTTCTCTCACTCGAGCCCAATTCGAAATTGTGAAGTGGGCAGAGACAGAATGATAATTCTGGTGTTTATTACCCCTTTAACAATAAAACATGTTTTCTGATTTGTACAAATTTGTATTTTTGTAGTAATTGAAGTACGTTTTATGCGGTTTTAAGACTTTCACCTTATTTTACTTTTTTTACTGACTTTTACTTTGACTGAAATGTCTGCGCATCAAACCTGTGACCCATTGACGTATTTGCCAGTGCCAGTGCAAAACATTTGTTGTACATTGTGATTGGTCATTTTCATCTTTTATGTTGTTATTTATTGGTTGCATTGCGGGGTCGTATCAGCTATTAAGAGATTAGAATTGTTAGCCCAGGGGGGTATACTACGAAGCAGGATTACTGAGTTAGCCGTATAACTGCACAAAGTAAAACTTGGAACCCTTCCAAATCTGTAACATGGACTGAAGTAAAAAGAGCTGTTATGGGTTTTATTCAGTGCAGTTATCCAGCTAACTCAGTAATACCTCCCAGCTGATGAATCATGTAAGCAAACTTATCCTTGATCTGTCAAAATATATCTTTCCATGTCCAGGACATCTGCAACAAAGTCACTGAATATTAAATCTACTTATTGCAAGAGACTATTAATGGTGATTAGCTTGCTAGGTAATGATATTATTAGCTAGCTTGCTAACTTATTCCATGTGTAGTATAATGGTTACGGAACTGGACTTGTAACCGAAAGGTTGCAGGTTCGATTCCCAGGTAGGACACTGCCATTGTACCCTTGAACAAGGTACTTAACCTGAATTGCTTCAGTATATATCCAGCTGTATAAATGGATAAATGTAAAAAGAAGTCGCTCTGGATAAGAGCGTCTGCTAAATGCCTATAATGTAATGTAATGTAATTTAGCTGTCTATGAACACGTCAAACACACAGCAACTGACAGAACAATCTGGCGACGAGACAAACAAAGAGTGGAACTTAAATAAAGGGAAAACAGGTATGCTGTTGCAAAAGCATAGTCCCTAAACATAATTTACTACTTTTTAAAGTTACTGTCCTACATGCATAAGTTAGTAAATAAGTAGCATTCAGCAAAATGATTAATGTAGTTGTGAGAGTGGCTGTGTTATTTATGGTCCACAGTGCTTTCTTTACTAAATATGTTTTTGCGTGTATAAACCAGAAAGCCTAAATGATTCATTGTAAGATACCCCTAATTGCTGCAAAAGAACATTCTTGCATTAATCTTTGCATGGGGCTTGGACTTTTCAGTTCCTTGAATAAGTGCTACATTCCTAAAGGTTAATCATCATGTTCATCAGATTCCATTTTTCAAATATTTTTGTTCAGTAAAGTGATTAATTAAATTCCGTTTATTTCTGTTTGATTGCATTGTCTTACTTGCAAGCATGCATGTACAGTGCAATGAAGAGTTTTAAATGCATGTTTTGATTTACAAATGTCACATTCTGTGTTTATACATTAGGTCAACCAACATTTGTCCTTAACTCTTAGATAAATAAATGGATGCGTTCAACAATCACCAAGATTATCGTGCCAAACTGTAGACAAGAACTGGCATGCATTTAATATTAATTTAAAGTTTATTGAATCCAGGCTGCAGAGTACACTTTTTCATGCGTGCTCATCAATCCATTGAGTCCATTGCAAAATAGAATATGGGACTTATTTTAGGCTATTTAAGGGATATTTATTTGGACTTGAATGTTACTGCAATTTGCCCAATCTATTAATATGTTTTATATAACCAACCTCATTAAAATACAATTACAAGTTACAAGTTTAAATTTGGTTGTCATTGAGGCAATGATGTGTCATTATTGAGCAGTAATATGGTTACACAGTGTTTTAAAGATAACCACTAGAAGGGACATGGATTTTTAAGCACATTTTGTATTTAGTGGGGATACATATTCTATATGCAGTCAGCAGTATTACCCATTAAGTCTAAAAAGCATGATTACAATAATAGCATCCAGCAGACTACCATGAGCCAACCATGGCCTACCATAATGGCCAACCATTAAATGCCATTTAGCTCATCTAGGTACTGAGGCAGCATTCATTCTTATATAAAATGGCTATAGGTTTAAAATACTTTGTGCAAGGCCAGTAACCATTCTCTCAGTTAAATTATGTTTGTGTTGTGTTGCATGATAAAAAAAAAGTGCTAAAAATGCTGCATTATATATTCTTTCATTTATCCTATTTTAAATAATGTCTCAAACTGCTCTTTAGCATTTTAAATAATAATCATGCAGTTTAAACGAAAAATCTTTTTCATTATCTTAGAGACTTTAGATCTTATTTTCATCTAAAGGCTTATGCTTAAATGCTTGAATTTGTTTTCTTAGACAAATATAAGTAGTTAAGTTGATACTTATGTATGAAACAGGATTCTTTCTTCTTTCCAAAACAAAATAAAAAAATATATTCTTTTTTGAAATGCACCCCCAACAAGTAGTTTTAATTTAGAACTTCACTGTTCCCACTGTGAAGCATTTATTTATTTATTTATTTTTTGAGGGGGGGGGGTCGCTTTGCTGGTGACATTTAACCAGCATGCCTACGACAGCATTATGCAGTGACACGCCATCCCGTCTCGATTGCACTTTCGTTGGGCCCTCATTTGATTTTCAACAGGACAGTGACCCAAAACACACCTCCAGGCTGTGCAAGAGCTATTGGACAAAGAAGGAGAGTGATGGAGTGCTGCATCAGATGACCTAATCTTACACCCAACCTAATCCTAAACCCAATAGAGACGGTTTGGGATGAGTTGGATCGGAGAGTGAAGGAAAAGCAGCCAAGTGCTTCATATGTGGGAACTCCTTCAAGACTGTTGAAAAGCAGAGAATGCCAAGAGTGCAAAGCTGGTATCAAGGCAAAGGACGGCTACTTTGGATAATCTAAGATATATTTTGATTTGTTTAACACTTTTTTGGTCACTGCATAATTACATTTATGTTATTTCATAGTTTTTATGTCTTTACTATTATTCTAAACTGTAAAAAATAGTAAGAATAAAGAAAGCCCCTTCTATGAGTAGATGTGTCCAACCTTTGACTGGTACTGTATATTTATCCATTTACCCCTCTTCATATCTACAATGTTTTAACAGGGTGATATTAACATGGAATTAGCTCACTTTCATAAGCCTGAGTTAGCTTGATTACTTTCACCTTGGCTGCTGGGAAACTGAGTTAATCAACTAATTGGAGTCTATACAAGTCTGATAGGCTGCACTTTTCCTGACTTAATGAGTCATTTTTCTTTGTGGAAAAGACTGCTTACCCAACTGTCGCTGTTGTTGTTGTTTTTGCTGTTGTGCTTTTAAATATGCCAAAAATTGACATTCATATTGCATATTTTGGAATATAACCTCTATCCCATTGGGATATTAAACCGCAAGAGGCATAATTATAATAAGGCAGTAGCAGGACGTGGTTCCCTTCTATAATATTTTTCCCAAATCATGTTTACAACATTCAGTGTTAGACAACTAGAGAAATGCCTTCTGGAAATAATTAAATTTACCTTCAAATCTTGTAAACTCTTGTTCATATTCTAAATTATTCCTGACATGCTACACCCTATTTCCTGTATGATAGATATCACATTCAAACATTATATATAATACATTTTAACCAATAGTAACCCAAATATATTTTCATCGACTTAAAAATAAATAATTTAGATAATATGAGGGAGCAACTACTTCTACATCATCCCACGACTTCAGCCTTTTTTTCACAATGCGAAGGGAAGTCCTTTACTCTCTCCTCATTAGGTTCAATTTGAGATGGGTTTTGAGCTGGAGAATTCTCAAGATGAAGATGAAGGAAATAGCAGAGTCTTCTATTCAGTTTAACCATTTATTAAGCATTGATGCCAACGGGAGGTCCTTTACCCTACGCAGAGGATTAGGAGTTCCCCGAACAAAAACAAACATTAGTTTATATAATATCATAACTCCTCCTCTACCTAACTAATACACCAATAATGTGCGGTGACACCCTTTCGTCATATCTTATTTTATCCAATAACAAATTAGGCGAAAAATAAACATGTTATATGACCAGTTCCTACCCTATGCGCTTGGGGGCACTCTTGATCTACCAAATAAAATAGTTTGTGACTTATCCTCATGTGCATGTTAATCAGACCATGTAATTTCTCTTATTTTTTCTTATTTTCCCACTTGTTCGGTCAGCATGATCTATCTTATCTATTGTTATAGGTACAACTCCTGCTTAGTTATGGAACACAGGAGGGAAACATTCCTGTTTCGACTGGTGTGCTAGATGCCCTCGTCCTTGTTGATAGAGAACTATCCTGCATCCTCTCGCCACCCCCCATCTCAGTACTTTTCCACTAGATCTTGACTGTATTATTTAATTATTCATATAGAAGCTTGCATACGGGGCTTTCTTGGGCCTACAGAACAGTTTCACAAAACAGCTTACTTCCACAACAACCATGGCAACCACTCATTGCAATTCTTGCAATTTGACTAAAATGGAAAGCTGAAAGCATCAATATTACTGACAGTTAAAAATGGGGGTCTTGGCTGTATTGTGTGTCTGTGTGTTACTGGGAGGGTGTGGGCTCCAAAATGGACTGGGCCTAGGGCTGAATGGAATGGATAATCTGCTCTTATTTCTATATAGAATAGGTCTCTCATAACCTCTGCTGAATTGATTGACCTAGAGCAACTAGACATATATCACACTATTTAATACATTATAATCATTATGTGACATTATACTGTACAAATCAACATGCATGTCTCCTCTTGTAACTTTAAATACAGTTAAATAAAAGTATTTGTGTGAGCAAACATTATTTTCATTCTTGAAAATTATTTTCAACACACATCCTGTTATGTCATTTTAGATATAGTTTCTTGTGTATCAGGCATATTTACAAGAAAAAAAGGGTAACACTTTACATTAAGCACCTTAACTAATGTGGTAACAAGAGGTTATTACTGAGTAACTCCAACATAGGTAACATGGAACAGCAGTTATTCTTAATTACACATGTGAAACAAGGTCAGTCCTGTTACATCTCTCCTGCTGAAATTAAATCATTCCATATCATCAAGACACAGGCTGTGTATCATAAATATATGGCCTATGAGTGCAAATAAAATATTTAAAAATATTTACATGTGTAATTATGAATACCGCAAACTGCCGATCCATGTTACCTACGTTGGAGTTACTCAGTAATAACCTCTTGTTACCAAATTAGTTACGATTTAACTGCACGGGTATAGGTGCAACTTAATGTAAAGTGTTACCAAAAAAACGTAAGAATTGCATTGTATTAATAGCCTCCGGACTGACATTCACAGTCGACCACACTAGTGACTTTCATTGCCAGACATGCAGCAGATCCTTCATCACGTGGCACAATATCTGGGGAGTAAATGTCACTGGGTGGAAACTTTAAAAAATGATCCGGCCTTGCCGCAGAGGGCCGTGTGGCTCAAATGAGCTATTGAAATATTTAAATGATGAAAACCTTAAAGGTCTCCTCCACGTGGCTGAGTAATATTTAATGCTGTGGATCTGTCTAAATAGGTCAAGCTTAATATGTTTTAATCTGCACATAATGTTATGCATTATGTATTTGTCAGCTAATTAATATGGTCATATGTAATTCACAAGTTTGCAGGCCTAAGGTTATGTTGGCAGGAGATTTGTATCTGTATGCATCACATTGTTGCTGTATTTCACCAGGCCATAAGAAATTAATGAGGCCAAATAAAAACTGCTCCAGCAGGGACCAATAAGAAAGACCTGTCAGATTGCACTCTGGAAACTCGAAAAATTATCCTGTTACCTTGACTGTAAGTCCTGAGCAGTGCGTATTATAAGTTCATTGTTATAGGCTTTATTTCCCGTACTTTGTTCTCTGTCACTGCCAACGGTATGTGTGATTAACCCGTCTTTTGAAGTGATAGCTGAATCCAAACCAACATTTGATTGTAGTAGATACATGATATTAATGGCGGGCTGAACATTAGAGCTTTGCATTGTATATTTTCGTCCTGGTTTTCTCTCGTTTTTCATGACATTAATGGTATTTGCATGAATTGCAGTTGCATTTGTAGCATTATGTCCTTAAACTCAGATTTATTTCAGTTCTTTTTCATCACTGGGGGGGGGGTGACATAAGAGAGGGAAAGGGTGGCAGACATGGATGAAATAAAAGAAGTAGTAGTTCTTGCTTAATGCCGTTGATTTTAAATGCCATGCTGTGACCAGAGGGGGCTTTCCACTTAAAACAGATAGAGTGTGAGTCACAATGAATGACACATCCAAGCACAGTGAAAGGATCCCAGGAGCTTTGGCCATGTTAAATGTGAAATTGCACACAGTGCTAGACTTCCTTGGTTTAAAACAAAACGATTAGCTGAGCGGTAAGACAGTGGTTCTTTTGTATGATAGTGTAATGTGTAAACAGCCATTTTTAAGGTTCTTGAATGTTCACCAGGACAGTTGGTGCAACACAACAACAGAATATATTCTAACAACACCGTGGTGATATCTGAAATTAGACAGAAACAATGCATGTAAAGGCATCGGAAGGTAATATAATAATAGGTGTCAACACTCACGACAAAATCTAAGATTTGTTTTGTTTTTCAATCAATACCATTATGATCAATAGACAAAGGAGAAGAAGAAGAAGAAGTGAGGATGAGGAAGAGAAGAGGGTCTGCTGGAGGGCTGTCAGCACTGCTGTAGTGAGAGCTTACTTTAGGGATTAGAGTCCCTGACATGATGAACACCTGTCAAAGTGTGACCTTTGGGTACAAATCTAAAACCAGAAGTCATAAAGGAAATATCCACAATCAGCTGCATGATATCTGTATACAGGTAACAACAAATAATACCTCTACTGATATTTCCACATACCGTATATAGGAATCAATTCCTTGATGATACTTGGAATTTCAGGATAATGTTCATGGCCCAAAATCTATTTTTTATTTGCGCTAGCTTTACTTACAGTATCTTATCAGATAGAGAAAAAAAAACAAAAAAACTTTGCATGCCTCATGGAAATGCAAAGTATAGGTCAACTAAAATTTAAAATTTAGGAACGTATTAAAGTGTAGTTTATTGCCCTTGTCATGCTTGGGTCCTCAAGTATTTTCAAAGAAACGTATTTGGTTGGCAAACAGCCTTACACAAGGTGACATTCAAAGTGACCTTCTTACATGTCACTCATTTTACAGCGAGATATTTTGTTTTCAAGGCAATTCACATGAAGTACCTAGCTCAATTGTACAACAGACAGTGATGTGATTGGCCCTGCTTTACAACCATTATGCCACCCTGATACACTACACAAAACTCAGAGGAGCTGCAGAACTCTTTTAGCACAGAAAGCCAGGACGCAACAAACAATACACACAAAGGCATATACTGTACAACTTTAATATAGTACAAACGTTGGCGTGGTGAAGTGAACAGCATGTCTGATAACAGACGTCGTACACTCATATGTGAACCCAGAAAGAATGAGACGGTAACCATGCAATATGTGATCTCTTTACAATGGAATGAATGGGAAATGGTTCAGGATTGTGAAATTCTATGCAAATACCCAAATTATGCAATAATCCGTTATGCAAAGTGGATTCTACTGTATATTTAAAAAAATCTAAGAGGAACAGCCATAAAAGCATTGCGAAATCTGTTTAAAAAATATTTATGATTATTGGAAATGAGAGAAAATTATTTTTTTAACAAGCTTTTCAATACACAAATAAGCCTCTGATGTGAATTTCACTTTGCAGGGATGAGAAGAAGAAAATGTTAGATGTTTGATAAGGACAGCTATTTACAGTTTGCCAGCAAATCCCAAACTCACCCGTCCCATGACATGTTATAAAGCGAACTGACACCATTCCTGAAGCCTAGTATCTATCATGCATTTTCACTTGAGTAACATGTAGAAATATGATGCTAGCACATTATATTTAGTTCGTTCAAAGTCAGTTAAGGGCACGGAAATTTGTATTTAGAGTATCAGCACAACATTCTTCCTTTCACAGAGACTTTTATTTATTAGAGATTTATTGGAAGGATAAACACTTTGAGATTAACCATCTCGTTTTATTTGACCTCTGAATATTTATTTTACACTGAATATTTTACTGTGTCCATATACTGCACTCAAATCCTGATGTTAAAAATATAGTGAATGTGGAGCGTTCAGCATGGCCTTTTGCATACTATGCTAAACCCTTTGATTCGAACATAAGCCCATGCTCTGTAGAAACCCTGAGCCTGTATTAAGATCAAATAGATTGTCAATCAATCAAAGAAAAGAGAGTTAGGGAAGAGCTATGGCAAGAAAACAAAGATACAGAGAGGAGAGTGGTTAACATAAACCCCCACCAGGAGTTTTGTACGGCAACATACGTAACTACTTGGACAGAGACTGTGTCAGATTCCTTTACATGTTTTAGGAGATTATTGCATAGAAGGGGAGCTCTATAGGAAAAGGATCTTTTGGCTGTAGGGTGGCATATATACAGTTAAAGCACCAGTTCTCAGAGCAGTGCCAAGACCCTGGAAATTAATCTTTGGTACTGGGGTCCCTTCCACATCATCATGCAAGATTTACTCCTGGGTGGTTTTCAGCAATTTATTTAAAGCCATGTATACAATAGTCTGGGTCTGACTATGCCTCATTGGAATTCAGAAATATTTTGTTCAAACATGCCACTAATCGATAAAGCATGCAGTATATAACTGTACTTTTCACTTTGTTTTATTACATTACCGTAAGAAACATAAAATGTGGGTAAATACTTTAATAACTGTTTTTTTATTTTGAAGCTGTGAGTACTTGTGAGAACGTCAGAGTATGTATGAATGTAATTTATATCAACCAAATCTAGTAGTCTGTTAATAATAGTCTGTCAGTTTGTTTTGTGAACTGGATAAACAGGATTTGGATTCTCCTTCAATAACATCAATTAATTCAAAATAATAGGAATATAATCAATGGTTTATATTTGGTACGAATATAAATTAGATCACTTGACAGTGAGAAAGCTTTTTAATTTCATTTCCGCTTATGGGCATTGTGAGTAATGTAACCCAGTCCTCACAGGTAGATGCAAATGACAAGTGATGCAATTTCAGGTTGGTAGTTTAAATAATATTCTGCTGAAAATAATACGTCTCCACCATAGAGCCAGAATCCAATTAACGTTATGCATTTATGTCAATGCATTTTTAATGTTCATCATTCTTAATTCAGATGTGTAAGTGTGATATGCTCTCTGACCTCACTGTTTTAAGGACAGGCGACAGATTATTTTCTGAATCTGAGAGCCAAAGATGATTATCAGAGAACAATTGAGGAGTTCTATGGAGATTACTATAGAGAAGACATGATGGCATGATGTTATTACCTGCACTTACGTGTCCGTCAAATGTATCATAAAAATCACACCCAGGTGGTGAAGGAAGCGGTGCAGGTTTATGAGCAATCATATTAAAAAATGCAGTAGAAAATGTGTGTGTTGTTTACATGTACAAAAACAATGGCCTCTGGTTTGGTGATATTTTTACATTATGCTTCTTATTAATTAGTATACTTACAGACATTGCATTTAACAAACATGTAAAAGAGAGATAGAGATAAAAGGACAGCAATGGGTATTTCAGAAGAAACAGGAAATATGACAGTTAGTACTCTGATAACAAACAGGAAAGATTACAGTTATTACTTGAACAATAACAATGGAATTCCAAACTCAACAGGAGGGTGCATGGATTGTTGGGCCGTTCCATAACTGACTGGGTCCAGCAGAACACTGGTGGTAGATTTTGTATTGATTTTGCTTTGGGGGGTTGCTACGGCGACTCACCTTGCTAACAGGTGGAATGTTCAAAACTCCACTCTAGCGGCAGTTGGTAATTTCAATTTCAAACCCATTTTCTAACTTGTGATGACGACTACAGTTTTTAAGGTACACAGACATAATATGTATCAAAATGTTCATGTGGTTCCCAGAATTCCTACGGTGTAATTATTTAAGCTGTGACATTTTTAGTTTGTAAAATATTCAGTGTTGTTTGAAAACCATGCTCCCCATTCACACAAATGGTGGAATGTTCAAAACTCCACTCTAGCGGCAGCTGGTAATTTCAATTTCAAACCCATTTTCTAACTTGTGACCACGACTACAGTTTTTAAGCTACACAAGACATATTATTTACAGATGTGCATCTGGTTCCCAGGATTCCTACGGGAATATCTAGGTTGTGACATGTATATTTTTTGAGATAGAGCTGTCTGAAGCTGGGCATGCTTTTCTCAAGCTACTATTGTATTGCCGGGCATGTGACGCATAGGCGACTCCTGATTGGTTTAAATCTCATGCTACGAACGGACGGACGGACGGACGGACACACATGTCACGTATTAGCAGCTGCACCGCTTAAAAATCTAAACGTGAAATAACTATCAATCCAATGTTGAAATCCAATGTTCACAAAAACAAATTAAGTCTAACATCAGACAGTACTGGACTACTTGTGTCATGCTGTGTGCAACCCGACCTATGTTCCAGAAAATTTCTAATAAAATCCAGATCCAGTTTTTCAGAAAATGCTGTTGCACATACAGTAACCAGTGTAAGAAATGATGTAACCAAAACAGACAAAACATTTTTAAAGACATCCACAGAGCTTGCAGAAAGATGCAGTGTTAGAGGATTGCTTTTCTTCAAGAAAAAATATTGACTATGAATTTGTAATTTCAAGTATATTTTACAGTCGTATTTTGTTTATGTCTGCCTGTGACATCAGTTATTGGGGTTGCTGCCTCCAACAAAACTCCCGAGCCAGTAATACATCCATCTTTTGCCTACAAATAAAATCTGCAGCCAGTTGCCAGTTAGAGTAACAGTGATAAAATGTTTGAATTTGCGGGAAAAGGATTCTCCAAGCTGCATAAACCATGGAGAATGTTAACATTAGCTGGCTATCATTCTAGCATAGCTAATATTAGTCTACATGCATACCAAAAAACAACATACACAGCTAGACCACATAAGACAAATCGCATCACCTACTGAGAAAAAGCCAGAATCTACACATCTAGAGGGGTGGAAATCTAGGTTAAGAGAGGTTTTGATATAAACGTACTAGGTAACCCAAATATGATATACAGTAGCTCAGGTGATATAGCATGGTTATGTCGTATTCGGCTAGAATCTTTCACTTTTCAACCAAATGTAGCCGTGTTTTCACCTGAACGCCTAGACGGGATTTCACAAACTTTTCAACACAAGAATATTCAATGAGCACTAGCAACCTGTGTAGCTAATGCATTGCAATAATATATTGCAAAGTTACAATTGAAATAACCTATATTATTCATTTATTGTCTGACACAAGATATATTGCCCCTTTAACAACAAGTTTGCAAGCAAAATTACAAGGGGTGAATAAGCCTGTGGTACCCAATCTCCTTTATAATAATGCAAAATGCAAGTAGCTTAGTACCCCATTCATTTTCTCATAGTCTAGAGCTAGCTGTCCCAGTGCAATGAGTAGCATAAAATATGTTTTGTTGGATGAAGCAGCATTGCCAAATCTAATGCTTTCAGGCTCTGTCTGCCTCTCACACCAACCAAACACATCTCACCCCCCGCCCCCCCCCCCCCCCTCTTCTGGTCCACAATCTCAATAGCCATCCACCCCCTGCGACTGCAATAAATCTCATGCCAGCCAGTTCACCAAAGCTCCATAGGCTAGAGAGCTAGTTAGAAGGCTACAACAGATGCAGACCTTGGGTTACTAGCTAGCTGCTGCAGATTCAATTCTGGGGTTAGGTTGCTTAATTAGGACAGAATTAATAAAAACACATTAATAAAAATAAACTGCAAGAACAATGGTATCGAAAAAGCAAACGACTGAAAGGTAGGCTAATGTTAGGCTACGCTGAGCAGCACAGATGGCAGGAACATCCAAACTTTTAAACTATAGCCTAGATTTCCATTGTGTATGTAGATACATGTCTGATACATTAACAAATTGCAGTAAGCTTTTTCCATGTTACTGAAGATCACGGACAGAAACTCAACATAAAGTGTGCCATTATGTGCCAATATTGTGAGTTCCCCTATGGAAAAATAATATGCTGCAGTATATTGTAAATATATCAAAATTATTCCCATGCTGTTCATGATTGGTGATACTGTATAAATTGCTAGGCACGCAATGCACTGCATAAATTCCTGAGTCTATGCAAAAGTCACTGAGTCTATATAGTATATTTAATCATTAAGATCTGTTTCAGATTATTGACCGTTAATGTGTTAAGGGGTTCGAGACTAAAAACACAGCTGGAAAATGTAGACTAAAAAATGTGTTGGTCAGACCTGGAACACAAAATTGAAGAGCTGGCAGTGATGGTTGGCATGGCAGTGAAACCTAGTGTCTCCAATTTTTTTATTTTAGTGTGCTGGCAGTAAGAAGCTCTTTTTGGCCATTCTTATTCTCTGCCTGATAAATGGGTCTTTGAAGGTTATCCATGATTTCATTACTCTAATCCTGATTGATAAGTGAATTGCATGCTGAAAATGTTATCTTTAAAACTACGCTGCTCCTTAAAATTATCACTTAAATATATGAAAAATAAGCCATTCACAAATTAGTTAGTATTCCTATCAGATATCAACTGTATTTAATCTCTTGCTTAATATTATCTATACATATCGACAGCCTCATAACAAAAGTGCCTAAGTCATTTTTTGGACATTTTGAGATTTTCTGCCTAAATCACTTGATTTATCATTCGTCAACAGTGTAAAAATGCTCAAGTCACTGCAGGTCGCTGTGCACTTCCTGAACCACTCTAAGAAAGAGTTAATAAATACTCATTGACGTAGAATTTCAGCAGTTTTTTGCCTTTTTCTCAAAACTACAAAAAATTACTTAGGCACTTTTGTTATGAGGCTGTCGATATTCACCACATTTTTATTGCGTCATGTTACATTTTATTATTCAAGATGTTTGTTTTCATGTCAGTAAAAAGAGCCAGAAAACACATTTCTTGGAAGTACATTACTGTGCAGTGTACTAGTATAGTATTTCCAAAATGTTCTCTTTTACAGGAATCTCAAAGCAATCCCCAACTACAGGGAGGGACTCCCGTGTAATATTACTTATTGATATTTACAGAGGTGTGCTTCACCAAACAGGATTTACACAGATGCTGTACAATTCTAATATTTCCCTTAGTGTTGGACTGATGAGATTATCGAACTCATTTTAATACAGCAAGGGATATCAAAGGAGGCAGAATATATTCACGGGACATTCCATTTGTTCAAAATGATTTTCATTTAAATGATCACTGCTTTTCAATTTTATGAGCCCTTATTTGAAATTTGCAGACATTATTACTCAACTGATGAATGCCATACATCATCTTACTGATGTCTAATGCAGTATCCTGCCTGAAAATGTACTGAGTTTCACCTGTTAAATTAATGATTTGAGGATAGCCTCACATTGATCTTTTTCATGTTGGTAATGTAGCAGCGTTCTCCCTATGCTCCAATTTAACTTTATAATGTACATTTTTTAATCATCCTACCATCAGCACATTCACATCCCTTTGAAAGGATTCTATTGCCAAGGAATGAACCAGCTTTTGTGCTTATCTGTTTCGCCAGCAGGCAAGTATTGCTCACCATAGTCATAGATATACAACATATGCCTCCTTGGTGTCTTACTGGGTGATTGCTTGTTGAGGGATTTGGTGCCAGTCCTCTCTCTGCCAGCTCACCAGGCAGCGCATGGAGACTGTAGAGATGACAGATTACTTCTCCCGGGACATCCCTATGGCACTCTTTTGGGGACAAAGTTTGGAGTTTTTGGCTGACCAAGTAAGTGTACTTATTATTAATGATGAGAGAGAGAGATGCAACTTTGAAAGAATCCTCATTCAAAATGATCAACCTGCACCCTAGATAGTGTAAATCTGGTAGAGCACAGTATTTTCTACAGATAGAAAGAAGTTATTTCGCTTTTTAAACAAAAACAATTTGGCTTGATGATCATTAGCCGAGGACTTGTTATGGTCTGCAGCACAGCAATGTGACGTAAAGCCTGTGGAAAGACCTTCTTTTGATTTACTTCAGAAATCAGATATCAGATAGGCTGATATTTGTCTGGCACGTACAGTCCTGGGAGCATGGAGATAAGCAATTTCTCCTTCCCTTTGTATGGGTATATTACCATCAAATTACAACTGTGTTGTAGGTTATCTCTTACAGGAGATGGGTAAGCAAACTTGCAGAAGATGGGTAAGCAGTGCTTACTGATCATGTGCAAATAAGACATTGACCATTGACTTTCAATGCAGGACAACTAAATTTGGACTAAGCAATTACTGTGGTTATGATTTTTTTTTTAAATGTATCTCTTAAAGAGAAATTGACCTTTTACACAATACTATGCTTTAACATATGGTATTGTGGGATTGGCCATATCTATACAAGTATCTGAATAATTAGTTCAATCAATTTTTCTGAATGACATGGCTACACATGGTCTGGATAATAAGTTGGTCCTTCCCACATGCCCATAATCAAGGGCATCATTAGCTAATAATCAGACAAATATGATATTTGGAATAGAATTAAAGCTTCCACTCATAGCAAATGTTAAAAAACAGTGAGCTGATTATTCAGTGCCAGAAACAACACACTTGACAATAATTTACAATTGAAGAACTCTTTTTTTTTTCTGACTTTCTTTGGCATATTAATATTTCTGAACGTCTACATGTAATTAAAACCAGACTTGGCTATCTCACAGGGTGATATGTTCACCGATGCATTCTGTAATAGACTTACCGTATGAGCAGGTATATGCATCACGGTGCAGTGTGGTATAATGATAGGTCACACTTAACACAGGATCCATTAAACTAGTGATATAAATGACACACTGAATGCACCTAAAACGCGATTATAGAGTTTACGATCTCTAAAATGAGTGTCACTTAGGAAGCTGTATTGCAATTTGCCACACAAGATTATCTTTTGAGTTCTCCAGACTGATTCTAGAGATTACTTCATTTTGAGAACAAAACCAAACCAGACTGAGAGAATGTCTATGATAAAAGAAGAAAAAAAAACATTCATCCTTTGTTTTTATTCTCCAAGCTCATATAATAGAGATCATCTTCAGGACATGAATGTTGAAGTCATTTTTGATTGCAAGTGATGACAAACACAGCTCATGGAAGCCCACTACAATTTACTGGAGGTATTATATGCTATTTTCTACACATTGTGGAAGTGGAAAAATAACAGGTGAGCTCTGGCTCATTTGAAGGGCTATATGAACCAGTACATTTATAGTTTAAACAATTAAATTCAATGTCTACTTCCTTTTGTGTCTATTTTACAGTTTCACAAACAAAAGCATTTTGTGGGGTCCAAAAGCTTTTATAAAGGTTAATTGCTGCATGTGAACAGGAAAACCTATTTTCTGGTCTGGAATATATTCTTGTGGAGCACAGTGAAAGAATGAAAAGGGACAACTTGAGCCATTCACGCTACAACCCCACTGAATCACTGGCTGTGTTCCCAGATTCAAGATATTTCACTGTTTACTGTAAGCTTGATTCCTTCACAGCACAACATAAAACAACACAATAAAGAATTTCTTTTGGTATCTGATAGCAAATATATTTTAATCAAAGGGCACATTATTTTTGATCAATTTTCCTATAAGATCTTCAAATGGAATTAGGCGAATAGATTTGGGTTTGTTTCAGATATTTACACATTGCAACATTACACTCCTAAATTTAAAGGTACAGGTATTTATTTATTTGTCGGTTTGTTGGAACTGTAGCGTAATGCAGTATTTATACACACATTCCTGGATTCACATTTGTCAATTTATTTATTTACACACAATTATCTGCACATGTTTATCTCTGTCTTCACAAATGGAATTGGGTAAATTTCCAAACCGTATTTGCATTGAAAAAAGTTCAAGGAAAACAAGTTTACTGAATACGGTTCAACACAATGAAGCCTTGTAGACTTTTCAGTTGCCATTAAATGTCTTAATTCACACCAATGAATCAATTATTAGACAAATTAATTCTCAAAGGGGTTTTATTACCAGAAAATGCATTGTATTGGATAATGAACCAATTTATAGTTACAATTTATGCATTTAGTAGATATTTTATACAAAAACCAACTTGGTTAGAATGGAGAGAAACCCACCACTACAGACAGATGGAAAAAGCCTCAATGAAATCAGTGCCATCATAGAGATAGACACCATAAGACCTACAAAACAAAGGGAGAAATGGGTTTATTAGTCTGAATTTAACTGAATTTAACTAAAGGCTGAAAGGTGGATCTAGTGTCTCCAGTGGAAAAGGGCTATAGTGATTCTGCCATCCTGGTTGAGTGGGAACAGTGGTTCCACCACAATGGGCACAAGGGCAAAGAGGCCCTCTATGGAAATCATAGACAAAAGAAAAAAGGAAAATTTTAAATGTTAAAAGAAGATGCAAAGGTGATGGGATGCCAGAAACAGCTGACAAGATAAGGTGCTGAAAACATAAAATGTATCTGGTTGACTGTGTGTTTACATGGTGAAGTCACTACTGATTACATTTGGAAGCTGGTTTTTACTATTGGGTGAACAGACAACCTACACATTGAGAATCAGATCAAGTTGCAAACTGTTATTGCATGTGAGCAGTAAAAAATTTATTTCCTTGTAAAGTGATCAGACTTTAAGCAGTCGACAGAATATCAAGGTCTATTGATCTTTTCAGTGGTATCTATCACCTGCTATTTTCAACTGTGTTATTTATGTGTATGGGCTGGCTGAATTCAAGTAGCCGCGACGTGTATTACTCAATATATTTCAAGTAAGATGAAAATATCTCATTTGTGAGGTGAGGTGACGAATGACACGTGAAATGAGGCCATATAACCGACTGCATGTTACAATTAATTTTTCTCCTCTGGGTCTAAAAACTGCAGTAAGCACAAAATTGAAGTGGTACACTAGACATGGATTAATAAATTACACGTCAAGAAAATCCCTTCCTAAACTGCTTACTCTTTTTGCACATTGGGAGGTTAAAAATGCCATTCTGCCTAATTATGTCATTATGAAATTCATGACTGTGCTAAAGGCTTGTATATCCTGAGATGTGAAATCATTTAAGACTGGCATCACTGGCTCTATAATGAGGATATATAACCTACATTACACAGCTGAGAGATTGGCTGCGTCCAACCACAATTTGCTTTGTTCATAACTGAGCAAATAATTTAACTCTTTGTTGTTGCTCTTGTTGTTTCCTGTATACTGTTGTTTATCATTTTTGTTGCCAAAAACTAACGATACTAAAAAAGGGGGAAATAGAACTATAATAGCTCTACCTTATACATTAGTGTAGACAAATATCAAGAGATGGTGTAGCAGTGCATTCTACACTTATTTAGATTAGACTGTATTATTATTATTAGTGATAATAATAATAATAATAATAATAATGTGATTGATTGTATATGACTATTTCCATCTACAAACATCTGTTTCATCTACAGATTTTAAGAATTATTTACATTTTTAGGATACAATTTCAGTTCAGAGCTGAAATTCAGAGTCAAGTCCCATTTAATTTCTGTATTAAAAGCTCATTTCATTCATTGACTCTGTCTCATTTAATAGAAAGCTCAACTAAAAATAGCTCATGGATGTAAGCTTTCCTCCTAGGAAATGGTCACCCAAGGGGTACTGATTGTAACAGAAGCTTCCCTATGCTTTTATTAGGAGAGGATAACAACATCAGTGCTTTTGGAACATCAAATGTTTACCCCTAGTGACCAGAGCAGCAATTAAAAAGTGAAAGGGTATTCAAATTCAAATTTACTGGTACTCCAGTGCATTCAAAATAGGTTCAGTTATGGGATTTAAATACATTTTGCAGGATGGTTGTTCATGGTTTTCACAATGTTGAGTCAGTGTCTGTTTGAAGATTATGGTGCACAGTAAATACAGTACAAGTTGAATATTTATGTAAGGTTATACATATCTGAGCACATATAGTAAATACACCCTACAAAGCCATGTATATTTAATGCATCGTCAATTTGATTTTATAAAGAGTTTAAGTGCTACATTCACCCTGTTTTGCATGTGCACTGTGTCCAATAAATTGTGTCAACTGACTTTTAACTACAGTGTAATTGTCAGCAGTTTGAGGCTATTCATGCATAATTCAGATTTGGAATATACTCAGAACTTTATTTCAGGGACACAAAAAAAACTATAAAAAGAAGATATACGTGTAGCTAAAATAAATTATGTTAAATTATGTAAGAGAATTATGTTTCTCAAATTCAGCATTGATCTGAAGCTACATACATAATCTCTCTTGGAAGGATGCACACCATGCAATTACCATGGTCTAGTTCAACACTGAAAATATAAATATTCCTCAAGTGACATTCAGAAAACTAACAAAATATTGAGTTGACTTGATATAGCTTTTGACATCAATTAAAAAGATTATAATTTATAGCTAGTAATTATAGAAGCATTTATGTACCGTACAATTCCTGTACTTAGATAAGCAAGCTTCCCTTTGTTCTCCTCATGGCAATGTATAGTGTTGGCTCACTTGTCTTTATTGATGATGTGACTGCTGACGGTAGCAGCAGGATGAATTCTGAAGGGTACAGAAACATCTTATCTGTTCAGATCCAACCAAATGCCTCAAAACTCATTGGATGGCGCTTTACCATGCAGCACGGCAATGATCCCAAACATACTGCTAAAGCAACCAATGAGTTTTTCAGGGCCAAAATGTGGAATGTTCTTGACTGGCCAAGTCAATCACCTGTCCTGAATCCAATTAACATGTGTTTCACTTTCTGAAGACAAGACTGAAGGAAAAAAGGCCCCAGAAACAAACAGGAACTGAAGATGGCTGCAGTACAGGCTTATCAGAGCATAATACTCAGCTTCAGGTGATGTCTATGGGTTGCAGACTCCGAGCAGTCATCGAATGCAAAGTATTAAATATAATGACTTTATTTCAGGTTATGTTAATTTGTCCAATTACTTTTGCTCCCCTTAAAGGGGGGGGCTATGTATAAAAAGGATTGTAAGTCCTACAAGGGTCACTCAGGGCTCTATTTTCAAACCAGCGCAAGGGGACGGTATAGTCAAACGCAAGCTTGTTGACAGCATCAACGTCTTAAAACTGGCGCTATGGCGTTTCTCAGCAATACCGCTAGGATCAACAAATTCTCAATATAACATCCTTTCGCTTGCGCTGCAGTGGGATGGGTGGCGCTGTCTGGGGCGTGTTCTAAAATACTTTCGGCTCAGTGACAATTTGAACCAACGAAAACCCATTGCGTTATGATCAGCTGGAACCACCTCTTAGCGGAAACGCAATAGACTCTGGCAATTTGGTAACTTATTAGTCATGTAGTTCTATGTAGTGTCTATAGGTGATGCCAACATTACACTTCCATTTAATTAACAAATAGCCTATAATTATTATTAATTAATTTTAATTTAAACTACTAGAATGAAACAGGACAGCTTACAAGAAACTTGCGATCATGTAGGCCAATAGCCTATAATATATAAATTACACATTGGCACAGTTGAATCATAAGCCTACCACTTGAATCATAATTATGCCTACATCACCTAATGTAGGCTAATTAAACAAACGATTAATTTAGTCTTCAATCAATCATCAGCAGGGTATATAAGTGACTATTTATGCAGGCAGGTGTTAGTGGCATAAGGATTCAATCCCGTGACACTGACGATGGAGTACGTGATCGGTCGACGTTTGCGGCGACGACGACAATACACAGAAAGGATATACTTTCAGCGGGTGTCCTTCCTCAACTATACGGACAATGAATGCAGTAAAAAGTCAAAACTCGCATTTTTTCTCAAGTGTGGGTTCCCTGGGGTGATTGGTGCTATCGACTGCACGCACATACAAATCCGCGCACCACCCGAGCATGCAATAGTTTTCGTCAATCGCAAAGGAACACATTCCATAAACGTCCAGGTGACATGCGATACCGGCTGCAAAGTCACACATATATTTGCCAATTACCCAGGTTCAGCCCACGACTCCTTCATTTTGGCATTCCTGGAGCCTTCGAAGGGAACGTGGATGGGTGCTTATTTTGAGACAACGGGTACCCTTTGAAGAATTGGCTGATGACACCATACATCGCACCCAGCACTAGAGCACAACACATTTTTAATCACCGACTAACAAAGGGTCGCGTTGCCATTGAGAGAACATTTGGCCTACTCAAAATGAGATTTAGGTGTTTGGATAGGTCGAGTGGATCACTGCAGTATACCCCTGAGAGAGCAGCTGCCTTCATGGTGGCCTGTTGTGTGCTGCATAATATCGCACATCTTCACCAATGTGAAATGCGCCTGCCGGAAGATGTACTTCAGCACCACAGACAGCGACTTTTTAAAGCATGAGAACAACAATTTGATTGGCTACCATAGAGACACACCTTGGACATTTAAACCCAGCCTTTTAGCAATACCGCCATAAGGTGCGCCAAGATTGCCGTCATGGAATTACCAAATTTCTCGCCGACACGCCCTCAGAGCGATACCGCCAAGCGGTTACTCTTGCGTTCACCATTGCGTTTGGTTTATTAAAATAGAGCCCTCAATATGGATGTGGATTAAAGCTCACAGTCTGAACTTTAACCTCCCATTGTTTTACTTCAAACCCAATATTCTGGAGTACAGAGCCAAAAATTGTGCCACTGTCCCAATAATTTTGTATTTAACTTGGTATATAGTCCCGTGCTGGGTAACAGACCCCTCCTGCTCTGTTATAGTTTGGGATGGATTTAAGATGTGAATACAGTGCCCTAGGCAAACAAACCCCTAACCACCACTCCCTACCTGAACTGCACCATACAGACAACGTTGACTTTTGAATAGCTTGCAGCATATGTGTATCGATTTGTGATCGACCCATAATTCAGTTAACCTTCTTTTTGTGGCATTACATCTTAATTCCAAGCACATGGGATTGATGAATTATTTAAAAAAAATGCATTGGGGAAATTAAGACCAGTGGCAACAGACATTTAATTTCTTTCATTTTTAGTTAACCGTTATGGAAAACAAACTACACTGTCTGGCCAAAAAAAAAGTCGCAGTTGCACCAGTCATGCATAGTGCCCACTGTACAAGCCTGTACTGGAGGCAGTGTTATGATCTGGGGTTGCTTCAATTGGTCAGGTCTAGGCTCAGCAACGTTATGCAGCAATAAAATGAAGTCAGCTGAGTACCTGAATGTACTGAATGACCAGGTTATCCCATCAATGGGCATATTCCAGGACGACAATGCCAAGATTCATCGGGCTCAAATTGTGAAAGAGTGGTTCAGGGAGCATGAGGAATCATTTTCACACATGAATTGGCCACCAGAGTCCTGACCTTAACCCCATTGAAAGTCTTTGGGATGTGCTGGAGAAGACTTCACGGAGTGGTTCGACTCTCCCGTCGTCAATACAAGATCTCGGCCAAAAATTAATGCAAGTCTGGACGGAAATAAATGTCGTGACGTTGCATAAGGTTGTCGAAACAATGCCACGACGAATGCGCGCCATAATCAAAGCTAAAGGCGGTCCAACAAAATATTACAGTGTGCAACTTTTTTTTTGGCCGGGCAGTGTATATATTGTATACTGCAAAAAGTGCTGAATAAATATTATAGATTTTGTAAATATGCTGTGTAAGACATTAATCAATTTAGTCACAAATGGCAGTAATAAATGTGTACATTACCACCAGCCCCAGTGGCCACCTGGAGTTAGGCCTTGCGTAAAATACCAGACTAAAGAAAACACATTTGATTGTCAACTGATATTATACAATGTTGACTCTCTTTAAAGAAATATATTCTGAATCAATGATCTGCAGTGCTACAGGGGTTCCTGCTGTAAGCTTTAACCGATTTTGTGCATCAGATTTTTTTTCACCCTGTATTCATTTGTTTTACTTATTTTTTTAGTTACAGCCTTAATTATCTCAATATTACTGGATAAAATGCAAGTATTGAGTGTAGCCTACTACATTCCTTGAATTACTGGCATGCCTTTAGAAGTACAGGAGTATGTGGGTAGGATTACATTACGGTGATAGTAGGACAGTAATTTGCTCAGGCAGATTCCGCACAATTGCTCACCAAGCAGCTTGAAGGCCCAAGGGTACTTGCAGCAAGAGAGAAGGGTTTATTCTGGAAAAGGGTATTGGTTAACGCCATGTCTTTGGAGGATTTCGAAGGATAAGACCTTTGCGAGGGTACAGGAAGGGCGTACCTGTGCTGTTCTGTTCTGCTGAACTCAGCTCCTAACTTAGGTGTGGAGGTATGAATGGGAGAACTCTGGCCCTGCTAAATTGGAAAAGAACAATATTTGTCATGGGGCAAACCAATGAATTGACTGGCACAGAGGGGGGGGGGGGGGTTCTCTACTGGGCAATCAATCAGGCAGTTAGGCACCTTGGAAGACAATCTCATCCCATTTCGCCCACTGCACCAACAGGGTTATTATTATGTAAAGCTGCCTGTCCAAATGGATCTCAAAGACAGAATGACGAATGAAGAATAGACCTGTTGCAGTCTGCTGTTATTTGTTCCTTTGTCTTTGCTTTGGATGCACTCCTGTTTCGGTTCTTTGTCACTGATTGATAAACGTGTGATTAATCGATTTCTTGATTTTGTATGGCTTTTTCAACTGACCTCAAAGCTCTTTACGGCGAAAACTGTAAAGTGCGGTGCTGCATGTTATTATGAAGTTTTTTTCATTAAAAAATAAACACAGAAGACAGCAATAAATGTAAGATTAATTGTCCAGATTAAAGCTTTGACACTTCTTAACTGCCAATTTCTTAACTTTAATCACCATATTGGGGGAATTGCAGAAAAGTACATTTTCTACAGCTGCAATAAATGAATTGCTTAATTTAAAAAAAAGATAAATTTCAACTGCCATGATCGCAGGATGGGCTTTATAACCTCGACATTATAGATTTAAACCAGGGATGTGTCATTAGTCAAGGACAAAATTGGCTTTGTCACACTAGAGACAAGGTGGGTTTAATTTGATCAGGGTTCCTCAGGTGACCACTAACATCCAATAATCTCCTCAAAAGGACGCGTCAGGAAACCATAGACCACTGGTCATCAACAATGATAGACACAATAGTCTTGTTCAGTAAGTGGTTGTTTCTTCTGTCCCTGTGTGGCCTGTAGTGTGGAAAATAATGTTCACACATAATCTGATGCAATGCAGGCTTGCATATTCTTCAGCTGCAGCACTCACTGTGTAGGTGGGGGTGACACAGCAGAGATAAAATGGCAAATATGATAAAAACGGCATGATTAATAAATATTTTACGTAATCAATTTAATTGGTAATAATGTATATAATAATGACTTTGAAAATACACTGCCTGGCCAAAAAAAAAGTCGCAGTTGCACCAGTCATGCATAGTGCCCACTGTACAAGCCCCTGGAGGCAGTGTTATGATCTGGGGTTGCTTCAATTGGTCAGGTCTAGGCTCAGCAACGTTATGCAGCAATAAAATGAAGTCAGCTGAGTACCTGAATGTACTGAATGACCAGGTTATCCCATCAATGGGCATATTCCAGGACGATAATGCCAAGATTCATTGGGCTCAAATTGTGAAAGAGTGATTCAGGGAGCATGAAGAATCATTTTCACACATGAATTGGCCACCAGAGTCCTGACCTTAACCCCATTGAAAGTCTTTGGGATGTGCTGGAGAAGACTTCACGGAGTGGTTCGACTCTCCCGTCGTCAATACAAGATCTCGGCCAAAAATGAATGCAAGTCTGGATGGAAATAAATGTTGTGACGTTGCATAAGGTTGTCGAAACAATGCCACGACGAATGCGCGCCATAATCAAAGCTAAAGGCGGTCCAACAAAATATTACAGTGTGCGACTTTTTTTTTGGCCGGGCAGTGTATGTCCATTGTGAATATCTGTTAAGAGTTGTTACCTGGTGATTGATTAATGTTGCCTTAAATGGGAGGTGCATGGGCATGAGGGAGAGAGTGAAAGGGAACATAGCGGCAGCTAGATGCACTGTACGCTCTGTATGCACAGGACAGAACCCCACAGTCTCCGCTGAAGTTATTTCTGCTCACACGAGAGAAACACGCTTCCAAACGTACAGCAATATTTTTGGCAGAAAATACCTGTACGTTCTGAGTAGCAAAGTAGTACATCTAAAGCATGCCTTGCCAGCTTTTCGAGGGGACCAAAGTGATTGTGATTGATTTTTGTTTGATTTACAGATTCACCGGCCACGGTTTGCGTACTGTTTTAAATGTCGTTTATCATGTTTATTTTGTATCATTTGAGTGTTCAGTATGTTATAGAAATGTATGCTATAACAAGGATATTTCAAGGATTTCAAGGATCTGTCCCACTGCCCAACCCAAGGCATCCTCAAGATTTGTGCCAATCCTCAAGACTGTGAGCCAATTTCAAAGTGAATAAATTGACCGCTGTACACTGTAAGCCGCTCCTTTCTGTTTGCTGCTTTTCCCTGTTTTCACTCTTTTAATGGAAGCCGTTGTTCAAATTTGACATCGCATCTTATTAGAATTAAACAGCAATTTCAGTTATACAATATGTTTGGCATCTCCCAGTTATTTCTTGAGTAATTACTTTTATTTCTTGGTCAATTACAGAAAAATTAAAATGAATGGCATGAAAACCAAGGACTTCATCCATCATTTAAAACTACATTAATGCTGTAAGCGCTAGTGGAAATCACCATTAATCTCACTCATCTGCTTTACAACAGGTATATTTTTTGCCCTGGAAATCAATGAGACATGCCTTATATGGTATGGCATGGCTTATATATTAATGAGGAATAGTGGGAAATGCATAATGAGTCTTCTGTCACAAGTATATCAGTATGTGTATGGCCTGGGAAAAGGAAATCAGTCTGCTTGCCTCCGCTTTTTCATTTTTTCATTCCCTGTTCCATTTTTAGCCCAAATTCAGTTTTCTGTGTAAGGATACATAACCTTTTCCAGAGATCTCATAAACCCATTGGCTCCAATTGCTGCTTTCTGAGTCACCCAGGATTGAGAATGTCTCTGCACAGCATTGCCTATATTCAAGCAACAAAACCAGCCTGTTCTATTATAGGTGAAATCCAAGCAAATAATGCTGCTGAAATAAATGCTATCATTATCCCAACAAGTATCCTCTTCATCATCCTGGCATTTATCTTCATAGGGTTCCATTGTGAAGCAAGGGAAACCTATTGTAAGTGCAAAAATTATTATTATCCCCAATTTTATCTAATAACTTAGCTAAATATTGGCACATTTTTGTCCATTTTGGGTTTCTGGCAAGCCTTCTAAATATCTTCTTGGCATAAAGGTGGCGTCTAATTGTACTTTTGGAGACTTGGTGACCCCAGGATGCAAACAACTTCTGCAAGCAGAGGTGGTAGTGAAGGAAAGGAGGGTGCATTTTTCGAGTATTCGGACGCACCCCAGGGGGTTCCTAAAGTCTCCGATGTGTTTAAAAATGTAAAACATGAATGGGAATATACTTCAATTAAGTTTTGTTTGTAAATATGTCTAGCATTGCCAATAATTAAGTTTTTGAGAAAATATTAAACGTATAAAACGTATAAAAAAATACAATTTTACCTAAATTAAAGATTATATCTTTCTCATATTTTGAGTGTAAGGTCATGCTGATAAATGTCAAAGATTTTTTATAGCCTTTTTTGTTCATATTTTTCAGGGTTATTCTGCCAATAATTTTGGTTGGCACTGTGACATGGTCTAAAAGTTGTACAATAACGCGTCACTCCATTTGAACCACAGTGGGATAACAGGCTAATTGTTTCAGTAACATTTCCACTAGGACCAACAAGGTCCACACATATTTTTAGCACCATTTTGACCGTTTTGCAGTGGAACAGGCCTCATTGCTGCCCATACATCAATATTTATATTGGAACAAAGGTAATTTAAATGGAAATTGACTATAAAAGAGGTTATAAAAACGTTTTGTCAGGGTTAAATTTCGTAGAGCATTTTTTTCTGAGACCTAACCAATGTCTCATTGAGTAATTTTAACATTCTTCACAGTCATGGTATGGTATAGTCCAGCGACTGAAGATTGCATCCAGGCTCACTAACTGTGCAGTGATGGAGAGACTAAGTTTAGAAAACTTGGGTATGCCATTGTGTTTTTTGCTTGAATATTTTCTATAATGTTCATATAGTGAACAGCTTCAAGTTGGATTTAATGAACTAGCTTTAATCAGTAATATGACAGATGTCACAGTAAAATCTATGGTATTAAATCAACTCTAACACAGTTTATCTGAATGCGATAGGGAAAGCATGTATGTAGAGTTAAAAGTACTTTATCTTGATTTTACACTGTAGCCAAATAAACATCTTCTTTCTACAAACGTACTTGTGGATTCACTGTTTTTTGGAAATTGCAAAGGTGAATGAACTGGAAAAAAGTAGCTGTATTTGACAAGTGGATGACATGTTGATTTTTTTTTGATTTTTTAGATTAGATTAGAAAAACTTTATTGTCCTCAACGAGGCAATTTGGCTTACAACACAATTAAAGCATGAACATGAGAAGCATTGCGCAATGTTTATATTGTGCCAACGTCACATTGCCTCAAAACACTGATACTGGGAGGTCAATGCGGATATTAATGAACCATTTCCTTTCTGTCAAGCTGAGCCTAAACCTAGTAAGAAAATAAAGTGATTGCAGTCAGTGCGACAAGTCCAATGGTCACAATCAACTGTATTTGAGAGCTGTGTGGATGTCTTTTATAAGTGAAAAAGACTTTTTGAATTATTTGAAGAAGGTTAAATTTAAGGCCATAAATATTAAAGGTTATGAGGTATTCAAAAAGGTTGCACTGACTGAAATTGGATTGGGAGATTAAGTGCATGCCAGTGAATAGATAAGGTGGTCTGAATAGCCTTTTTCCTGACCTGAGGGATTGCAGCCGGAATGGCATGTGAAGTCAGGGTGTGAACAAGCAGGAGAGCTACGGCTACATTACAGCTGAGAGCGTGCACAGTGGGGCTGATATACTTTACACAAAGAAAACACAGCTAGCAAATGCAGAGAAATGTGTTTTCTGAGATGAGTGCCACTCTGAGAACATTTAAACCAGCCTCATAGCAAATTCATTTATTTATTGCTGTTAGAGGCACACTGTCAAGTCAATAATTAATCTCACTTTTTTAATAGAAAACTCCTTTGCAAATTGGACATTATTAAACAATTAGATACTGCTTTTTCTCAATTTCACAGTGCTAATGGGGGAAATATCTGACAGGCATAGATACAGCATGGGGTAGTACGTTTAATAATTTCCTACAGAAATACAATTTATCCCTGAGATATGTCTGGCTTTAATCTTGTACATTCTCACATTTATTTTGTGTATAACAGTAATATAAAATTTGATGCACCCATCTAGAGTTGTTTTTTTTAAAATAAAGGTGTATGCTGAACATTAACTGATATTCAAATAATTTTAATCAGTTCTCCCTCAGTATTTTGTTAAATTCGATTCCAAATCTTCTTGCAAAATACAACCTGAGGACTTAGATGCAGAAGCATGACAAAGCAGTGCAGACCGATTCTTAACTTATCACGAACAAGACAAAAAGTATGGCTGAAAACAGACGTTCAAATCTACCATAAAGCATCCATTTATATTAACAAAGGAGACATGTTCTGTCACTTGAGAGGGAATAAATATTATCTGAATCTCATGAATTATACATGATGTCGTCCCGCCAGCAGACATCTTGGGACAGATTAGTTGAGTTTGTACTCCAGTGCATCTGGCCCTGTTCTCATTGTCTGTAGTATATAACCCAGAAGCCATATACTGATAAGAGTGGGAAAATGCCTGCCTCGGTGTCAGCCAGAACCACAGCACACAGAGAAGACTTTCTGCCTTCCCAATTTAGTTGAAGCTAATGGAAATGCCAGCTCAAAATCAGGACAAGGGCCCTGTCGATGTCCATTTTACAATAATGCACATACCTGTTTTTAGCAAAAAATAATAATAAAAAATGTAGTCATGGCTCCCTTACACTTCATTTTGGATCCCAATGCATTAATGGGACATACGCCTGACAGCACGGCATTTTACACAGCCATTTCCAGCCAGTTTTCACTCCACTAATACCCACTGTAGCTGAATTGTAATCTGATTCTTGATTAGGGAAATAAGGGAAATTACTCAGTACGCCATGCCATTTACTACTCTGGTCACCTAATGTCAAATATTAATAAACTATTGGAATCATGTTCACTAAATACAATGCTTGACAGTTAATTAACACAGTAATGTGTAATCTTATGTGTAATCTAATGGAATCCCTGCCTACTATTTCAGTAACAACAGTTACACGTACTTCAAGGCTGTGGGTCTGGAGCATTGCACTCATTTAAAATGTATGGGCTCACAACTTAAGCTCATCTGATTCTAATGATGTGGCTTGAAGACATGAATACCAGCAGCTTGCCATAGGTATCCATAGGTTTTGCCCTGTACTTAATACACAAAACACGAGCTAAGAATGAGCATGTGAGTATCCTTGATTAATCAATTCAATTCACATTATGTGTTTTCACTCAAAATAATCCAAAGGGCTAACATTTATTATTTTTATACATTAATCTTCTCTTCACATTTAACATATGTAGTGCCAGCTAATATAAAATTATATCAGCCATATTTGGACACATTGGTATACAAAATGACATTCAAATAGATTTTTTAGGTGTGTAGGTGAACAAAAATTTTAAATTATGTTCTGTGGATCTCCCTGTGTAAAGTGTACTGTCTACAACACAAATAGGGCCTGATTTAGCATTTGTGCATGCTAAAACGTTACAAAACGTTTTAGCACACACAAAACCAATAACATTACCAAATGTCCTTTGACTGTGGGAGGAAACCGGAGTACCCAGAGGAAACCCATGTGGACAAAGGGAGAATATGCAAACTCCACACAAAAAGGCCACTAGCCTGGATTTTAACCCAGGTCCTTCTTGCTGTGAAGCGACAATGCTATCCACTGCACCAGCATGCCACCCTCTATTTTTTCTAATGATTTATTTTTCATCTAAGTATTTATTTTGGAATACCTTATTATTATTATCATCAGTGTGTAAATAAAAGTAAATTTTGTGTAGGTACACATTTGCACAGTGATATTTTGGTATATCTTCAGCCATAGCATTAGGTGGCCTCTCTTGTTCTGGTTATGGTCTGGTATCCTGGGTGGACGTAATAATATAATTTGTTCGGCTTCATTTACTTAATTTACTTACAGGGCAGATCAAGCACTGTGCGACTGCATCACTTTCAATCTGGCCCTCCACATATACATACGAGAGTTCACGATCAGGGCACACGCATTCTCATTGGTGGAATGAGCTACCATCTCGATCAGATCAAAGATCACCACTCTCTTTAACTCTATTCAGAGTGCAACCTGTATTCACCTGACTTTAACCCGCACTGTGTCCCGTTTGAAAAATAAACTGAATTACTATATATGTTTGACAAAATTATATTGATTTTGATTAAACTATGCATTGTGTCTAGGGATTTTTTTAGGAGATCAGGTCAATTTTGATCTGTTAATGCCATTCGTTGATATGTGCAGTTTATAAGCACTGTGCTACACATAGGATGGAAATATTCTAAAAACATGAATTTATTCATTCATCATTTAATGATAGAAATGCAGTTAAGGCACTCATATTATAATTTTCACTAGTGCATTTCAAATGCAAGAATTAGGTGGGCTCATGCACTGCTCAGCTAAGACAAAAAAGGCATAGAAAACGGCTTTGCACAGAACACTTGGTGGCGTTGCTAGGGAACCTGATGTCACACTTTATTATCAGCATATATAAAGCATAGGCATAGTAGGAGTCACCCATGTCATTGAGTAATCTTCAGCACACGGTAGGTCTAATCAACCACAAATTATAGTGCTGTCCAGTTTGCAAGGAATGCACCGCCATGGAGGTGATGTATTACACCAGTTCCCTCTCTGCCTGCCAATTGCCTCCAGTGCGAGTATCTCCACTGCAGCTAATACAAGGGCAGAATTTAAATGACCACTTACGCAAACACAATTGAAAACCATGTTATGCATTGTAACATGAATGGAATACATATTAGCACCATGCGTTATATATGTGTGTGGATTGCACACATACACACACACACTTGATTTCACATTATGTATTAATTAGCCCAGTTACTTTTACTCCCTTAAAATGGAGCAACTATATACATTTTGTCATTGCACCATTTTTATATGCATTCCTTGTACTAATATTATTATTTATTTTACATTTATTATTATTTATTTATTTTTCTCTTTCTCTTTAGGACATTGTAACTCACTTTCATAGTGGTAAGTAACTGTCATATTGTATGCACACAATTACAGTCAACACAAAAATATGATGTCATAAATGTTAGGAGTAGCCTAATTCATGGGCTGAAATGGCAAGGCTATAATGTAAATAGGCTCGCTGGCTATTTTTGTAAGGGTACTGTCGGACATGGTCAGTACCATGGAAGGAAAATTGAAGCCACGAGCAGACCCAACGGAATCTCGGAATTATAGAACATAGATACAGCTCACAACCATACTACGGGGGGGGGGACTCTATAGTGTTCTATAGTACATCCCCTGAGTAATTTCTTTGTCCTTTCCTTACTACAGCAGATGTTGACTTTAATTCATACATTTATACCTGTATACCTGTGTGGTTTTCTGGCTTATACACAGAATAACAGTGGGAACTTGTTGAGTTCACTGCTTATGGACAAGGAGCGTGTGGTTTGGGCCGATACACAATGCACGCGAGACATATGAACTCCACTGAGCGACGTTCTGGTTTGCTGTGCATTTGCAAAAACGTAATTGCTAGCACAGAAGCATTGAATTCGTTGTTTTGGCGTGTTCATTCTGGTTCTCACGTTTTACGTATAGCTCCCCATGTTCCATCTCCCATCAGCCCCTCATTGCTTTCCT
Source organism: Synaphobranchus kaupii (assembly GCA_029718625.1). Taxonomy (NCBI): domain Eukaryota; kingdom Metazoa; phylum Chordata; class Actinopteri; order Anguilliformes; family Synaphobranchidae; genus Synaphobranchus; species Synaphobranchus kaupii. The sequence goes on along the minus strand of CM056377.1, from coordinate 113,128,947 downwards.
CAAGAAAACAGATGGAGCAGAAGGAAGATCAGAAACATCTACTGTGCTCTCACCTCGCAGCCCGGTGCCCTCCTTGCTGGGCTGTGGAAACTCCTGCGTTACGTCCGCCTCCGCCCTTCCCGTTCACCTTCCCATTTGTTCTCCGTGTTTTCCCCCTTCCTCTCGTTCCTCTTGTCTTATTTTCATTTTCCGTGTTTGTCTTCCGTGTTGTGCAGGCTGCTGGGCGTGGTTTCCCTCCTCGTTTCCCTCGTTATCCTTCAGCCTACCACCCGCGTTCTCCACTCGCATTTTGCACACACTCTCAATTATCGCATTACACTCGCCCACATTCCTCACGCCCGCACTCATTAACAATATCCCACTTCACCTGCTTCGTACCGCCTTCCTTGTCATGTTCGTTGCCAGTTCTTTACTCTTGTTTGCTTGTAGTGTTAGTACTTGGCCCGTTTGAGATTCCCTCAGTCTTAGCTCGTGTTTTGTGTCTTAATCTGTTTCTAGTTTTGTCTCCCTATCCCGCCAGCCTGCTCATCCCTATGTGCCATTGTTGCACTCCTCCCTCTGCCATGGTCCTCCGGTCTGTCTGCTACTCACCCAGCCCCTCTCCAGCTCCCGCTGCATCCAGCCAGCCCCTGCTAGCCCCGACCCCGTTCCTGACCCTCATCCTGAGTTTCCCCCTTTTGTCCACTCTAAATAAAGTGCTCCACGGACCTTGAATTGAGTTTGTCTCCGAGACCTGCGTTTGGGTCCACACCAGTGGAAGGAGTCCTGATATCCTGAACTGCAAGGCCCAAGACTCCAGTCTAAGGCAGCCTCACTGCTGAGACAAACCTCAACACATTTTGCACCACCTTTAGCTGTCAACGCACAGCTGTGCCAGGCGTTTTCGTTGTCAAAAAAGACCATAGCCCATCTATAAAACTGGTCCGTTTGACATTTATTTCATGAATTGTTATGTCTGAACAGATTGTCACAATATGGAATACAGAACAAGTTGTAACAGAAAATAAACAAAAAATTGCCACGAATAAACATCACCTGACCAAACCAGAAGGGGCTAGATTGATTACACGTGTAAAGCTTCCACGTGTAAAAATTCCTTTTGTGTACAAATACAATCTAATTCTAATCATGTGTGGGCATAGCACAGTAAACAAAACCACCTTTGATATTTGGATTTGAAAACCTCTGTCTCTATTCACTTTGTATAATGCTTGTCCAACCAATTTAACCATTTACATTTAAAATATTTAAATATATAAATAATTTTCCGGTTTTTTTTTTTTTTTTTTTCCGGAACAGTCCGTGTGGGCTCTGTACTGCTTGGTGGAAAAAATTTACATTTTATGACTTTTATTTTATTTCTTAAAACACACCCATTTCCCCCAACAGTTTCAGTCAGACACCTGGCCATCTATTTAAAAAAACTGGGAACAATTACCTGTGAGGCTCAGCTCAAAGACAAATGATCTCTGAAATTGGACTGTAAGATATCGTGTTCCTGTCTTGATTCTACACAGATGTCCTCCCCGCTGCCTGAGAGAAGGACACAGATCAGCTGCGTTGTAAAATTGACTGTCACAGAGGATAACGCACATTTGGCCAGCTCAGGATATAGACTCTGACACAGAGTTGGGGCTGATGAGCTGTTGTACTGCTCGTAAATGGGTGGCTTGCCCCTGAAATTGAAGAGTGGTGCGAGCAGACCTCTGGGAGATACTTTTCAGGCTGCTCACAGTTGCCAGAAAACGATGGAAGCTCAATGGGAAGTGGACACATTGAAAGACTGTGTTTTTTTTTCAGGTGGAGACTGGCTATATACTACAGTATGACTACCTTTGAACCATGAAAACAGGTGTCAGAAGAAAGGTCTCTGAAGCTCTTGATGCTTCAACATAAAGAATGGAAGAGCCTGGCGCCATTGAGACTTGTCAGGAAGTACGCCTTAGCCCTCAATCAGTCAGGTTCAAAATGTAGCAACGTGCTCATTATATTCTTTGCTGAACATTTAAACATTTCCAGTCCCGCTTTTCTCCCTCTCAAAGAAAATAATTAGCTTTTTATTCCATACTCTGGATATATTCCATATCTTAAGAGGAGATAAATTTCAGGTTTAAAAATAGTGCTGTCTCTTTATTCCAGAAGGTGGGCTCTACAGATGAAAGAAACTCAAAGTAAAAGTACTTGTGACTTGTTTCTTAATTATTATTAACATTTACGAATATCCAGCCCATTAACAATATTGATATTTTAAGGTGAGAATATTTTGATTTCTAAAAATGTTGCCATTCCTTTCCAGAATAGCACTATACCTATAATTTTACTAAGAAGTAAATCAATCTTAACAGCAAATTGATAAACATGAACAGATGAAACAAGTAATGTGGCTATAAATGTGGCAATTCAATATCCTGGTTTTTTAAAATAATACAAAGGACTGGAGACATTTTTTCATGCTTTAGAAGATCATTCCCTGTATATCAGAATTACAAATATGCAATTACGGTATCATTCAATTACATCAGAACCCTATTTTACAATAATAAATGGGATTGCTGTTTTCCATATTTTTTTAATTCAAATGCATAATCCCTAAAAGGCATAGTTTGCTTTATAGAGTAATCATATTTGAATCAGGTAGGCAATACATCTTCCATTAGAAAGGTTTTGTATTTGACTCTAATGTTTATAGGGAGCCGCAGGATATTAAGGCACACATTTCTCAGGTGACGCAGAGTGACTTGGAATAAACTGCGCACATTAGTACACTAATATCCTTGTGGGTATTGCAAAAGACTTCATCCCATAATGTACACTTGAAATGAATTAATGCTGAGTGTTTACCAGCTGTAGGCAACCCTGGTACTGGAGCAACAGAGAAGCTTTTTGGGGTTTTTGTTCTATCTACACAAATGCGCCAATTTTTTTAGAATAAAGGAAAGCATGTGCCCGCGGTCTCTAAGCATTCAAGACCTAGAGTATCTACTGGATTGTGGCATTTGAAGAACATTGTTAATAGTGTATGTATTAAACATAATCCCTTCAGTGGCCGCTTCTTCGCATCCATGAGAGGCATTCACTGCAAACACAGTTCAGTATACAGTTCAGTAGCATTATAACAAGCTAAACGCTATGTCTGATCTTTGGATATTGCAATACTCCGAGAGAGCACGATGGAGTCAGCTGAGCTTGAATATCTCGAGTCCACACAAATTGGTAATGCAGGTTACCACCAAGTTCACATGAAATATGCCACATAGAATGAGCTCAGCCATCTGTTCCCTCCGGTCTGCTGCCAGTAAAACCTCTGTTCATTTCACTAACAACCTTTTGGCAATATTGTCTGCTGCCATTTTTAATAAGATTCTGCTTTGAAGATACTGTGAATCAACTGTTAAAACGGTTACAATACAAAGCTTGAAGTTGTAATTCTCTCATTTTTTGCCATGCCATATTTGATACTTTTCACTCTGGCATTTTTGTAGAATCATTCATTTGCATTCTGTAATTGCTCCTTTATATCCTATTTTCGATTGGTGCCACCCAGTGTGACAATCCCGCCAAGTATTCAAATGTGACGAAGCATGCACAGGATCTGGCATATTGAATGCGGAAGAGCAAGCGCCTAAAATTAGGTTTGATATGTTGCTCAATATTACTGTGTTCAGCATTTCCAAAATACGCTACTGCTGGGTTATCTTCTAAGAAAATTAAACACCACAGGGTCGATTTACTAAAGGTTTGCGTGTAAATACTTTGGCTTAAGTATTACAAAATACTTTGACAAAATAACACCCCTTATTTGGGATCTTAGTAAATCGACCCCTCCATGCGCTCTTAATGCTAAACCGCCTAGCAAACCAATAGCGCTTTGTTTGAGGTTGTATCTTCGTTTCCAATGGATCTCTGGGATTTGAGTATAAGAACAAACTTTTGTGACCACCAGTCACCACCGTTGTCACAGAATCCACCAACACAGTATATGTGGGACATGCAGAGCCATGTATAGTCATGATTTGTTTTTATTCATTAATCTGAACACATATATTTAAATTTTAACTGATGGTTATTAGACTCCAAATTGTAAATTATGGCTCTAAATTTATAAAAAAATATAATATATATAAAGCTATAATAAAAATGTAGGAGTATTCTACTACCTAGAGTCAAGGAGTAGGTTGGGCTATTATGGTTTCTACATTTTGAAGCACACCCTTTTAATCTGTTGGAAAATTGGCTGAATGTGCACCTTGTCAGACTTAGTAATCAATATAAATAACATTTTGTAGCTCAGATATCATCTCATTTCTAACCAGAGAGAATAATAATAATAACAATAATAATGTATGAAGAAGCATAGAAAAAATATGTATATGCACATTACTATCTGTCAAATAATATTGGCTGCTTACAAATTCTCTGGTACTTTAAGTTTAATATGAAATTAATTCACAGAAAGCAGTTACACCATGCTTGCTTGTATAGATCCATTTCTATTGGCACGATATGCATGAATCTCAAGTATGCAATTGCTCCACATACAGACATACATCATTACAAATATATATCTAAGACCCCTCCATGTGTCTCTAAGGGATCACTGCACTTTATCTCTATCAATTAAAATTGCCTAATGGTGTGCTTAACTTTCTTCTTCATCTTTCAGCAATGGGAACAATTTGTTCTGCTGTTTTGGGTGCGATTTGTATTCCCCTATCTGTGCTGTATCCCTAAACAATATGAGATTGTGTATTGATTGATTATGTTTATTCTTGCATTCTAAGCACAATTAATCAGCCTGTACACAGCCAGTAGTGCTGACCGTATCACAGAAAATCACTCATATCCTGGCAATGTGGTTTGGCTGACCCACGGAACAGTGTGAATAATCAGGAATAGTGTTGGTATAACAAACTGTCTTAGAAATCAATGCTAATTCATTAATAAAGATTACTTCAAGCACAGCTGATGCAGAGCAATACATGTACTTTAATGATCCCTGATCCCTATCTATCTATTCCTGTCTGTATGTGTCCATATGTTCTCCCATGACCATTCCCGTAGACTGCAATAAAGGTTAGTGAACCACAAATATGGGGAGACAGAGAATCTTTATGTGATAAGTATCCTGAACATACAGTGCCCACCACAATTATTGGCTACCTAATTTTATCAAATGTCCTCTATGCTCAGAGAAATGAGAAAATTATATAGTTTTTCCATTGATCAGAGGAAAAATAAATCTTTAATTCAAAATCATTTTAATTTTGAAGATGCGTGTCACAATTATTGGCATCCCTGTGTTTAGTACTTTGTGTGTCTTCCCTTTGCCAATATAGCAGCGCTGAGTCTTCTCCTGTTATGTTTGACTAAGATAACAATGGATTTGAGACGACTCCTCCAAACAGAATCTCTCCAGATCCTTCAGTTCTTGGTCCTCACTTGTGGACTCTCCTCTTCAGCTGATTTGCAGGTTTTCAATGGGGTTCAGGTGAGGGGACTGCGATGGCCATAGCAAAACCATTTTTCTGAGGTATGCTTTGGATCATTGTCCTCCTGCAAGATCCAACCACGACCCACCTTTAACCTTCTGATAGAGGTAGCTCCTGGTATTTGATGGAGTCCTTGATGCCACGTATCCTAACAAGGTTCCCATGGCCTTTGGAGGAAAAACAGCCCCACAACATCACAGATCCACCGCAATACTTCATAGTTGGAATAAGGCACATTTCTGCATAACTATGCCTCTTATTACACCCAATCCACCTTTGGTATTTATTGCCAAAAAGCTACATTTTTGGCTCATCTGACCATAGCACCAGGTTCGGTAATTTCGGTAACATTTAGCAAACTCCAAGCACTTACGTTTGTGGTATGACAGCAGAGGCTTGACAATGCTTCATTGCATAATCAAATGAAATTCATTAAACAAGCAGGCTAATTTGGCGTTTTCTAAGGTGAGATGGAAGCCATTGGTAGCTTATTCTCAGCTGTTGCAGGTGCTTTTAACAAAATTTAACCGCATATATTTTGTAAAATAACAGTATTGTCAGAAATTACCGGGAACTCATAATGGTTAGTCTGAATAATATTGATCATATCATTGATCCATATAACCTATTCCTTGATCGCACTAAACACGCACAAGCATGTCCGTTTCAGCATCAAATAAGCAATCCGTCAATGTGGAAAAGCAGACTTTTAAAGGAAATGGGATATGACATTTTGAATTGTTTATTGCATGTCACGCCCAAGACACACCTATAATTAATGAAGAGACTAGGTTCATCCCATTTGCACGTTGCTCTGTGCTTCGCGCTAAAAAAACACGCCGTTAAACTAGCAAAAGTGGACTTGGACACGCCCTAAATGCACTTTACGTCATGCGTTTAGACAAAGCGCTAAGATCGCTAAGATAGATCCCCTAGATGTTTCTCATATTTTGAGTGTAATCGACAAAGACATTTTTTCATAGCCTTTTTTGCTCATATTTTCCAGGGTTGTCAATAATCCTGGTAGGCACTGTGCACATTTAAATGAGGATTAATTATTTACAGCTGTTTGATTTAGTTGAAAACATAATGCAAGGGTTTCTACCAATACAAAATAATTTAATGCTAATGATGTGATAAACTCTATACATAAGTATAAACATATTGTTTATACTAGCGTACTATTGTTTCTACAGACGAACATGGTACCTTCAGGTGTTTGGAAATTGCTCCCAAGGATGGACCAGACTTGTGGAGGTCCACAACTTTGTTTCTGAGGTCTTGGCTGATTTCTTTTGATTTTCCCATGATGTCAAGCAAAGAGGCACTGAGGTTGAAGGTAGGTCTTAAAATACATCCACAGGTACACCTCCAATTCACTCAAATAATGTCAATTAGCCTATCAGAAGCCATGACATAATTTTCTGGAATATTCCAAGCTGTTTAAAGGCACAGTCAACTTAGTGTATGTAAACTTCTGACCCACTGGAATTGGTGATATAGTGAATTAAAAGTGAAATGTAAATGTCTGTAAACAATTGTTGGAAAAATTACTCGTGTCATGCACAAAGTAGATGTCCTAACTGACTTGCCAACACTATAGTTTGCTAACATGAAATCTGTGGAGTGGTTAAAAATGAGTTTTAATGACTTCAACCTAAGTGTATGTAAACTTCCGACTTCAACTGTATATAAGCATGTCTTTAGTGTGAAGTGCACAAAGCTACAACAATGCTAAAATACTCAAGTAACCAAAAAGATGATGGGTGATCCTGTTTTTATTTAAAAAACTGTGTTAATCATGAAAAAATATGTATTTATATAATTTATATTTCTATGGATGTTCTCTGAATTTGAGCTTGTGCTTCATAGTTGTCACAAACAGATAGATACATGCTTATATACAAAACTTCTGTTTATTTATAGAGTTTATCACGTCATTAGCCACATCATTTGGAACATCATTTTCTATACTCAGTACATCCTATATAACTTACTGGAAATGGCATGCCTGCTTTTTAAGATCTTGAAAGCTAATTTAATTATACATTTCACCCTTTTTGACTTTTTAAATTCCAATTTAACTAGATTTTTCACAGGAACAATTGAAACTAATACAATCCTTAGGCTAATAACTAAATTAAATGAGGTCAGGGCAACATAATGTTGCTCATAAGCATTGCAAGGATATTTGAAATGTGTTCAGAAGTTAGAGTAATTACGCAATACTGAAAGGGCCATGTTTGAATGAATTATTGAAGTGCCATCTTGCAACATTTGGACTCGGCTCATTATTCAGACATGTACCCATATGTTACCTTGTCCTGAGTTATGTTTAATTAAAGAGTCATTCACTACATTTTAGCCAATCGTTATTTTTAAACAGCAAATCATACTTCAATTATTCAGAATGTGGGGACCTTTGACCGGCGGTGACAAAGGTGAAGGGCTTAAAGTCGAGCAGTATTAAACTAATGTTGAACATATAACCATTTCAGCTGATAATAAACTGTCTCTTTCAGCAGACGAATACACTGCCTGGCCAAAAAAAAAAGTCGCCGTTGCACCCGTCATGCATAGTGCCCATTGTACAAGCCTCTGGAGGCAGTGTTATGATCTGGGGTTGCTTCAATTGGTCAGGTCTAGGCTCAGCAACGTTATGCAGCAATAAAATGAAGTCAGCTGAGTACCTGAATGTACTGAATGACAAGGTTATCCCATCAATGGGCATATTCCAGGACGACAATGCCAAGATTCATCGGGCTTAACTTGTGAAAGAGTGATTCAGGGAGCACGAGGAATCATTTTCACACATGAATTGGCCACCAGAGTCTCGACCTTAACCCCATTGAAAGTTTTTGGGATGTGCTGGAGAAGACCTTACGGAGTGGTTCGACTCTCCCATCGTCAATACAAGATCTCAGCCAAAAATTAATGCAACTCTGGACGGAAATAAATGTTGTGACATTGCATAAGGTTGTCGAAACAATGCCACAACGAATGCAAGCCGTAATCAAAGCTAAAGGTGGGCCAAAGAAATATTACAGTGTGCAACTTTTTTTTTGGCCAGGCAGTGTATGTATTTTTATATTTATTTATATAGGTGAGGCGTGCTGCACAGATCAAATTCTCTTTATCACACAAATTCCCTGTGACTTTATTTGCATTATAGTTGAAGCAGTGACGTGAGAAATTAGATTTTGCTGTGCCTCAAATTGCATTTTGTCATGTGACAACAGCTCTCATCCTTGTACTCTGCATTTGAAGTATACAGTTGTATAGTTCTCAGGAATATTTGTTTTATTTATAAGTTGCGGTGAATAATTTTCAGGAATACAATTTATGTTTGTACAAAACAGATTTTTTTTAAATACAAACACACCAACTAGGTATTGTACATATGTGTGACTATGCAGTGCATCGTATATTCGCACTAATAGGCATATGCTCACCCATGAATATAATCTAATATACCTCAGTTAGCCAATAATAAAAATTCAACCAAATTGAATTTCACCCTACCCTTTAGGATACAACAAGAGAATGAATACTTTGGCTGTGAATACATTGGAAGCTATGTTAATTTGTGATTTTTTCAAGTGGACAAATGTTTTACACATTTACAAAGTAGATCAGTTTGCGTCAAGTCAGTTTTGAGACTACTTAGGTACACAGTGGAGGAAAAGGCATGCAAATTCAAAGTATGGTACACAGAGTGAATGAAAGATGAAAACTGGACCCTGGCCAAACCAGAGGCCCCAGACGCTCAAGAGATCAGCACAAAACATAGTCACCGATCCACCGGCCCCACCTTTAGTTTCCTCAGCTTTTGACTCCTGTCTCCACAATGTGGCAGCGCTACAAATCAAGGATTTACAATACGCTGCAATGGCAGGAATAGCAGGGCCATCGATTATCACCCCATGGTTCCTTCCAAACAATACCAGAACCCTCAGTGCAATTAAGACAGGAAGTACCCTAATCCACTGTTGCGATGCCATGCCCAGCGGAGCTATACTGACCTGACGCGCCACTGATGAGATCAAGAAATTAACTGAATGGCCAATTAAACTACTGGGGGATGACCGGGTCGTCCAGATTCAGGGAAGCAAAATTGCAGCCAACAGCCAGGACGCCCGGATTAACACCATTTATCTTGAAAACGGTCCCAGGGAAAAAGGTGAGCGGTGGAAAAATGTGGAAAAATACAAGATTAATGGCAAGACCAGACCTTTTCCCTTTGCCTTGTGAGCATAAGATAAAGGTGAGGAGACATGTCCCATTATATGACTTTGTATTATAAATGCGAGCGCTGCCAACAGTGTATCACAGCACTCTGGGATTCTGTAGCCACTGTGATAAAAAAATAAAAATATGGTTCATTTTTGTTTATTTTTAGAATATCATGCCTGCATTAATGTATGAATGCATGCATTTAATTTATGTTATATCATGTCGTTCACTTACATTCATATTAGAGTCTGTTTGAAGCTCTGCCCTAACCCTGGGCTAGATGTACATGTTCTAAACAGAGCAATTTTTATGAGAGAGTGATCCCAGAATAGACTAAAGCAACAGGACTACTAGACTTGACAGTAACAAACTAAAGTGAAGTAAACAATGAACAATGAATGTGCATTTAGTATATATTTACATTTGTATAGTGCCTTTCGTCTCTGTAAGGGGCTTTAAAGTGCTTTGACGAAGAGAAGGTGAACAATCATTAACGCAGTACATCCTATTCCTTCGAATACACATTATTACTTGAGTAAGGCAAACAGCATAGCAATCCAAGACAATTTGGCAAGCTAATTGCTAATACTAGCCAGCAAAATAAAAACATGAACAAACTGACGAATTAGACATCATAAGTGAAATGATGACAACACATACAATTCACTAACAACAGGAAATGAAGCACGCACAGGTAAGTGCAAGCTTCCCCATCAATTATATAATTATTGTTAGAAGCGACATTGCCATTGAGATAATGAAATAGGTGATTCCCTTATGGAACCTCTCCTTTGCTCCCTTAAGAATTATTTACCAAAAAAAAAACAATGTTCTAATGCGTAAAATCTGATACAGCTGTCTCCTGCGTGACACGACAGCCAGCATAATGTACGTCACAAATATTTGTTTACGGTCAGACTGCCATATTGTCAGGAAAGTCTTTTGTTTAATGAAGTACAAGCTCACTGAATGGCAAACAGATGGTGCTTTTTTTAACCAAACAAATTCCTCAATGCATTACTAATGTGGGTAAGCTGTGTTCCACTGGGCAAAAAAAATATTAGCCTGTGTTTATCCACATTATTGCCAATCCCATTAGAGCAAAATCCAAACTGACCAAATGCAAACCGACCAAACTATGACAGTACATGCTTTATTGATTTACACAGGAATCTCACTTCCCTTCCAGAACATTCAAATAAAAACTCTTAAGCACTGATAATGTGAAGATGACTCCACTGTGATTAGAATAATTTTAATGTATCTTTTCTGTTGAATGGTTCTAGTAAAGAGGATTAATTAATTAAATTATGTACCATCACAGAGAATGTCAAAATATCCATAATACACACCATTATCAAAAGAGTTATTTAGTGCATTAATGTATTGCAATCATATACTCAAAATTGCAATTCGCAGATACTGTATAAGTCATGTGTTCACACAGTGTAATTTATGTGACACACGTTTTTGACACTAAGCTCCAGTAGTAATAGAATTTGTGAGTTTGTGGATTGGGGGGAAACAATCCTTGTATCATTAATACTTTATATTATCCATTTTCTTTTGTTTGTTTTTGCAGTCAGTGACTGAGTAGTGGCTAAATGTAGCTGTTTCAGTGATCTGTGAGCTCTTGGGTGCTCTTATTTGGCATTCATTAATACTGTAATGGTCAGCTTCTAAACTTCTCAAGAGTACTATTATCCACTGTGACTTGCCTATTTATTAGCCTAATTCTGTAAGCTAGAAATGTGGTTCACACAATTATAGAAAAATGACAATGAAATGGAATTATATGTCATTGTGAGGTCCATCAGGTAGGTAGTGCATTTCAAGCATACATTCAACCACAAGACCAAAAGATTAGGGCATGAAATATTTAAAGTCATTTTGAGCATGGACAAGTTTATCTTTAGGCAGTGGTGGGTGTGTCATGCATCCTGGTCAATGCCTAGAGCAGCATGTCCCTCAAAATTGAGTAGCTGGGCAAGGACAACACTGGCAAAGAAAACCACTGTGAGGCCAAAGGCAACTTTGAATGGCTGTGACAGGGAAATAATAGCCTGTTAACTCCAGAAAATTGACCTGTATGATTTGTAAATTATCTTTTATGTATATGTAATTGAAAACAGTACAAAGAAAATATATTTAATGTTTTACCTTATCAACTTTATCGATGGGCGGCACGGTGGTGCAGTGGTTAGCACTGTCGCCTCACAGCAAGAAGGTACCGAGTTTGAATCCCGGCCGAGGACCTATCTGTGTGGAGTTTGCATGTTCTCCCCGTGTCCGTGTGGGTTTCCTCCCATAGTCCAAAGACATGCAGGTTAGGCTAATTGGAGACTATAAATTGCCCATAGGTATGAGTGTGTGAGTGAATGGTGTGTGTGCCCTGCGATGGATTGGCGGCCTGTCCAGGGTGTATTCCTGCCTCTTGCCCAATGCATGCTGGGATAGGCTCCAGCACCCCCCGCGACCCTGACCAGGAATAAGCGGGTTAGATAATGGATGGATGGAACTTTATACTGTATAGTATATAGTAACTTTGAACTGTATAGATATGCTAATTCCAAATCTGATGCCTCCAACACATTCCAAAAAGTTGGGACAGGGGCAAAAAAAGACTGGGAAGTTCAAAAAACACCTCAGGTAAACAGGTGATGCTGTCATGACTGGGTATAAAAGGATATCAAAAGACTCTTTATATCTTATTTTCAGGTACTCTTACAAGCGATACTATAACATCTCTGCATTTGAATGGATCTCTATGGGAATTGGGGGGTGGGATTAGATTAAGCTGTAAATTACATGAGAATGGTATGGAACCCATAGTTGGCGAAATGGTTGTAAGTCATCAAGGGTCTGAGGTTTCAAACTTGCCTAAAACCACCACTCTGTTGCCAGATATGCAGTAGATATGGATGGATCACTTTAAGGGTTGTTTCTCCTGACTCATTTTCCTATTGAACTCTATGGAAAAATAAGTCAGGAGAACAAGTCTTCAAGTGATCCATCCAGTACCCGAAAATAAGATATCAAGAGTCTTTTGATATCCTTTTATACCCAGTCATGATAGCATCGCCTGTTTACCTGTCGAATATTCTGAACAGGTGATTTTTGAACTTCCCCGTCTTTTTTTTTTTTGACCCTGTCCCAACTTTTTTGGAACGTGTTGCAGGCATTGAATTCGGAATTAGCGTCTATTTACAAAAATCAATAAAGTTGAAAGGAAAAACATTAAATATCTTTTCTTTGTACTGTTTTCAATTAATGTAAAAAAGAATTTACAAATCACTGCTTTCTACTTTTATGTGCATTTTACATACTGTCCCAACTTTTTTGGAATTGTGGTTTGTATATATATATATATATATATATATATATATATATATATATATATATATATATATAGATAGATATACACACAGTGAGCACCATAATTCATTGGACAGTGACACCTTTTTGTTATTTTGGTTCTAGCACTTTGAGTTTGAAAGGATAAAATGAAGTGCAGGCTGTCAGCTTTAATTTGAGGGTATTTTCATCCATATCAGAGGAACCGTTTAAAAATTATAGAACCTTTTGTACATAGTCCCCCCTCCCATTTTTTGGCATCAAAAAATATTGGACAGTTTAACATAATGTGGAATAAAGTAATCATTTTTAATAATTGGTCGCATATCATTTGCATGCCATGACTTCCTGATGTCTGTGTCCCAACAATATCAAAAGAGTCTTGATACCACGTTCGTCTGTACAAACAATAGTACGCAAGTATGGGACCACGCAGCCGTCATACCGTTCAGGAAGGAGACGCGTTCTGTCTCCTAGAGATGAATGTCGACAGCCTCATAACAAAAGTGCCTAAGTCATTTTTTGTAGTTTTGAGAAAAAGGCAAAAAACTGCTGCAATTCTACGTCAATGAGTATTTAGGCAGAATAGCATAAAGTGGTTCAGGAACCTGCAGTGACTTGAGCATTTTTACACTGTTTTATTTAGGTAGAAAATCTCAAAATGTCCAAAAAATGACTTAGGCACTTTTGTTATGAGGCTGTCGATGTGCTTTGGTGCGAAAAAATTGCAAATCAATCCCAGAACAACAGCAAAAGTGAAGATGCTGGAGGGAACAGGTACAATAGTATCTATATCCACAGTAAAACGAGTCCTATATCGACATAACCTGAAAGGCTGCTCAGCAAGAAAGAAGCCAGACTACAGTTTGCAACTGCATGGGGACAAAGATCTTACTTTTTGGAGAAATGTCCCCTGGTCTGATGAAACAAAAATTTAACTGTTTGGTCATAATGACCATTGTTATGTTTGGAGGAAAAAGGGTGAGGCTTGCAAGCCGAAGAACACCATCCAAACCGTGAAGCACGGGGGTGGCAGCATCATGTTGTGGGGGTGCTTTGCTGCAGGAGGGACTGGTGCACTTCATAAAATAGATGGCATCATGAGGAGAGAAAATTATGTGGATATATTGAAGCAACATCTCAAGACATCAGCCAAGAAGTTAAAGCTTGGTCGCAAATGGCTCTTCCAAATGACCCAAAGCATACTTCCAAAGTTGTGGCAAAATGTTTGACCCAAGATAAACTATTTAAAGGCAATGCTACCAAATACTGTGTGTATGTAAACTTCTGACCCACTGGGAATGTGATGAAAGAAATAAAAGCTGAAATAAATCATTCTCTCTACTATTATTCTGACATTTCACATTCTTAAAATAAAGTTGTGATCCTAACTGACCTAAGACAGGGAATGTTTACTAGGATTAAATGTCAGGAATTGTGAAAAACTGAGTTTAAATTGATTTAGCTAAGGTGTATGTAAACTTTCAACTTCAACTGTAGGTACAGTATATATAAATTCATTTATTTACTTATTTTTAGAATGTGCATGAATATTTTGGCTTTCCTATTCCTCCTAGAGAGTTTCTATAATTACCACTTTAGTGGAGCAGTTGCATTGCAGTGGTATCTATTGAATTTATAAACTTCATTAATTAAAAATAGCAGTTTCCTAGGAAGTCTCAGTATAAATCATTTCTTTGAGATGCTTGCAGTGTTTTGTAGCCATTTTCTCTTACAGGTTTTTATGCTGAATGGCTAAGCTGGAGGGAGTTTGAGGGAACTGGTGCTGCATACAGCAAGCAAGATAAGCCCTAATTTAAATAATTGTCATGTTCTCACTATTCATATCAGAATTTACCAATTAGAGGGGGTGAGTTTTCACGGTTTTCTGTGTGATTTGAACATGTTATATCCATCAATGACAACCACTCAGTGCTGCCATCTGCAAAATCAGCTGACACCTCCTCACACTGTAATACATTTACTGGGTTTACATCAGCTTGTGAGCAGATATGGTATTTCAGATTGATCAGAATGCACTTACCAATTTGTAAATGAGTATGTTATACATACAATGTTGGTAAACCAAATAGATTCCCCAGTTAGAAGACGCCAAACATTACGGAAATACCATCAACATTCAATCAGTATCGCTTAATTCACTTCTTAAAATAGTCACATCCATGGATTACATCCATACAAAAATTACACAAATACAAAAGTGTGTTATACACTACCATGAACAATACTCATACCACAAAGGCCAATGTTGTGATATTTAATATTAAACATAAATTCTGACTGGAAAATTCCACTTTGATTGCTTGAGTATTATAGTATTATAATGTCCATATGTCATTGTGGGGGCATGTGGAAGCTAGTCATGTGGATGTACATTATTGGCTCATGTCGCGTCACGTGTACTTTATCTTTCCATTTTATTCTGGAATGTCTCATTACTACATTACGATGAGCATAGCAGCACATTATCCAGTTAAATCATGAATATTTAAATGTGATGCGTCATGATTTTTAAGGAATCGATACAAATTTTGGAATCGCTGATCAGCGTCAGCATGTAACGATAGCGCGTTATCTGAGAGCACTGTTCCTCATTTACAGCACAGATACTACTGTTGAGTGATGGGAAAGCTGGTAGGAACAACATGTACCCCCCCTCCTCACATTGGTTCCTGATACTCCAGCAGCAGACAGTCACAGTAATGTCTGCCTGATTGAGTGGGGGGATAATCTTAATTTGACAAAATGCCCTATTGCAGTGACATGTTTGAAAGCAGATTCAGATCATTATGTGATTATGTGAATGACAATTTAAGCATGAAAACCGGAGGGTTTTTTTCAACATGGGATTTGAAAGCTCTATTTGCCATAGACCATGCTGATGATTAAACACTTGTGGGATGAACTTGAATGTTTGCTCATATCATCTGCCTGTGCTGAATTGGCAAGCAGAAAGCCATTTGGTATAGGATAAAGCTGATCAACTGCTTGTATAACCATGTCCCGATGCTGACTGCAGAGATCCACTTTTTAGGCCATTATTGAAGCATGCAAATCCTATCTCGGATGAAAATCCAAAACTTGAATAAAAGATCCCAATTCATAATTTATGTCAATGGGTCCTTGCAATTGCCACTGGGAATGCGTGCTGGAATTCTAATAGCTGCACGTGGATATGGTGCTTGATGTCAATAAAACGGCAGGGATCTGGCGAGGCTCGAACCCGAGTCTCCAGAGGGGAGATTCACCACTTACAAATACAGGTCACCTGTTTTTAATGTGTAAATGTAAATGCCCTTATAGGACAAACTGTGTAGCTGGACTACATTTCCGCACGATTCCACATGCTTTACGTTGTTATAGCTGCCGAGAAAGCTATTTATAACGTGCCTTTTTTTTACGATTTAGTCTGAACAGATTTACCGAACTAATTAATATGACCGGCACGCACATTTTAGAAGGACTATACTATTTCCCTTTTGTGCTTGTCGTCTGTAGGCCTGTCTATCGCTTGCATTCACAATGTGCAGTGTTTGCATTCATCAATAGTTTCAGATGCTGAAGGGGGCGGTAGCCTACTGCAGAGAAGTGATATCAGTGATGACTAGATGAATGGGAAATTACTTTCAATGGGCCTGTATTAGATGTCTGTCTCATCGATTCATGAAACAATAATCAAACTATACAATGTTTTTTTTTTTTTTACTTATTACTTCTCAGTAGATTCACAATTTGTTCTACATGCGATTGTCTTCAGAAGTTAAACATATTAGGGTAAGGGATTTTCTCCCTTAATTCTTCAATATTATTTCAGTCAGTAGTGAAGAAAAAGTTATGTTAACAATTTCAGACTCACAGAACTAACGTTTACCCTATAGATGAAACATGTGAACTTATGTCTTAAGTTAAATTAAAATACAGGTAACACAAACAACTCCATGTAGCTACAACACATGCATTGGGACCACTATAATTAGATGCAAGCAGATTTTTCAAATTCTAGGACACTTAAACTGCAGTATAGTTCAAAATAAGTGATAGTGTTCCAGTGGTAATGACTGGCATGGTAGATAAGTCAAAATCCAGAATGAATTCAGTCTTCATGCTTCGGTAGCCTACATTTTATTTCTTCTAATACCCCGCCATATTTACAGCCTGCAGATCGCACTCGTCAATTTCATGCTGCACGTGCAGCAGCTCGGAGTTACTGATGGTCTGGCGTCCTCAGACATAGCTCCGCTATCTTATTCCAACGATTTCCACATAGAGTGTTTCTGCTTACCTTTTACATTTTGGTGTGCTGCCGTCGTCAGAGGTGTTGCATCCTGCAGTCTGCACGGGTTTGCAGTGCCTCTTAAAGAAACATCCTCTACTTTTTGTTCGTTTTGATCCTGTTATGTCTGTTTGGGTGGATTACAGTTTTCATTAAAAGTTCTTTATACAATTCCATGGTTATTAATATTAGTTCATTAACCCATATGATTAGAGTGGGTGTATGACCAACTGCTGGAGGGGAGCGATTATATAGCCTACGTTTAACATTTTCTGTTTGAGGAACCCACACAGCTAACAGACTGGAAGATACGGTCCCTACACTGTTCATCGCCAGGGATATAGGAAAAGGAATCAAACAGAAATCTTCAGGTTGTGAGTTTTGTTATTTAAGTTGGGGGCTCCGCGCGCATCAAATTAAGTGACAGAAAACAGGAAAATATGTTCAGAATGGATTTACTGGATTGTAAAAGATTGTTGTTAAATAGGGATTGAAGAAGAATTGCCCAATCCCTTTTTGCAAATCTTTTCCTCGGAAAATTGCAAAGGTGGAGCGATTAGGAAAGGCTGATGACGGACCTATTAATCCTTTCAGTGCATCAAAGGCACCAAAAGGTCTTGGAAACGTTTGGATGGAAATCTGGCGAATGTTTAGACTTGTTTATGGTTTTATATGAAACTGGTGATTAGTGATTGGTTTACTTTTGGAATTCTTTCTTTTTATTTTTTGAATAATTGCTAATTGTCCGCTCTTTAAGTGTGTCTTGGGTGGTTTGGTAATGATCCTTATCCATTTGTGAAATTCCCAATATATCAATAAATTCCACTTGAGGTATTCCTGTATCTAAATGGAATTAGTTGAGATTGAAGCCCCTTGTAAGAGGAACAGACATGGTACATGGGCGCAGTTTGCTTCACGGTAAGTCACATTTTTATGACTTTATGTAATTCTACGCACAGCTTGAAATTCTGAAATGTGTCATATGGAAAAAATAACTGTTGGTGGCACATGGACCGTTCATTTTCGGAAGATTTTTCGCTATCTGACGAAAAAAAATCCATGCGGTATCTTCCAGCCTGGTTTGCTATAGCTTCCTTTAATACTGTGTGGACGTGTGCCGCCTACCTGTTTGTAGACATGCTCAAGAAACATCTGTGTCTGGATGTGTGGAACTGCATGTATTTGTTTGTTAATATTAATTTCCAAACGGAACGATATGCGCTCGTGTTTCCGCCTCTGGTTGCTAAAAAGACATTAGCTACAATGTAGTATGCGTAAAAACACTTTGAAAAGGCGTTGAACGGTATTCGTGCATGTATAGATTAAATAACATATTATGCGTACTTAAGAAGTTGTTTAACTTGATGTACGAATATGTACCCCACTGGTTTGATCAATTAATCGAATGTATGCTGCATGCTGATTTCAACAAAGCCACCGGAAAGAACGTGGAGCGCAGTGTTCATGTAATGTCATAATAAACTAACACGTAGGCTACGTACATAGTAACACTACGTCTTCATTTTTTGACGTGAGTTGTTATAGCAAACGTACGTATTTGGTAGGGTGTTTTTAAATATTGTAATTATGTAAGAGAGCAGACAGTAAACTATGTTCACTGCGGTAGCATTTTGTTAATCGGCAACGTCTCCAAGCGCCTTGCAAGTGCAGTGCACTATAGCCTATTGGCGACTTTTGAAATGCTGTCATGAACGCATCTGCAACGAATTCATGTATATATCCTGATTTAAGATTAAAGGCTAATACAGAAACTCTGAAAATTAGTTTATGTTAAATAGGGAAGAGCCATGTTATCACTATAGCTTTACGGACATTGGTGTTGTTTACCAGTCCCTTAGGCTACATGCCCTTTCTTTGACAGAAGAAATACAAATTTTGCCTCTCCATGTTGGCTGTCTACTCATTTATTTTATTTATTTATTTTTTGCAGTTGTTGCAAGTCTCATCATACTTGGGTTGTCTGGGGCAACAAAGAAGGAACAAGGTAATACATTTCTCCAGTTAAACTGCATTTCTCTGTGATGTCCCTGCTTTGCTCAAGACAAGTTTTCCTTTCTTTTCAAATAAGCCATTTAATAATCAGAAGCAAACCTTAAGGGGAAAAATCTGTCCATGCACTTCTCATTAATTTACTAACCTGTAGCACTTATTTCAGCTGCCGTTTCTTTCCAGAAATTATATTCATTCCAAGCTGTGACTGTGTTTCAGTGAAAAACAATTCAGGAGTCCAGCCAGCAGGTCAATGTGGAACCTGGGTGAAAGAACCAGAAGGAGGTCTATTCACTTCTCCAAATTACCCCAACAAATACCCACCAGAGCGAGAGTGCATTTACATTCTTGAAGGTAAATATATTGTAAGGGAGAGAAAAAAAAACCATTCACTAATCTCAAGTAATTTTTCTGTGCATGCAGTAATGCCTTAATGAGGAATGAGGCTGACTATTCAGACTTTTCATAAAATGTGCTCTGGATTCACCTTGTGTACAAATGTTTACTGCTATTTACTGTTATCTAACTGCTATGTTAAATGCTTCATCGTAATCAGGACAAATGCTAAGTATACTATACTAAGACACCACTATACTATCATATGGTTTAACTGATAGTTAAGTTAAGAAGGGCCCGTAAATTGTTTTCTTTCGTCAAGAAATTTATAAAACAATAAATTGGATGAGTCAACATTGACTTGAGCTTACTACTACAAACCCCAATTCCAAAAAAGTTGGGACAGTGTATAAAATCTAAATAAAAACAGAAAGCAATGATTTGCAAATCTCTTTTGACCTGTATTCACTTGAAAACAGTACAAAGACAAGATATTTAATGTTTTAACTAATCAACTTTATTGTTTTTTTGTAAATATATGCTCATTCTAAATTTCTAAATATACGCTCATTCTGCAACATGTCCCAAAAAAGTTGGGACAGGGGCATGTTTACCACTGTGTTGCATCACATTTCCTTTTAACAACACTCAGTAATCTTTTGTACACTAATTATTGTGGTTTTGAAAGCTGAATTTTTCCTCATTCTTGCTTGATATAAGACTTCAGCTGGATCTCCACTGTCATATTTTGCGCTTCAATATGCCACACGTTTTCAATGGTAGACAGGCCTGGACTGCAGGCAGGCCAGTCTAGCACCCACACTCTCTGACTATGAAGCCACGCTGTTGTAACATGTGCAGAATGTGGCTTGGCATTGTCTTGCTGAAATAAGCAGGGATGTCCCTGAAAAAGACGTTGTCTAGATGGCAGCATATGTTGCTCCAAAATGCATATATACCCTTCAGCGTTAATGGTGCCTTCACAGATGTGCAAGTTACCCATGCCATGGGTACTAACACACCCCCATACCATGACAGACGCTGGCTTTTGAACCTTGCGTTGGTAACAATCGGGATGGTCCTTTTCCTCTTTGGCCCAGAGAACACGACATCCATTATTCCAAAATCTATTTGAAAGGTGGACTCGTAAGACAACAGCACACATTTCCACTTTGCGTCAGTCCATCTCAGATAAGTTGGAGGCATTTCTGGATGTTGTTGATACTGTATATGCCTTACACTTTGGGTAGTAGAGTCTTAACTTGCATTTTTAGATGCAGCGATGAACTGTGTTTACTGACAATGATTTTCCAAAGTATTCTCAAGTCCATGTGGTTCATTACAGAAGCATGTCAGTTTTTAATGCAGTGCCGTCTGAGGGATCGAAGGTCACGGGTATTCAATATTGGTTTTCGGCCTTGCCCTTTAGGCATGGAGATTTATCCAGATTCTCAGAATCTTTTAGTAATATTATGGACTGTAGATGGTGAAATCGCTAAATTCCTTGCAAGAGTGCGTTGAGAAACGTTCTTAAATTGTTGGACTATTCGCTCATGCAGTTTTTCACAAAGCGCAAACCTCAACCCATCCTTGCTCGTAAACACCCAAGCCTTTATGGATGCTCCTTTTATACCCAGTCATGATGGCATCACCTGTTACCTATTCACCTGTCCAAACAGGTGTTTTTTGAACATTCCACAACCTTCCCAGTCCACATCCTTCCCTGTACCAACTTTTTTGGAATGTGTTGCAGGCATCAAATTCGGAATTAGCGTATATTTACAAAAATCAATAAAGTTGGCAAGGTGAAACATTAAATGTCTTTTCTTTGTACTGTTTTCAATATATGTAAAAGAGAATTTACAAATCACTGCTTTCTGCTTTTATCTGAATTTTACATACTGTCCAAACTTTTTTGGAATTGAGGTTTGTATATCGAACATGTCTTCACAGGGATGATATGAGGTGTTCACTGATTTTACAAATACCCGCCTCTCATATGATTCATAATATACCTTCAGCATTTCCCATTGATTATGTTTTACTGAATGTACTTGTAATACAGTATATTGTAGTCATTTAACATGCTAATTTGTTGTCAGCCTTTTAAACTAAATGGAATTAGAAAAGAAATTACATCTTTAATCTTTTTAATTAACTTAAGAGCTCACATTTAATTTATCTGTGGAGACCATTAGGCTAGCTACATCATAACAAGATTACAGAATAATCTGTTTAATCTTTTGAGAAGTTATAATTCCATTCCTGAACATTATGCATTTATACGACTTAAATTTCTAAACAGTGAACTCATTGTGAAAGAAAATGTATTGAGGCAGGTTCATGGTATTGATTGCACAGTGGTTTGAGTTTAAATCTGTGAGTGCCTTGAAATTTCAGTAATTCTACAAATTAAAGATAAGCTTTCATGAATTATTGAATCTGCCTGCTTAGCAGTTCACTCTTTTCAGCTGTATATAAATAAATTTGTGTTTAAACTAGATGTTAAAGTTAAAGACAAACTGCCAGTTGAGAGGGTTGAATCACTTTCTTTGTCTTTTGCCATTTATTCCTTTTGTCGTATTCCAGTGTCTTTTGAAAACATGCGGTTAGTTTTATGATGAAATGCGTAATTCGCACATTTCAACTTCAGTAAAATAAACTACATATCATATGACATAAAAGTGTCATATTTAAACTACACAGCATTAACAAAAACTGCTAATCATTGACATGGAAATTGATGCATATCTGTACTCTTTGTGTTTCTTGTAGCTCCACCAAGACAGTGTATTGATCTCTACTTTGATGAAACATACTCAATAGAGCCTTCATGGGAATGCAAATTTGACCATATTGAAGTTCGGGACGGGCCATTTGGCTTCTCTCCAATAATTGGACGCTACTGTGGCCAACAAAGTCCACCCTACATCAGATCCAGTGGCAGATACCTTTGGATGAAATTTGTCGCTGACGGCGAATTGGAAGCTATAGGATTTTCCGCAAGATATAACTTCACTGCAGGTAATATTACACTTTAATTTTACTAAAATAAAGCTGCCATTTTTCCTAGAATTTACAGGAATTTGTCCATTAGCTATTTTGGGAACTTGGATGCATTTACAAACTTGATGCTTGTATTAAATTGAAGGCTTGCAGATGTGGTCACCTAGTTTGCAATTCAAAAATAGCTCTTAGATTGACTATAAGATGTATATATATATATATATATATACACTGCCTGGCCAAAAAAAAAGTAGCAGTTGCACCAGTCATGCATAGTGCCCACTGTACAAGCCTCTGGAGGCAGTGTTATGATCTGGGGTTGCTTCAATTGGTCAGGTCAACGTTATGCAGCAATAAAATGAAGTCAGCTGAGTACCTGAATGTACTGAATGACCAGGTTATCTCATCAATGGGCATATTCCAGGACGACAATGCCAAGATTCATCGGGCTCAAATTGTGAAAGAGTGGTTCAGGGAGCATGAGGAATCATTTTCACACATTAATTGGCCACCAGAGTCCTGACCTTAACCCCATTGAAAGCCTTTGGGATGTGCTGGAGAAGACTCTCCCGTCGTCAATACAAGATCTCGGCCAAAAATGAATGCAAGTCTGGACGGAAATAAATGTTGTGACGTTGCATAAGGTTGTCGAAACAATGCTACGACGAATTTGCGCCATAATCAAAGCTAAAGGCTGTCCAACAAAATATTACAGTGTGCAACTTTTTTTTTGGCCGGGCACTGTATATATATATATATATATATATATATATATATATATATATAAATATTAGATTTTCTGACAGTCACAACATTAACATTTTGGATGTTTAAGGGTGTTCTACGTATCGCAACAAAAATAAGACTAATCACTCTTAGTGTACTGCTCCAGTTTGTGCTTTCCTACACTTTTATGATTGATAGCTGAGCCAGTCAGCAGTT
This sequence comes from Synaphobranchus kaupii, assembly GCA_029718625.1. Taxonomy (NCBI): domain Eukaryota; kingdom Metazoa; phylum Chordata; class Actinopteri; order Anguilliformes; family Synaphobranchidae; genus Synaphobranchus; species Synaphobranchus kaupii. Next base: position 113,105,283 of record CM056377.1, on the reverse strand, counting down.
AAGTAGCTGCTGAGTGGCATGCTTTAAGGAAGCTTTTTCAAAGCTTGTTCCATAGAGAAGGTGGACAGTTTACAGTCACATTGTTTAATCAGAAAAATGCAATAGGTATTGACCCTTTTCCCTGCAGGGAGTGCTTGAAGCTTAGGGGTCCTTCTGGGATCTGTATGGTGATTCCAATAGGCTATGGGACCTTTTAGAGAAAGAAACACCATTTATAATGTTGCCAACTAAATAGTTATTTCAGTTCTTGTGAGCATAGAATTGAACATTTTTGTTTCAAGTGCTTTGGAACAATTGCATAGTGTTACGGAATAATGAAAAGGTAGGAATACCACCAGAAACTTTTTAGTAGGGGCCATAAGATATGTGTAAGAGCTGTGTCTAGAGGTTTACTGTCTCAATAGAGACAAGATGGTGATCAGAATGGCAAAACAATGCATTTGGCTGTATTTTACCCTGATGTACTTTTGTCACGGTTCATTAGCATTGCGATTTGGCTGGTTTCCCATTGTTCCATTGGAGGATTTATGATACGCTCCTGTGCCTTACCAGGATTTCTCTGTGATTTCCTACCCTCCAAAAAGGTTTTAGCATTTCATAATGGAGTGACGACTGTAATGGTTTGCCAGGTACTTCATTCATAGTACAGTTGCCATATATAATCTTTAAGACAATTCTCATTATTTTGAATCATATGAATATCGAATAATATAATAATAATACGCATAGAAAGAAAGTATATTTTTGCTAGAGTGCTATAACGGGTGTATCATGCTTTGTCCCCAAGCATTTGTTGGTCTACGCATAGATCATTTTGGTGAAAAACATGGAAAAGACAAAAAATCTAAAACTCAACGCAAAAATGTTGTCTCAGGAGGTTACATAATGATTGGCAGGATGTATCAAATTAACTGGAGATGGAGTAGATTGATTGAAGCCTTAATAACCTAGCATCTTTTATAGACTTTCTGTTGAACATCTTAAGTGTAGATTTGTGTGATGCTTTGAATGAAGAGAGAAGGGAATATGGCCTATTCAGCAACAGCAGGCTCAGTGAAAAGAAGGAAGAATGTATGAGCTGTTTTACGAAACACTAATACAGGAAAAGTGTTTGTTGGGTTTTAGAGAGCGGTCTGTCCCTCCCTGAAGCTTGGTTTCCTCTCATACTGCTGAGGAGTAACTCAGGAGGATAGCTTCTGTGTTTTAATGAGCAGACATTCTGTATGATTTGTACATAATAAAGGAGGTGGACATCCTTAATTCACCCCAGCAGATCTTCAAAAAATCTGGCATTATTGAGAAGGCACTGGCTGTATTTCTGACGGTGGTAAAGCAATGGAGATGGTACAATAGCTGAAAGAACCACACCAAAGATAAAGGACATGCATTAAATCAGTGGAATCACACTTCTGGGCTTTTCTTGTGTTGCTACTCATCTGAAAAAGGGAAAAGGCTTATTATGAAATTCTGCTCTCACAGGGATGAGTACCTTAGGTAGAATAAATTCCCTCTTCGACCTCTTTTAAATTCAGTGATTGCAAATCATGTATTGTAAACCTGGTATAATTAGTCTGTATATGATAACATATTAGACTGTTAAAATCTGTCAGGACCACATGGAATTATTGTGCTGCTAAAGGTAGCTATCTAAGTTGTGTAAATATTGTAGTCTATTGTTTTCTCAAAGGCAAGTTAATTTAGGCATATTATCAATCCAGATAGGGGGTTAACATAGAGTCTACAAGCTGTCTATGTTTGGCTAAAACATGCCACATGTAAAAATTGAATGTTAGTATAATGGAGGAAGCAGCATGGCTATACTACAATACCCAGTCATTGCGAATGCACGTGCATAATATGGGTTAGCGCTGGAGTGCTATTGCAGCTGTTACACTGTTGGAGAACTGTTGAAGGCGGCGGAGCGATACTTTACCTTACCTACGAATGTAGTGCCGGCACTGGTCGACTACAACAACAAAGAAGACCAACAAGTTGCAATGGCCACGTTCGCTCCGCCGCCGTACTTACACAGAGAATATAGGTCAGCACAAAGTAAAGGATTCAACGATAGTTTGACTTCAAAAATGATGGTATAAACACTCAAAATAACCCAGATAGACTGTCGTCATATTTTAATTGCTTTGGGTGCACTGTGGAGTGTTTAAGTGCATTTGGTAGTGGATGTTAGCAGTTACCTTAGAGTTGCGCTAGCATTAGCAATGTGTGTATGTCCAAAAGAACGGACAGCATGGAATTATCTGAAAATGGTTTCCATCAATCAGCTACATCATGGGTAAGTCGTAATTGAGACATTATGTCCAAAATTCTGAACTATCCCTTTAAGCTATTTTTGCCTTAACATTGACAAATATTATTTAGTTCACTTAAAAATAACTGGCTAAATGTTACCAAAGTCAATCTAGCTAGTCTAGCTAACGTTGCGTAGCCAAAAAATTATTTTGTACTCAGTACGCGTACTCGGTCTGAAAAAAATGGTATCGATGCATCCCTACAGTTTACTCAATTTATTCAAAATAGTGTTTCTTCATACTGTGAATACATGCAATAGCTTGGCTTACACATGCTGTATTTTAGGAGAGCACTGTTCCCCAATGAGTGACACAAGCCAAGCGCTCTGCTCTGTGCTCAATCAGAAGGACCCATTTATCAGGGATAAAGCTCTTCATGACAGTCAAAATATCATCAAGAAGAATATGCTATCCTATTATTTGAAACCGACAAGTCTTTTTTTGGTCATCTCTGTTTATACAGAGCAATACCAAGTGCAACTATTGCTGAATCCATCCACATAATTCCTTCATTGGCCTAGCCTGGCCCCATTTTAGCTTCAAGACCTCTTGTGACTCGTGTGTCTTGTTTCAAGTGTAACCAATTTGTATGTGAAATCTGGCTGCAATTTCCTGGAATTTGAGAGCTAGGCTATTGTCCAAAAGCGTTCAACCCCCACCCCCACCAGCCATGCCCCAATATCCTCCTCTCGCACAGGTGCAACGCTCCTCTGGGCTCTTCTGACCTTGCTACTCCTCTCCTCTCTGCGATAAAGAGGTCATGCATGGCAAGATGTGGCTTTGTGAAGTGAAAGGGAGCTTCCATAAACATTTTATTGGGTGTCAAAAGAACTGTTCACTGTCGTAAACAGAACCAGCAGTGCTCCTGGGATGGCTTTTTGCATGCTATTTAAAAATCCCATTGTGAAAAAAAATACTTCTTGGATGGACTGTAAACATTTTTAGACATGTTAGGTGTACTGTAGAGAGACCCAAGAAGAACGTGTTACAGACATCACATCAAGATGCAACATATCTGCACTTTACATGATTGCAGAAGCATATTTTGTTTTATATTTTTTTAAATATCTTCCATAGCTATGCAGGGGAAATGTTTCTTATCTTGTAATTGAATAAAAAAATAAAAAGCAAGACAGACCACACTTGTCTGATTAAAGCTTCATTCCAGTATTCCATTTTTTTTCTATTTGCAGTCGTTCAAAGAATCTTACCGTTTCTGCCATTGTATGAAAACTGACTAACTGTACTCTGATTGTATTGAGATTACACAAGCATATAGGGCCCTATCTTACACCCGACACAAAGCGGCGCTAACCGAAACGCAAGTGTCTTTGCTATCTTACACCCGGCGCATGGTTCATTATAACGCCTTACGTTCACGCCGTTTAAATACCATGTATTCTTGCGCCCATTACAAGTGAACTGGGCATGTTGGTTTTAAGATGAGGAGTGGCCAGGATTCTTTTTGGCGTATTGCTATCTTGAGCCAGCAGAAAGCGCTTGCGCTAGAACCACTACAAACCTGGTCTAAAGTCATGTCGCAGTTGTATACATGTTATTTTAACAGCGCATATAAGTGCGTCTACATAGGCGTGTGCACAATGCGCGTACACCCTCCAGTCTGTTACACACAGGGGCGCGCACAAGCATGACTAAAATATCAAGATTACAATGTGAAATATCATTATTGTGTAGGCTATATCAAAAAATGCATAACAATAAAAGGGTCCATAGGTCAAAGACCACATACCTGTCCCTCAGCTCACTCCATCAACATCCAGGCGATGTGCGATGGTACGGGTCAATGGCTATCCATTAAAAAGGAGCTGATAACGCCTATATCAAGCCTAATGCGCGAATTGTCATTTACACGTAATGCGTGAATTGTCGTTCAATAGAAAACTGCAATAGACGGACATTTGAGTTCTGAAAATGCACTTCAGATGTCATTACAATACAGCTCTGTTTATCTAGGAATACAGCCTGTAAGTAAATAGAATGGTTGTGACAGAAAAAAGTTCAAAACCTTGTCCAGTGAATATTGCATTTATTGTTTTTCAATTCAAATAAATGCCATTATCTGCTTGTGTGCTTTATAGGAGCAGGTCTGTTTCCCCTGCTGTAAATCGCACTTTTAACGGTTTTCCTGCGAAAGTGGATCGTTTTAAAGCATTACGCTACCGCTAAAACAGGTTGGTCACATTTCCATAAGCAGGACATTATAAAACAAGGGAAAATATGCTGAACCTATGGGTTGCCAACCCGACAGATTTATTGTATTTAGTGTCATCATTAAGGCAAAATAACGTTATTTATGTTATTAATCAAAATTAGAATGCAGGTAGCCTAATGAACTTCGGATGAAGCTTGAACATGAGTTAATTGCATAATCAAACGAAATTCGTTAAACAAGCAGGCTTGGGGTTTTCTAAGGTGAGACGGAAGCCATTGGTCGCTTATTCTCAGCTGTTGCAGGTGCTTTTAATGAAATTTAACCGCATATATTTTGTAAACAGCACTGTCAGTAATTACCAGGAACTCATAATGCAGTGTTTCCCCTACCATTATCTTGGCCGGGCGGCCCGCCCGGCCAAACTCACGTGCCGCCCGGCTTGGACAAGAGGGAAAATAAATAATTTTAATGAAAAAAAAATTTTTTTTTATTTTATTTTATTTTTTAATATATAATCTTAATCTATTTCCCTTACCGCAGAATGCGGGAATGATCAAAATAGCATCTGGAAAAACCCTTGCCAAAACAGCTTCGGTTTCCCGTTAGGCCTAATTAAAATTTTCAATGGCACCGCTGATATTATGAGGGTGTAATTATAGTTTCCGCCTCTACGCAAAATGGCGCACTTTCACCGCCCGGCCTGAAAAAAAATCTAGGGGAAACACTGTAATGGTTAGCCCGAATAATATTGATCATGCTACTATTGATCCATATAGCCTATTCCTTGATCGCACTAAACACGTATGAGCATGTCTGTTTCGTCATCGTAAGCAATCCGCCAAGGTGGAAAAGCAGGCTTTTAAAGGGAATGGGATATGACATTTTGATTGGTTTATTGCATGTCACGCCCAAGACACACCTATAATTGATGAAGAGACTAGGTTCAGGCCATTTGGACATTGCGCCGTGCTTAGCGCCCAAAAAACACGCCGTTAAAATAGCAAAAGTGGACTTAGACACGCCCTAAATGGACTTTACGCCATGCGCTTAGACCAAGCGCCAAGATAGAGCCCATAGAGTGTTACATCCATATATCGGTTCTTTATTGTTACACATGTTCAAATGTTTTATTCAAAGATTAATGAAAGAATGGCATAGAGAATGACTAACAAATGAAAAGCTGAATATATCAACTGGTGTATTCTACATTCTGTTGAACATCCCAGTGCAGTGCATTATTGGAAATCCCAGCTGGTGGATTAATTATATATATATGATATTGAATTGAGGTTGATTCATATAAGAAGTGGGAAATTGAACAACAGGTATCCCAACTCGCTATGCCTCACCAACAATTGATTTGGCAGGGATTGAAGTAATTTTTCAGCTTCACAAGTTTCTTTAAACTCACTGAATAAGCAAATTTATTTTGTTCTGACATTTCCGTTCTTGGAAGTTTTGCTGCATCACTGGAAGACAGAGTCAGTGACATTCTTATATTTGGCAGGAGATGCCGTTATCACGTAATCATTCATAGTGCAAAATGAGCTGTGTGCAACCTTCACCTTGTTAATTTGTGAGATGAAAAACTGCACTAAAGTCTTGCTAAACAAACTATGCCTGTGAGCCTTATCAGCTTTGCAGATTTCATTCCCAAGTTGCTGCTCCATATTAGCTGAGTACTGCCAAAAAGCTCTTCCAGCTGTCTTTTGCAACATTTTTGTTTGCTTTTATTTATTCATGTGCTTTATGAAGATTTATGTTGAGTTGATTTTTTACTCTCCTCACTTGCACTGCAGCTCTGAACTGCATATGTGGAGAAAGAAATTAGAGAATTTAGACTAGCCCCTTTTGAAGCATTTAATGGTGGGAGATATTGTTACATTTCACAACTATACAGATTCCATGGATCTGAAGAAAGGTTGTTTGTTTGGGTCTGAGGGTGCTTATCCAGATGTCCCATGACAAACCGATGATAAATCCCGTTTCATGGTGCTTGTAGAGGTGCTCCTCTTGCTATTGGGACTGACATTCAGTTCTGCTTTGGAGTCTTAAGGAAAAACAGAAAAGAACATGTTTTGGTGCTGTAAAGAACCAAAAGCCTTACAACTTGAATTGTATTTGTGGCACAATAGGGGATCCAACTTATAGGAGTTGCTCAACTTACAAAAGCTTGTACGGGCTGCAGTTTAAAGCTGGCGTACGCAACTTTGTCATCGGTTACATTTGTTGCCAAAATATTTCAGTCACAACACCCCTTGGCCCTGCCCACAGAGAAAGAGACACATCCCCAACCCCAATGCTTCCACAGACCTCGTCCTGAACGCGCATCCAAGTTTTCTAGATATGATTGCAGGACTACTGGTATTGCTAACGTTACAGTAAACATGTCAGCTACTGGCAGAGTCCAGGTAAAATAACAGAATCTTTTTGGTTGTTGCAGAGTTGTTGCAGAACCAGTCTGAACCAGGAATTACCTGGCTACAGCTGACATGCATGGCTATAGCCGAGTAGCCGGTTCTAGCTAACACGATCTATATGACAGACAACTTTAGAAAACTTTTCCTTCTTCCAAAAACTAGCCGGCGAACAAAGTAACGTTAATTTGCAATCTAGCTACTATTCTTTATAGGTAATTACAATTAGCTGGCAAGCAGAAAGTCCACTCGTAAATTAGTTGGTGTTGAAACTTTTGACCTACCTGTCCAGTAGAAACAATGGGAGCTGCACATATGTCTTTAAACCAATCCGCTCCCAAACATCTCGCCACCTTCTAAAATGAGCACCTGTGTTTACTCTAGTTTTCCAAATCCCTTTTTTTTTGCTTTGCGTGAAATAGCGCCGTGTAATGGGTCGCTTCTCCGCCATAGTTGGTGAAATGTCGAGCTGGTGAACATGCAAGGTCAATCTCATTTTTGATCGTGTCTTCCATTGGTTTATGTCATGTGCCACTTTGTTTTGCAAACAAACATTTGGGCCTAATCCCTGGTTTTAGAATGCAGAATTTGCATTCTGGGGGTCTAAACACAATGTATGGTGCTGGATTTCTCTCACAGCAGTTCTTTCTATGACTGCTACCAACTAAGCATGACTGTTCCGCAATATTCTTCTAAGAAAAAAGTAGCGTACAACAGCTTTTAACCTGGTTGGTTGAAACCTCGAACCTTTTAAATTAAATGTTGATTGAGTTCAACAAATGACATTTGTGGCTGTGGCACCTCAGTGGTCAATGTGTGACAAAAATGTACTTTAAGCCATATTGTCGCTCATTTAATTTCATGTGCTGCATAGATCCATTGATTTATTAATTAATTTATACTGCATGCATCCATCTGTTTAGTATTGCAGTGTGAGTAGGCCAACTGCAGTTTTTATATTTCAAATACAGTAGGCCCTATGTGTTAAAATTACATTGGTAAATATCAGTGCAGTATATGTATTTGTTATCATGCAACCTACCTGGCCATCATGCATCCTACATGATCATGGGTAAGCAAAGATTTTTTTAATTTGTAATTTTCCCATTAAATAAAGAGAGTATGTTGATTTTCTGTTGTTTAATTAGATTTTATGTTCATATTTCATGTTGGGTGCCGGATATTTCTGCATAGTAATTTGGTTGTGAGGAGATACCCCACATGTGGAGTGAATGCTTGCACCGTCCTCATCAGAGCTATGGTTGCATTCTATTCTTTCTGTTCCATGCTATGCATTTAGTCATTTTCTGTAAAAAAGTGTTTACTTTTAACCCTGAATTCAGTGTGCCAATGATAAAATGTAAGTATACCTTGCACATCCAAGTAATGCTCAGCTCTAATCTAATTTCCTAAAGTAATGCTATCAGCCAGAGATGTTTGGCACAAGCCAGTGAAGCCAAGGTGGTCAAGGAGTCATGCAGCCACTTCCTGAAATGTTTTTAAGCTACAATTTCGGCTCTGGTTGTATTTAATTAAAGGAGAATGGTTTTTGATAAATGTGTGAAAAGCTGAAAATGAAGAAAAGCTGGAGTCTTCAGAAATCATCAATCATCATGCATCATTTTGAATACTTAAAGAGATAGTTGCCTGGATATAGCAACTGGCTTTGTGTGTATTCTTTAATACCAATTTTGCAGTATTTATGATACATCACATGTTTGTTATATAGGTGGTTAGACGGGCTGCAATGCCTATACCTTGCAGTGTATACAATGTTTATATAAACAATGCAAATATAAGTGTGTATTTTTCGCTATTGGTAGCTAGATACATCCCTTTTCTGGGCCTGGCATACTTTTTACCCTTGTCGGTCTACTATGTTTGGATGCCATGTGTGCCCCTTTCTGTACCAGCATTGCATCCTGTTGTAGAGCTGTTTTCAGTAATTAAGACAAATAACATATCTGGTTCAATATTGGTATGCTGCTTACAATGGATGAAACAAACCAACATATCAAGCACACAAAAAAGTAAAGCAAGCAGGTTTGCTCTACCTCTGGGATATGAACATTTTCTTCTTGCTCCCTTTCTTGTTCTCAAATTTCTCCAATGCCCTTATTGCAGTTTTCTAATTCCACGTCTTACAAGGAGCTCTCTTGTAATTAGTAAGTAGAGTATTTCTGCTGGGACTGATGCAAAGGCAGTTGATCTTCTGATCCAAAGGTTTTTTTTTAATGTGTGTATGTGTGTGTGTGTGTGTGTGTGTGTGTGTGTTGCCTGTTTAGTTAAGAGATGAGCTGTATTAGCAGTGCAGGCACACCTTGTGCAGCTGTAAGGGAGTTCATATTTTCCTTTACTTAACTCAGTAAATGAAAGCCTCCATTCAGTAAGAGAACACACTCTTGCTTGTCTCCTCTGAGCCTTACCTCAAGGGAGAAGCCCATACTGGGTTAATCATCAACCTTACAGGGTACCCATTGGGAAGACTTTCTGTGTCTTTGCAATACCATTCATCCATGCTAATTACTCAGAAATCAAAAAACTTCATGCTTGTATGTTAATTTGTTGGAGAGTCATCCTTCTGAGTCATGTTGGAAGATTTCCAGTCTCCATCCAGCCTCCATCCCAATCCATTATCTCCAATAATTCTTTGTTTCCCATTAAAATAATACTCATTCCATGCCCCATAAAGTAACTAATTTGTGTTCAGTAATAATATTCACTTTCAGCCTGCATTCAGTATGATCGGGATAGTTTTACATTAGCACCCTCACATATTTAATTGCATTAATTTGCTTTATTTTACAAAATTTCTGTCTGATTTGTTGTGCTAAATGGGACATGTCCACTCATATATTTTTTTAACGATTCAGACATCAGATTAGAATGTGTTGTACAGAATAGTCCTATAGCATTGTACTATTCTGTAGAGTGGAACTAACCGGAATGTGCTGGATAATAGTAAAATATGCAAATGCAAATGTTTGTATGCTGTGCTATTTGCAATACGACAGGTTTGCATTCCTTTAACAAAAAACATTGTTTTTCATTTTTCTTTTTTTTTTCCTTTCTCATCATTCTCATTATTTTGCACGGTACGCAGGGGAGACCATCTTTCTATTTCACGTTGATTACTTTTCTGGTCTCATATATTTCTGCCTCAATAGATCCGCTTAAGGAGTATTTCAGATGCAAAGGAAAGCAAAATGTCTTTGGACAACAAGATAACACAAGATAATACATGCTACACAGCTTTTAACATAAAAAAAACATAATATAGACATCAGAATAAATGTAATATCAGAACATCAACTCTCATCGAGAACTGCTTCTAAATATTAATGATGTATTTTATGATGATGCATGTTGTATGTGTGTAGCTCTCTCTCTCTTTCTCTCTCTCTCTCTCTCTCTCTCTGACAAACCATATGAGTAACTTAGATTGCAGTACAGTAAACACACTTGTAATCATACTCATTAGCGTTTTCCAGATGATTGCTTGGTTAAGGTAATACATTTTATCAGATGACAAAGCTGCTTTTTAGCATCACATGATTCATGTTAATTTCTTTATGATGCAGTATACTTATATGTATGTTTATCAAGATAATATACCATATGTAAAATGATAAATTATCTTATATTTTGCGCATTAGTACTTTTACAGCAATAGTAAGATCATATTCTAAAACACTAAAATTCAATCAGTGTTCAATAATCATTTTACTAACCTATTTTAGGTTTAAATCATTTTACTAACCTATTTTAGGTTTATTTTACTAACCTAATTATGTTCCCAGCATTTAAATACAAAATTAATGATTGTATATGAACCAAAGGTACTCCGCTTTGATACTGAAACATTTTTCATTCGTCATTCGTTGTTTCAACAGTAAAAACTGAAAACAGTAACTTCTTTTGGCACAAGTTGTCTTTCTGTTGCTGTGAATTGGTGTAATGTGAGCTGTGTTTCCAGGATGATATCCAGGTTATTAGGGACAACGGTCAGGGGAGTTTCTGGACAACAATTCAGTTTGCATTTTAATGCTGTGCAATTTTTATTTTCAATTAGTTGATAAGGTTTAATTTACATGCAACTGTTCTGCCTGCCATAGTCTACTTTTCCACACACTATGAATAGACTGGTTCCATGCAGTATGCAGTTTATTTTGTATTGTCTAATTGCAGTTGTTGGGGTTGGGGTTGGGGTTTGGAAGTGAACCAGACAAGAGCATCAGAACAGACGGCGGATCCAGTCTGCATTGAATCTTTTCAATCTTTGACTGCAAAATAAGGAAGAATTTGAAAAAGGACAGCAATGGTTGCTGGTTGTCTAATGTTCAAAAGAAATTCTAAACCTGTCTGATGAGCAGCAAAAATTGAAGTTGAGTACAGCTGCAAACATTTGTTCTGAAATCCGGTAACAAGCCTCAAGAAAATAAAATGTCTTGCAATGTCTGGAGGACGCTGTAGTTCACTCATAATCATAATGGCACACTGCCCAGTCAGGCTGGGGCCTTATTAAATTTGGTCCAGACTAGTCTGATCTTTTGGACATTAGTGCAGAATAGCTATCAAATTGATTTCCTAATAATACAGCAAAATAGGTATGAAGTACAGCATTGTGTTAATTTATCATTTATCAGTTTAATAGGAAAAGCATTAACAGGGAATATGTCAGGACATGCAACCTCTCCGATGTGGACTAACCAAGACAAATGTGGCTCATACCACAAGCCAACTTAAAGTTCCTACCACCAGTTTTGCGTACGTTTGGTGAACTTGGCCATCGTTTGACATTTCCCTGTTTTCCCATCATGCAGGAGGGCCAGTGATGCGCTGACATGCCTCTCTGTGCTGTTGTGGCCAGGATTTGCTGGATGTATTTACGTATTTCAGTGCTCTGTCCTGGCATGTTAGCAGAGATTGGGTTTGAGATTATCAAAGGGATTTTAATTTTTTTTTAATAATCCCATCTCAGATGAAATCAAAGCATATACTGTATGATCTTTGTGGCTTGTCCATTGAAGGCAAAATGAATGCAAGCTGCATGCTGTGGTTTGTGACTCGCATGAATTATCTGGTACTGCAGTTTTATAACCCCTCCCCCAAACGCACGCTAGAGAGAATATGGCGTCCATTTACCGACAATATATATCGGGGAGTAATTTCCATGTGTGTGTAAATTTCTTGTGTATTGTTGTCCTGTACTTGCTTTTCTCACTTTGGTCCAAAAAAAAAGCAATGTCAGCAGTATATCAGCGCTTTAGGCTCAGGTGCTTCTTTCTGTAGTACACATTTATTCTGGGTTTCCTACACCATTTATATATTGCAAATGTATTGTAACATATGGCTGATCGATCATTCACAATTTGACTATTATTAAAACTATTAATTTGACAAATTATTAATGATAGGCAGATGTGAAGCTATTACTACTCACAGTGTTAAGAAATTCTGCCATTATACCTTTAATTTCTGCATAACAGGTGCACTGGTGAATATATATTTCTCAGGAGTTTTGGTGGTGTTTAATTAATGCCAACCGGACCTTCCTGATAGCCCGTAGTAATTCATTCCCTGAGCATTGCATTCAAAAAGACTGCCACAGTTGCTGAACTAGTCGTATTATCATTTTCTTGTTTTGTTTATAAATGTTTATATTGTATTTACTGTCAATCTTTCCTGTTATTTATTATATTTCATGGATATTGATCTGTTACGTTTATATCTCTGTATAAGCATAGTAGATAGAGTATGAAAAAAACATTCCGGCAATGTCGGTGGCACGTTGTATCATACATGTGACTAAACAGAAAGCTCATGTTCGCCAATTAACAATGATTTGCACTGAAAGTACATTTTCCTACACATACAGCATATTAAGTGACTTGTGCACCAAAGTTAAAAAACCAAATGTTTTAAAAGCTGTTCTAGGAACACTGGCAGCGTCCAACCGCAATGCCATCAACCATTTTCTCTTTGGCCCCTGACCAGTCAATAGGTCTGAAGATTAAATTAAGCTACCGCGTCTTGTGTATGGACAAATGCTCCCAAAAGTAAAAGCGCTGAGACCCAGGGCTTGGAAAGAGCAGTGCTGCTCATTGGCGTTCATTTTCTTCACAGCCAAACAATAAACAACTCACTGAATTATGCACACACTGTCCCCTCCGTCCTATTTTCAGTTTCACAAGCTTAATTAATCAGACCAGTCACAAAGAAACCATGCCCACTATCTCTCTCTTTCTCAGACACGCACACGTACACGCACACACACACACACGCACACACACACACACACACACACACACACACACACGCATACACACACAAACAAACGCAGTATATGTATGCAGTATTTATATTTCCAGTGAAAAGTGAAATGTACAGCAATGGAGAAGTCTCTGTACTGAAATAAAACTGTTAGGTAATAGTTCCAGTGCAGAATCCCAAGACATTAGTTCCCTGAATATTAATTTATCTGCACCATAGTCCCATTACTGCTTATTAAAGGACAACTGCCAGTTTTGAACATTTGTTCAAAGTATTTTTTAAATGTATGCTGCAGTTCATATTTCACTGAAGTACAGCCCTAAAGTAACGTTGATGTGCTTCTCTAATTTTTGCCGTGGGTTGCCATAACACAAGACCCTGCATGCCATTTGCATGTTTATTTGTTCACTTTTATATTGAACTCCTCATGTACATAAATTTTTTTTTTTTAAAACAATGAATTCAGAGATTAATTCATAAAAAACAAGGAAGAATCCAATAGAATTTCCTGTGTATGATTTTGTTAACTGAATATTAGCTAATGGATGTTCTGCTTTAGCATAAATATAATACTGACATCTTTTTTAGCATCACGTTTTGATAAGAGACTCTCAAACTCTTCGCTCAAAAAGTTGACGTGAATGAACAAGTTGAAGTCAACACAGATTGTTGTATACTGCTGATATGCATAACTGCACGGGGGAATAAACAGCACAAAAGACAACCCAGCATGAAATCAGTGAACAAAGTAGTTTTGAACTTTTTGAAAATGAACACCCATGGCGCTCTAAACTGATGCTGGAAAATAAAGAAAATGGAGAGGTACGCAGGACCCACATAAACTCTGACCCCGTGCGTTGCAGTCAAGACCATTTGCATCATGATTTCCAACAGCTCTGATCCCCTAGCTATCTCCTCCAGTGAAGGCAAACTCACTGGTTGAGCCCGTCGCAGTACCTAAACAGCCTCCAGCCAATCGCTGAACTGTGGAAATACCTTCACGAGTGAACACTGAATACTCTGATTTCTGCATTGAACAAATGAGTTGGGAAAGCAACATGTTTTAGTGAACATAGACAACACTGATCAGTATATTACCTCCTATTTAAATATTTAATGGTAGTTTTGTACCATTATTTATCTGTGCGGCCTAAGCTCTTTACAGACAGGTGCACAAGTGAATTGTTCATACTTTTTCCTCAACATGAGTTGTGACACTACTGTTATTCAAATGTGGTGTTTTTATTCGTCACATTAGAACTTTTGAAAGCAAACTCAAGTTTTATAGGATGCAAAATGTAGCATTCACATGTCCACTTCACTGTTTATGCCAGCTAGGTGTATACTTACATTAAACATGATGAAATAATATTGCTATTGTAACTAGCTAAATGTGGTAAGACTTGAATATGGATAATGAAATGAACTGAATGACCCCTATCATATAGTTGTAAGGGTTTTTCCTGCATAGAGAATTCCAAGATGGCACGGAAAATGATCAAGGCGGCCACCTTGGAATTCTCTATGCAGGAAAAAAGTGATTGGTGTCAGCAATAATAAAACCTATTTCAAAACCTGTGCGCATACATTACATTACAAGCATATAGCAGACTCTCTTGTCCAGAGTGACTTACACAACTTCTTATTACATATATCCATCCATACAGCTGGATACATACTGATGCAATTCAGGGTAGGTACCTTGCTCAAGGGTTCAACGGCAGTGTCCTACCTGGGAATCGAACCTGCAATCTTTCAGTTACAAGTCCAGTTCCTTAATCATTATACTCCGCTGCCGCCCCGTAGTGGATTACAATCATTTGAACAAGCAAGGGTGCCACTATTCCAGAGTGGCACTGTAGCCCAACATCTATGCACCTCAGAGCTATAGTGCACCTCAAGCCTTTGTTCCGCCCTAGGCAAGACAGCGAACGGGGGTGGGTGAAGGTCGAGACTGTGGGCCTGGGGGGGGGGGGGTAGCGATCGCGGCCTATGTTGCCTATGCCTAGAGTTGGCCCTGGCAGTGAGAAAAGTTCTGCGGCTGCTGTAAAGCTCTTTGAAGCTAACGACAATAAGCCATAATAAGACTTCCGGTTTTAGGCTGCCGTTTTGTATTTGCCAACATTTTCGACCAGAATGAAGGCAAGTTCTTGTTGCGCTGATAATAGATTAGAATACGGACACAGCTGACAGCTCAGGTTACATTTGCAGAATTTAGCATTCTGAGCGTATCCCCTAGACGTCTGATGCAACTTTACAAACTCTAGATTAATGCTTTTTAAATGAAACGACTTAATACTACTACAGCCAATGGAAATATATGAGTTATATATCAATATACGAATCCAGGCCAGGAACCTTTCTGTGTGGAGTTTCCATGTTCTCCCCCATGTCTGCCTGGGTTTCCTCCGGGTACTCCAGCTTCCTCCCACAGTCAAAAGACATGCAGTTTAGGCTAATTGGAGAATCAAAATTGCCCATAGGTATGAGTGTGTGAGTGAATGGTGTGTGTGCTCTGTGATGGATCGGCAACCTGTCCTGAGGGTATTCCTGCTTCTCGCCCAATGCATGCTGGGATAGGCTCCAGCCCCACAACGACCCTGACCAGGAATAAGTGGGTTAGATAATGGATGAAGTTATATAATTTTTTTTATAAATAAAATATTCTGAATTCTTTACACATTGGGCCTCACGCAAGAACATTCTCTTATTTCTTTCTTAACTTTCTCTTATATTTGTTCTTGAGAGATATTTGTTGGAGGACTTCACGTCGGATTCACCAAACATTAATAATAATAATAATAATAGATAATGCATGGCATTTATATAGCGCCTTTCTCGATACTCAAAGCGCTTTACAATGATGAGGGGGAAACTCGCCTCTACATTCTTAACCTCCAGAAATCTTCTTACAGGGTAGTGTACATTCACCAGATCTTAAATGAATTTACGTTCACGTGAATTCCCTATTAGCATAATTATCGCCCCAAAAATGGCATATAGAGCCAGCTGTCCTGCCCCCTGTACCCGTAAGATGCATTCATAAAACGGGCATTTTGCCTATGAAAGGATAGAGACAAAAGGATGCCTTCATGAGCACATAGTTCAAGACACATCCCACATGCACTGTCTTGCTGCACCAATAAGGCGTTGTGTGCTTTCCTGGCCTCCGGCAGTGAATCCCATGGGGAAAAAGAAAAGAAAAAAAAGATTTGATAGGCTAATTGGTCATTCGCGGGCTGGAGTTATACGAGATGTATTTCAGATTGATAATGTCAGACAAGTTGTGCACTCCTCTCGACCAGGCAGCAAGCGAGGATGAGTTGTATTTTGCATCTAGACTATTAGCGTGGATGGTGATTAAGTTGCAGGCTTGTTTTCGATTGAGGAAGGTAAATGCAGGGTGCCTGCCACATGAGAACAGATTTCTGTGTACGAGCATGAGGCTGGAGCAAACCAGCACAACCTGTGTCATTCTTACTACAAATATATAAATGTTTCATGGAGCTACAGTAGAATAAAACAGGACTAGGGAATTGCTAAATTATGTACTTTGAACAAACATTGCTATACTAAGTAAATAAAAATAATTTAATTTCCATATGTGCTCATAGACCTATAGGAATAAAAATCTTTATTACAAAAACACAGATACCAAATGAAAAGTGATGTGGTGAATCTGATTGTTCTTAATGCTTAGTTTTGAAATCAGGTGAGTTTCACATCACTGTGTTATCATACAAATTGTTGCGGGGTATAGTTATTAGATGAACAGCCAGAATTGGGTTCATTTGAATATAAGGTAATACAGATTTTTTTTCCCCTGCAAAAGCAAAGGATTCTAACTCAGTTAAAGTGGGGTGGAATGGATTCCTCAGATTGTCTACAATATAAATCAGATGCTTTTCAGAGGATGTATTTGCCCTAGGAATTGTGGCTGGGGTTTAACTACCATACAGTACATTCATTCTTATTTGCATATTAGAGATTGCAAATCTCCTTGGAAGGCAAAGGATTCTACCTGTAAAACTAGGGTGAAATTGGTTCCTCAGAATGTCTACTATATGAATCAGATGGGTCATTTGTAGTGTACTTAGCTGGAGTTTGGTTTATAATATGGTTTAAACTACAGTGGCCCTGAAGTGCAAAAGTCAGCTGCTTTCTGACTGAGTGACGATTCCATGTCACATGATATGTTGAGGGTAGCGAGAACACTATATATTTCTGTGGCAAGAGCCACTAGATGGAGTGCTAGGAGCGCCCACATGTCAGTGTAAAAAAAAAAAGCCTATATCGGTCGTTCATATCGGCCACGTCATCCTTGACGACAAATACAGTATGAAACGCAAATATCGGCCCGATATATCGGTCGTCCGATATATCGGTCGGACTCTAATTTTTACGTTCAAATCAATAAATCAAATCGATATTTGGTGTGACCACCCATTGCCTTTAAAACTGCATCAATTCTCTTAGGTACAGTGTCATGCAGTTTTTTAAGAAAATCAACTGGGTTGGTCCAAGCATCAAAACTTGCCACAGTTCTTCTGCAGACTTTGGCTGACTCACTTGCTTTTGTCAATCCCAGACAGCCTCGATGATGTTGAGATCAGGGCTCTGTGGAGGCCATGCCATCTGTTGCTGAACTCCTTGTTCTTCTTTTCGCTGAAGATAGTTCAATACATTTTTTTGGAAATCTAATATGTTCTCTTTTCTGCTGACACACTAATGTAAAAGACAAAAAAAATAAACATCTATGAAAAAATGTATAAAAAATACTTTTGCACAGTACTGTATGTATGTACATGTGCAAAGTATGTATATGTACAAAGAAAATCCATTATAAAAAAGTTTTTTATCAAAATGTAGGACTGGCTTGTATTGCACGAGCATGACAGGAGGACTGAAATAACACAATACAAGTGGTCATAAACACTTAAAACTGGGCATCTTTTTTCCTGATACATTTTCTCAATCAACTAATAATAATAACAGATACAGGCAAGTAGAATTGACTATGGCGAGATAGCAGTAGTTATCCACGTAGATAAATGACAAAACAAAAAAAGAAAATTTAATTATTAAATCAGGCTCATTCTGTTTTAGTCTCCTTGCTCTGTTAGTTCTCAATCCAGCTTTTATTCAGTTGGCAAGCAAAAATATGTATTAGTTTATTATGTTTTATTAATCAAAGCATGTGGAGGTGGTGTGATTGTGTTGGAACGCTTCAAGCGTTGATGCGTGAATGTAGCATTAGTAGGAAACTTGATGAAAAGTATTTTTTTTTAATTCTCATTGTACTTGCTATTTGATCATGATTAATAATATTAGCCAACAGAAATATTTGTCATCCATTGAAGTAGTTCAACAAGTAAAATTACACATTACAAATCTCATGTCGTGACATTTTTCAAACATATGCTGGATGTTGGATGGGTCTTTTACCATTGTGGGTTTTGTAATTCAATAAAATGAGAGGGAGAAAACCAGAGATCAGAGATTAAGGTAAATGTATTCAATACTGGTGGCATCAGACACAGCATTTATCAGACACAGCATCAAGCCTGATTTTGGAATTGATTACCATGCCTGGTATCAGTTTGGGATTTATTGTGTGTCTACCTCCATTAATCCACATGCTAAGAGTCTTGTCTGAGTCAATTTGACCACATTTTCCCTGTAAAATTGCAATCAATCACAACACTATTTCCTCAGAAAATTACATTCCTTATAAAGTGTTTCATTGATTAATCAGACTTTAAGTGTTTCATGGTTTCTGTAAGTTAACTGTAAGTAACATGTTCGCTTCTTAATTTGAGGTGTAGGCTGACCACCTTCACACAATCCTCCAAATGTAGCATATTATGAAAAATGTATTTATATGTATGCATGTATGTGTGTATGCATGCATGCATGTATGTTCAATCAAAAACAGCAACAGAACTTTGAACAGTTTGAAGAGGGAAAGTTTGAAGGGTGGGCATTGCATTCTTTGGCATATCATATGGAAACCTTTTAAAATATACCAGATAACACAAATCGAAATGTGGAAAAAGAAAATGGAATCCAGGGGTGTGGGATAAAAGGTATACAGGCTGAATACAGATTAATTCTCTTCTGCCCTCATTTCAGTACTGACAAAAGTAAGGGTATGTAGTGGGATATGAAATTAAATTGTTACAACTATCACATGTGGCCAGCTGTTTTAAACGTGTTATATAGGCTGCCCATTCAGTTAACCATTCAGCCATGTTACGTGTTACAATGTTGTGAGTAGATGCAGTATGCGGTATATATAAATGATGAGGTTGTGCTTATTTTTTCATTGCTCAATTTCAAATAATTGCTTTTGTTTAGTCACTTTATTTACTTCTTAAATTTCACTTTCAACCCTTTCTTTGTGATTCGATAAGAGGATAGTACACATTCTGATATCCATGAGATGCATCTTGAAATATTTATCTTTATAGAATCATGTATGACACTCAATTCATGAGCCAAAAATGACAAAACTTAAAAATGAGCATTAGAGTTTTGCATTGCCATCACAACATACATGGTGTCTTGGCAATATTGTGGTTTGCCAGTGAGCATTCGTCACTGTTAAACTACATACAAATGTAATTGCTCGCTCTTACATTGAACTGTACGCACACTATTTCCCACAAATTATATTGCGTATGCAGATAATAAATTGACAATATATTATCTAATACTGTTAACAGTTCAGGTTAATACAGGAAAGTGCAACAACACAGATATCTCAGAGCTCCTCCATATCCAGAGAGTGCACATCAGTATTATTATTGGGTTCTTTATTTATGATCTGCTCCAAGTAGTGTTAGTTCAAATGATCCATTGCCTTGAAAATCTACAGTCAATAACACCTGAGCCCTACTGAGTAACAGCAAATGATAAATTGTTCTGTATTTCCTACCTGCTTAAGAATGAACATGGCCAGGTGACTGACATTAATGGCAACAGTATGCCAAAAACCTTTTATCAAATTAAGAACATGTATATATCTAAAAAGAACATATATGGCTTGTGGGTTGGGTAGTTGCACATTGATACGGGATGTATGCACACACTGTTTAAATTGTATAGACAGCTATATTGCTACCCATTGAAAAATTTAAAACGGCATCTCTACAAGCCAACAATTCATTTGAACTTTAAAATAGATTACTATTTAATCCTTTTATTCTGATATCTTTTTTATATTAAAGGTCTCTCTTATGACAGCTTTGCAGTAATGGGTGCTCCCTGTTAAAGAAAGCAAATTTAAGAAAATAAAAATAAATTTTTTTTAAAGGATGTAGTTATCTGCTATTCCAACGGACATTTTTATGTAAGTCAATTGATGCATGACCGCTTCCATTAACTTCTGATCCCCAGGTTGGTATAAATATTCTTTTCAATTTCAATAGAGTGGGAGAGCCTGAATGGGTCTGCTATGCATAAAGCTGTGGCCTGAAACCATGCTCCTGTCCCCATCTCCAGAATCAGCCTTTCTTATGAAGGAAACCACATTCACTTGCTATTTGCTACATATAATAATTCCGGCAACAACCTGTGAGAAAGCAGCATTCAAATCAATCCCCCCCCCCCCCAAATAATGCGTGTGTTACCCTGTGCACAGGGAGAACTCCAACCTTTGTGTTCAATGCAATGCCTTCAGATTTCTCGGTAGTCAATCAAAGCGCCCCGTATTGGCTGAGTCTAGACTAGTACAGCATTTCCAGTCCCACACTCTGATCTAGAAGCTGTTGCTTAACTGGATACCCAAACAGTTCAGTCATCCGGTGGTACGTGTGCTGGGTGTGAAAAAGCACATCAGTAGAATGTCCTGGAGACAGCGTGAAGATGATATCAGCATGGGCCGCAGCATCACAGGAACGCTTTTCGGACTTCTGTCCCAGCCCTCAGTGAAGGCTGCCCAGAAAGTAAAATGACGAGACATTTTTCTGGCTGTTGCCATGCTGTTGCCATGCTTTTCTGGCTGTTGCCTGTGCTTTCTGGCTGTTGCCAAATATGGTAGTGGTTTATTTACCTTTATTTAGTACTCACATTGATGGATCAGGGGGCGTTTTACAAAGTGGGATTGCGTTGCTGGCTAACTTTTGTAAATATTTAGAATTCAATGACATCCATTTGGATGAGAGCCTGGGTTACTTCAAAATATTTTCAAAATTTAGGTGGCTAACTCCTTAATCTCGCTTTATGAAATGAGGTATTTCAAGAGTGCTAAGTTTACAGACAAACGCAATAACTCAAACTTTTTTCAAAACAGGAAATTCGAACAATAAATAAATGAGGAATAATGAAAACATAAGAGCAACATTAACTAAAAAATTCACAATTAAATGTTAGTTTCTTTATCAGATCTCTAAAATAACCAATAGATATCAGAGCATTGAGTTTCAGAGACTGTTCTACTTTATTCCAACTGTATGGAGCACAATAGCTAAAGGCAGGTTTCCTAAATCTTTATTAATTACAGGCACCTGGAGCAGCGACAAGTCCTGAGAATAAGTTTGATAGAGTTTAAGTACTCATTTTATAAGTCCGTGAAGATGGGAGTTTATGAAAAATGGCCTTATAAAAGGACATAAGCGAATGCTTCTCCTGACTTGAAGAAAGGGCCAACCCACTTTTTTATACAAAATCCAGTCATGGGTACTATATACGTCACCTGTTATAAATCTCAATGCCGAATGATAGACATCTAAAGGTCTTAGTGTAGATAAGGAAGCATGTCTATAGATGACATCTCCATAATCTAGTACAGAGAGAAAGGTTGCTTCCACAACCCTTCATCTACTTGACATGGGGAAATAGGCTTTATTTCTATAAAATAAGCTTAACTTCAATCTCAACTTTTTGACAAGTGCCTCAATATGAGCCTTCAAAGTGCATCTATCATCAATCCAAATTCCGAGATATTTGTATTTAGTTACTCCCTCAATATGAGAACCATTTAAAGTGATGATTTTTGTAGTCCCTCTAATCAATATTTCTTGCATTGGAAAATCATATTTTTGTCAGAATTAAGTACCAGTTTTTGATTGAGTGCATTTTGCAGGTCAATGAAAGCAAGCTTCAGATGTTCAATGGCCTGGTTTATAGAATCAGCAGTACAGTATGAAACAGTATCATCCGCACAGAGATCGACAATACCAGTGCCTATGGAGGCGACAATATCATTAATGTATGTGGTGAACAAGACTGGCCTTAAAATTGAACCTTGTGGGACTCCTTTTATTTATACTAGTATTTAGCACGTCTCATTTTCTCACTTATGCCGGTACAATATTTTTGTTGTTTTGGCTCTACTCCAACACATTGGCTTTGAAATAAAATAATGAATATGAGGTTAAAGTGCACAAGTTTATTCTGAGGGTATTTTCATCTATATCGGGCGATCTGTGTATGCCCTTTCTATGTATATTCCCCCATTTTGGGGGAGCAAAGGTAATCTGCCAATTGGCTGCTCAGCTGTTTCTGGGCCAGCTGTGTGTCTTCGCATCATTCCTCCGTGCACAAGAAAGCTAACAAAAGGTTTAGAGTTGATTCCAGGTATGAAATTTGCATTTGGAGTCTGTTGTCTTTCAACATGAGGACCAAAGAAGTGTCAATGCCAGTAAAGCAGGCCATCATTGGGTGGACAAATCAGAATTAATCGATCTGAGGCATAGCCAATGTCTAGTATATTCCTGTGTACATACACGCACACACACACACAAACACGGTTATCTGCATCCCCGCATGGCTATTGATCGCTAAGCTGTTTTAGTTGAGGGTGCAAATGGTTCTGTGCCAATGCAAAACCGGACTGGCACAGCCGGACTCCTCTCCACCTTCTCCATAGCAGCTAACCATGTCCTTGTTGGGCACCAGCCCCCCAACCCCTCAGTGCCGATACAGTCACAGGCTGTCACTTCCTTTCTGTTACCCGGCTTTACCCACTGCAGCAAGCATGCTGTGGAAAACAGCTTGCTGCAGTTATAGCAATTACATCCTCCCAGGATACAGGCTTCCGCCACCAATACAAATCTCATCATTGCCACCTTCAGTTACCGGAATATTCTACGTCATACATAAGAGGCAATTGATTCTTAAAAAAAGGTATGAAATAATTCCGCATTGATTGTGCAGTGCAGTGTTTTTATTTGTATATGATAATCATTATATTAATGTAGGTGTCATTTTTAAAAAAAAAAAAAGCTTCCACAGCATTATTTACAGTTAGATTCTGAAATGTTAAGTATGTATGTATATATCCATCCATTTCACAAAATCAGATTTCCTCTTAACAGTACTGTAACCATATATAAAATCAAGATGCTGATTGCCTTTAGCAAACTAACCTGTAAAATCCAGTGCTGTAAACATTGATTTTACACTTCACTATACGTTCTGTTCAAATGTACAAATGATGTGTCCCTGCAAATATACAAAACCATTAACCGTATTTTTGTCATACTAGAGTAATAAACTGAAGCATCTTCACGTGCACTGTATTATACAGTGACATCATTTGTTAAAATAAAGGAATTTTCAAACAAATGCATTAATAGAAATTTAAATTATGTTGTCCTTGGCACTTCTAAAACTGAATTTTGAGTATAAAGAATAAATCAAATCTGGTAGTGAAATTTGGTGTATGAATTAATGCACACAATTAGAATTTTTACTGCATTCAGGGTCTATCCTATGATGAAGTTTGCAACACGATAGCAATTAAATAATTAGGTACTGGAATAATTTTAACAATTAAATAATCCGATATTAAAGAACAGGTGCCCCTCATCTTAATTGAATCACTTGAATCACTAGCATCCTCAATATGACTGCATGTCTGGCCTTACAAAGAATCAAGTGCATTGTGAAGCTTAGATTCTTTATTTCCACAACCCAGGAGCTAGCTCAAGGATACCATCTTATGGGTCTTCTTGTCCTAGTGGCAAAACTGTTGGCGAAGCAGGTTTTTATCCTGCAGATGTATTATAAATGCAGGAGAAACCCAATGTATTGCATCTAACCTGCAATGCTGATTTATTCTGATTACTGTTGCAGCATTGGACAAAATCATTTCATTCACCCTAGCAAAACATGATGAAAGCAGATGTTTGCATAGCTAGGACAGCAGATCTGCAGGACATACATATTTGCATGCTCATTAGGAAAACCAATAATATGACCAATGATTGGTCATGGTATTTTTTTTTCCACCAATCGTTGGTTGTAGTTTAGCGTGTGCTAAAAGGTTTTGCACATGCTAAACGTAAATCAGGCACCTAGTGTTGTTGAGAGCTAAAAACTGAATTCAGTGTAACTGCAAAATGTTTTGTCCTTAAATTACACAAACTCCTGAGTCTTACATTCTTAAATGAATGTGATGTTTTACGTAACAAAAACAATTTGCTGCATGCTGAGATGCATAACTCAGCAAAGCACACTCCAGCTTGATTGAATAAGTCAAGCCCAGCCCTGGGCCTGCTTGTGTTTGCTTATTTCTGTTCACATTATCTTAATAATCACACTGTGTGTATATTATTGTTGTAATCTAAATATGGGCAGTTCTATTGTGTTGTTGGAAGAGTTTATCAATAAAGTTTTTTTTTTTTCTTCATATCAAAGAGAGAGAGAGATAACATGCCACTTGCCCTAAGGATTTCACATTCTGTTAAATGCCATAGTCTCATGTGGTTAGCACAGTAGCATTCTGCTTATTCGCTTGTTGACAGAAGTGGCTGACATTGAACTTGAATGCTGTCCACAACCTCAAAATAGCACGTTGAAAGGTTGTTTAGTTATACTGTATGTGACAAATAATATGATTTTTGCAATTGTTGGCCAGCTGATTGGCTGACTAATCGGCTAGCTCAGGAGTCAAGCTAGCAAATGTATCTATTTTATGTAAAACTTATTTCTGTTAATTCTATTTTAATGTATTTTTCTTTGTATATAAAACCAATTTAACTACATTGATGGCATGTTTCCCATTTGTGAGAGCTGGCAGGCTAGCTAACTGTCCATCCAAAGTCTAGTCACCCTTCTTTTGACCATTTCAAGGCGAGGCATATAACTTTGCAAAATGAGTTCCATGTGCCCCCACAAGCTGCTACACTGTGACAGCCACATGCCCTGCTTAATCTAATTTACTGAAACAGTGTTGAATTTTACTGTGTGAATTACTGTTTTTAGAATCACAGGGCTTATGGTCACACTAATCTGAGTGGTGTTTTTGCTTTTTCAACCTACACAGCAAGCAAGCACGTTGTGGGCCTGCCAGCACTTTTTCAAACCTTCACTACAGTGGTCCCCTAGCAGCAGGACTATTCACAATTCTCTTTACAGCTTGTCCTCATATCGACTGCCTCGCCTCAACTGACTGCTAGCACACCACTGCTGTTGCGACTATCGAAATACGGGCAGACAAACAGATTACTTGTGGGCCACTGTATACTGGCTAGTAGGGAAGTGATTTTCCAACAACAATTTTGATGTTTAATGTGAACACTCAAACCAAGAAGTATTTTGCGTCGCAATTAGTGCAAATTAGTCGACTTGAAAGGACATGGGCCTACGTGCTCTTGTAGTACACGCCCTTCACAAGTGTCCAGTGTGATTTAATCTGTGTGACTGATCCTTTTAATCGGAGCAGTTTGTATTGGTTTGTGTCAGATATTTTCTTTTTTTCTTTTTTCATTTTGTTATCTATGATTTCTGTGAGCAGAGTACATGTTGTGGCTTAAGAGAAGGTCGAGCCTAGCTTACAGGGTCAGAGCTTATCCGGGCTTCTGTCTTCTAAAGCTGCTTGACATACAAGTATGTCTTTTGACTGAGAGTCCAGTCTCTTGTGGGGTCATTGTCTCAAACCATGTCGGTAATGCTTAGCCCCAGGAAGAGCAGCAGTGAGTACAATTTTACACATACTGTATATCCGGGACTTTTAAACGGTTTATAAACGGTTCAAGGGTTTTTTTGAGGCAGATGCACATTTTTATGTCTATTTTTCATCACCTATTTATTTTCTGTGTTTACTAAAGAGTGATCATGATTTTACTTGTATCTTTATTTCAACTTATTACACTCTGTCCATGGTGATGGCTATTTTCTGCTACTATTGTTTATAGTTTCCGGGTATAGACTCTTTGTTTGACTCAGTGATATCTCACATATGCATGATTTGATTTAGTTACTGCAGATGTTAGCTGATCGTTGTATTTCTAATTCATGGTGCAGCTGATGTCGCACTATAAAAACCAATAAAATCCACTAGCTGAAACGCAAATATCAATACGACGGTGGCTATTGTCTGAAGGCTCAGAATGAGCACTGCACAATCTTTAATATTCAAGTTTGCTCTATTAATCCAAATCTAGTCTGGTTCATATGCTGGTAATATGAGAGGGCTCTCTCATCTTGAAAAAGGGAGACTGTCAGATTGTATGAATATGTAACCCACCAGTTCACATAGAGGCACTATGCAAATCACAGTTGTTAGTATTGTTACGGCCCGGTCTAGGGTCGGACCGCAGCAGAAGTTAGAAGGTGAGAACAAAGCGTTGTAAAATGCAATTATCTGGAATTTTATTGGGATAAGCTTCAGGAGTTGACAAGGCCAAAATAACAAACAAACACGCGCTACCTGAGAGGGGAAAATGTCTTAACTAACCTACGAAAAGAAAAGAAATACACAGATCTCCCCTGTCTCCCTATTTATCACACACAGAGTGAAAAACAGTGGGGTAACAAACAAAAAAAACGGCGTCAGACTCCCTACGTCCCAAGCTTCACCAGTGAATGAATGTGAATGTGTATGAATGTGTCATACACAATCAGCGGATAGAAAGGAGTAGGAGAATACAGCGAGGGTCATACACAATCAGCGGATAGAAAGGAGTAGGAGAATACAGCGAGGGTCATACACAATCAGCGGATAGAAAGGAGTAGGAGAATACAGCGAGGGTCATACACAATCAGCGGATAGAAAGGAGTAGGAGAATACAGCGAGGGTTATACATAATTAGCGGATAGAAAGGAGTAGGAGAATACAGCGAGGGTCATACACAATCAGCGGATAGAAAGGAGTAGGAGAATACAGCGAGGGTCATACACAATCAGCGGATAGAAAGGAGTAGGAGAATACAGCGAGGGTCATACACAATCAGCGGATAGAAAGGAGTAGGAGAATACAGCGAGGGTCATACACAATCAGCGGATAGAAAGGAGTAGGCATAAATCGGTGTCAAAAGGAAAAGCGGTAAGGGTCATACACTCACGAGCAGCGAGCACAACAGAAGGGCTAGGCACAAATCAGAGTCGAGAAAACAAACAAATCATACACGTTATCAAAAATCGAAGTCGTAACAAAAATGGCAGTTTAGAATATATCGGTCTCCCGAATGCTGAACTGGCGCGTCTTTTCAAATGGGAGTGGTCCAATCAGGTAACAGGGCGGGGTACACAGGGTGACGCAGGACGGAGGCAGAGACGGACCTGAAAGAAAATAGAAACGAACAAACGGAACAAAACATACCACTAAGGTCGTAACAACGTCTGCACAAAAATTACAATGTGAACTATGTGAATTGGTAAAGATCTAACTTTGGCACAAAAAAATGGAAATTGCCCAAAATGTGTTAGTCTACATATAGTAAGTAAACATAAAGATGTCTGAATATATTACAAGCGCGTCAGTGAAAGTGACATTGCAGAGTATGTTCCATAATTTTTCTGCAAAGCCCCAGGGCTCTCATTGTAATTCCCTGTGCTAAAAAACAGACCCAGATCAGACACATTTGTGGCCGAATGTGAAAAATGCTGATAGCCTAATTCTCCTTTATGTTTGCTAGACGAATGCTACTGCCGCCATGAGGCTGTATTGCTGAATTGGGGTAAAATGAAACAATATCTATTATAAATAGACATCTATCCCTGATTCATTCCTAGTGCATTGCATTTTGTCTGAGACTATTACCGCTTTTTTGTATAAGCTTTGTCATGAGTTTGGCAGTCTCTCAGATGAGTCCCATTGTGTCAGAACTATTTAGAAAAAATAGCTTTTGCTTCAGATTAGTGATTAAGGATGAAGTACATTTTAGTTCAATTGAATCTGCCCCTTAATGATTAAAAGTGAACCCTGTCTTTGTCCTTTGATATAATGACATGGATAAATGTCACTGTGACTGCATCCCACCTACATCTCAGAATGCCAGCTTCAATATATCAGGTCAGGTTCTTGTGTGCAAATGGAAAATATGCTCTCATAGAGTGAGGATTTCTCAGTCTGGTCTGATAACAGGATGCCTTTATTGTGAAATGTGTCATTAATTTCTATCCATTTCTAAGCAACATAACAGAAAAAAATAGCGGTTAGAGACTCACACAATTAACTTCTAAATAAGGTGAATGACTATGCCTAGAGTGTCCTTTCAACTGACGAGTCTTGCCTCTGGAAGCTCATTGTTCACTTCTACAAATGATGAAGGAAATAAGATAAGTAGACTGATTTTAAGTTGGTGCCAATGGTTCACAATTTTAAAGGTTGGTGTAAAACAATTAAAACATCAGTTAAGTATTTATTTTTCTCAGAGTTCTATTTGCTTTGGGTCAGAAGGCCTTTTTCTATCAGAATATATGAAGTGGGCTTATAAGCCTGCTGCCTTAAATTCTTATTTAAACTTATTTAAAATCCAAATATTTGATTTATGTCAGTGGAGGAATTGAAATGGACATTCTTGTTAAAATGGTCTGCTCTACAGAAGATATTCTCGAAATGAATTGGTGTTTTGTCTGCAATATGTACGCGTTATGAATTGCTACGCTAGGTTGATGTCAAGACGCGAAACTATTTGATGCACTTGAGCACATTAAACATAAGTGTATTATGTAGAAATACCAATCTCATTATAGTGATGCCTTCTCATTCATCCTGCTCATCGCATGCTCAGTCTAATGCTGCCGAGTTATCTTGGCATAAACTGCTGGGCTGCATGTACTTACAGCCTGGCTCTTCTCAAGGTGTCAAGGCACTGTTATCATAGCCGCATGTGAACCAGGTTGGATGGAATCATTAGAGCAAATGTGTAACGAATCTACAAAGTGTATGTTCACAGCTTTCATTGATGGTAGCAGAAGGAGCTACGCCTCGGAGGGTATGCAGATTAATTGTGCAGATTAACAGGGGTCAGGCTTGGTTAAATCAATGTGGAGTCATGCCCTGCCCAGTGTTTGTGTGTTGTAAAGGGTCATTGCTACTTCCTGGTTATGCGTTTGTTTATTTCTTTGTTTGTTATACCACAAACAGATTATGTAATGGTAATAATCCCTTGCTTTATCCCCTTCAATAGTAGAAGGATATTAAAGTAAATCCTACATCTTGACTTTGATTGCAAGTCTAATGTACCATACAATTGCACTCTGAAAGCTCCATTACGATAATGTGCGCTGTTTGGTGTACGCTTACACTGTAGATTCAGCCAATGATTCAAGGATGCATTTATTCATTGAGAAACCTCATTTTAAGGTCATGTTGCTATGGCAGGGTCCTGTTTAAATCATACACCACATGCATGAATCATAATATCTCCACAGAAATTCCTGACAATTAATTTTAAAACAGAATAACCTTTCCAAACTTGAAAATTAAGTGTAGTCTACATTTAATGAATCCACTGAAATTAATAAACACACCTCCTTGCAATGCTCAGTTTGATACTGTAATTATTGTTAAGGCACTGTACCATTGAAAAGATAATGAGGAGTTTGTGGTAGAAACTTAGGCGATCACTTTAATCTTGCTAGCCTGTGCAGATTGTGATCAGATATTAAGTGGAACAGTGGGAAAATAGAACAAAGCGATTGCCAGTATGGTCAGAGAATGGTGGAATAGCTGGTTTGTCACGCATGGCAGGGTTTTTGACTGTGTGTGCTGTCCAAGGTTTATTCAAAGCTCAGAGTGGAGGTCCTGGGAGGGCATTCTTTTGTGGTGAGATTTGTCCCATTGTTCACTGATAACAAATGAACACATCTCATTTTCGGCAGTTATTTGTAACTGTGAATCACAAATGAATGCACTATATCCATGGCTGTTGTGATTTGGTAAATCTGACTTCCTGTCTATCTTATCTAGGCATCTGTCTTACCCGTACCTTTTCGTGTAGTGTAGTGTGACAATGACACCCTTTCTTACTGCCCGTCTCTCCAGAATTCAATTTCTGAAGAATAATCTAAAATATCTCCAGTGTCCCATAACAATGGGTCTTCAGAGACAATGGTTATACTTTCACTGCAGAAAGATAATGTAAAAAAAATAAAATAATAATGTAGTTCTTATACTGTATAGCATGTGCATAAATGCTGTCTGCATCTTTAAAATACAGCTCCTGTATTAGTGTATGCATTAACCCTTTTTGTTGAAATAAATAGATAAACATTAAACATCTGGGACAAACATTTTGGCTCAAATTCATTACATATCAGAATTTCAGAAAACACTGTAGAAAGGCTGCAGGAGAATGCACCTGAACATTGTCATTCAAACCCAGTACAAGACCGTATGTTAGGAGAGCATATGTCAAGAGTGATATTTCTTTGAAGTGCATATTAAAGGGAAAGAAACTCCCTCTCGATTAGATTCATTGCTTTTTGAACAGTGTGAAGCGAGGGGCATTGTCAACCAATGCAAAGCCTCTTAACTTTTAAGTTCATTATTAGCTTTCATCTGTGGAACTTATTTTACTTAAAATTAGTCTTACTATTACTAGTAGTATCAGTATTGTGATTGCTGTTACTTTTTGCAAGTTTAGAAGTAGTAGTATTAACGTATTATCTATTTGTGGAATTGTTCAATTGTATTTGGTGTTTTGAAATATAGTACTGTCCTCTCACAATACGTCTTTCGTTTAAAAAAATCTTTATAAAGGATATGTGTTTGAAAGATGTGTGTACTCTGTTTCCTTATTAACATGTATGTTATTTATGTCCGCGAGAGCCATAGATTTATTGCAATAGGAGTGACTATCATATTAGTCATTGTTTGAATGTTTGTGAACATTGAATACGGGTCCCACAGACCCGAACACCACACAAGGGTTAAGCTCACATTGAAGAGCAGTGGGGTATAGCTACACATTGTGGATGAAAATAATGCCCATAACATCAGCAATCACCCTCTACCCATCCAAACCCACCCCCTACAAATCTGAAATATATAGCAAATACCTCTCAGAGCATTAAAATAAATATTTTTTGGATATCTGCAGAGGTAGAGGTAGTATACAGTCATTTTGTAGCAGATCAGAGTGAGGGCAAACACAACATTTGGTTTGCTTTCCTGTGCATCTATTAGGGTAGGCAGTTAATTGATTCATTGTAATGTCAGTAACTGCTGTAAGTGTCCCCTACTGCTCGTTTCTCATGTGAAAGTTATCTATGGCGCTGTTAGTTTCTCATGTGAAAGTTGTCTACGGTGCATGGATTTAGTGAGATTGTGTACGATTGTGATGTCTGCATTGTGCATTTGCTTGTTTTGAGCAAAGAAATGTACCAAGAAACGATATTTGATATTACAATGTTAATGAAGCGCATGCATATAGACAGGGTTAGCTCATGGTTCAACATGAAAGGCATTTTTCTCATCATGTTGATGTCTGGGACAATGAGGGCTTTACATGCCATGAATGTGCAGGCGTGGTGTTCACAGTAGCTGGATTTACCTCAGCGGAGAAGGCTCTTTCAGCCCGCAGGGAGAGACAGATTTGAATACAGAGGATGCCTGGCAGTGTTTCCTTCCTAATACCGCCACAGTTCTGCTCCATGGGAGTGAGTGACAGACAGGCGGAGGCCCTGGCAGCAACTGGGAGGAAAACTAGCGGCCGTCTTTCAGAGAGATGACAGCCTGTCGCCACCTGAAATGGTAGCGTAACCGGGGAGGAGGTTCACCCAAAGCAAATGCAGAAATCAATGTTTATGCCATCTCAGAAATGTAAACAATTATGGGCCTAATTATTAAGATCACGCAGTTGCACATTTGCACTTTAGTACAGTCAGTTCTGTCCAAAATAAAATAACTGCCATGTCCATGTTGAGTGGTCATGAGCGTGTATGTGTGTTGTGAATTTATTTAAAGATAGAGCCGTAATTAAGAATCTAAAAAAAATAATTATAATTGGATGATGCAAAGGCTGACACAGTCAATCTCTTCTCTCAGATTAAGGAGGTTTGACCCATCCTATTGATCCCTCTCTGAGATATTGATTGATACATTTCAACAAAATGGTAATATAAGTACAGTGTATCTGCCGGACAATAAATCCATAAAATATGTGAGTATGCAGCTCTGAGGGGATTTGACGGGGATTAATTTATTGATTTTAGATTAAAACCTGTATGAGCGAAGCTGCACTCAGACAACATTATGTAATGTCTCTGGAATAAAGCTGACTTCCATGCACTTGATGGGAAAAAAAAGGAATCAAATGAAATACAAATTTCTGTCCGGTGATTTGCAGAATTATGCTGACTTGGTCAAACATCATTGCTCCTACATTTAAGGACACGGTAGTGTAATCTTTAGAAAGCTGGGTATGAGGATTATCAATCCATGCATATTCAACATGATAAAACTCAAGGATATAATTTCCATCCTTATGGCTCTGCTTGCTTAAGCTCACATCGAAGAGAAGTGGGGTATAGCTACACATTGTGGATGAAAATAATGCCCATAACATCAGCAATCACCCTCTACCCATCCAAACCCACCCCCTACAAATCTGAGGGCATTAACATAACATTTTTTTGGATATCTGCAGAGGTAGAGGTAGTATACAGGGTAGGCAGTTAATTAATTCATTTTAATGTCAGTAACTGCTGTAAGTGTCCCCTACTGTTAGTTTCTCATGTGAAAGTTATCTATGGTGCAGTTAGTTTCTCATGTGAAAGTTATCTATGGTGCATGGATTTAGTGAGATTGTGTACGATTGTGATGTCTGCATTGTGCATTTGCTTCAGAAATAGATATGTGTTCATAACCCTGTAACATCAACTTTATATACATTATGAATATGTAACCCAGAGCTAAAGAAAAATATATTTTTCATTGTAAAAAACATTAATAAAGTACAAAAAATAGTCTATATAAACCTATAAAGGGCAGCATAGCTTGTCTGCATTACTTTCAGATGCCAGGGTGGGTAATCTGTTTGGTCAACTTGCAGAATGATATGGTGAAGCATTCTATACAGTAAATCTGGACTCAATATGTAATATGACACCTCTTTGGATTTGAATTAGCCTCCTGGGTGCCAAAGCACTTTCAATAACCTGTGGAAAAGCCACAACAGCCATTCAAGTAATTAAATTTAAACACATGATAGCTTGTCACAGAAAACAATACTGTTGTTCCTAACAGTATGTAGCATAGTGAAATTTGCTACGTTTACCAGTTTAGATGTTCACACAAAGATGAAAATAACAAGGGTTCTATAGCAGACTCTTGCAGAAATATGTCAGAAAATGTATTTCTGACATGTGTGCTGTGAAACACAATCAGGAAATATACATAACAAAACTGTGTGATTTAGAAGGGGACACGTTTCACTAAAAAAAGTCATTTAGAATACAAGTTAGCTTTATTTACAGTGTTATTTGAACATGATTTTCTCAATAATCACATTTCATATCCTAAGGGAATGTGATAGTTATGAGAGAATCAGAATTGTAACCAGCAGGCTGTGCGATCATTTATACCGGCTGCCTTTACATCAGTTGCTCAGAATACAGTATGTTGGGAACTGTGTGGACTATTCATCGGCATAAGTGCTTGACTTACAAAAATGTGTTACCTTACTAAGCAATTGAATCATTTAAAAATATCGAAAATGGGAATTTTCAACAGGCATAACAGTTTAAAAAATAGTCTATAAAACATAATTCACTATAATGAGTTACGCCAAAATCTCAAAAAGCAGAAGGACTGAAACATGTCATAAATGTAATTAAATGATGGTGATGCACACAACCATCAGCTTATTTTGGCTTTGGTTGTCAGGTGTGTTCCCTGTCCAACAAAAACCAGGGAAATAACTTTTTTTGGAAAATCTGAGAAAAGGGACTTTTGGGCAAAGTTTTTTGAGCGTGATTTAGCATAACTGTTAAAGCACCCCAGGTATGGCATTACGCAATATGCTTTAAAAAATACAGTTCAACACCTGGTCATGCATCAATATT
The DNA here is from genome assembly GCA_029718625.1 of Synaphobranchus kaupii. Taxonomy (NCBI): domain Eukaryota; kingdom Metazoa; phylum Chordata; class Actinopteri; order Anguilliformes; family Synaphobranchidae; genus Synaphobranchus; species Synaphobranchus kaupii. Next base: position 113,070,871 of record CM056377.1, on the reverse strand, counting down.
TAATTGTGTTATTTCACATTGTTTGGAAAGACAAACAGTAGTTGACATCCAATTTGGAAAGGCCCGAGTGTGCCATTTAATTGTGTTTCCAGGTGGATGAGATTGCATGATGGGCAGCGGATGCATTTAGCACTCCGGCTGTCTGGGAGTAAACACTGAGGCACTAGCCTCTGCTTTAATTCCATTTCTGAAATTACTGAACGCCCTTAAGAGGAGAATCCATTAAATGTCACTTCAGATGATTCCGAGGCGTCTTTTAAAATGCATGTTTGAAGCATTAAGGTCACTGAAATGGTCACTGAAATGGTACCCAGTACAAGCCTGCTGACAATAGAAGTGTGTTATTGCGGTCCTGTAGCAATCCTACAGTGATAATACTAGCTAGCTCGACATGACCTCAGAAAAAGCAATGCTACTAATGGGGTTTGAAGCGGAGTACAGAGTTTGTTGAGAGTTGCGTATTTATTTAATTAGTAGATGGGCCAGTGGTTGGATTTTATCCAGACCTTTGTATCCGAACATTGTCTTTCGTAGCAGGTGTATTTTCTTTATTGCCATTTCTGTACGTCTGGACCATCTGTGCTCCAGTGTTTTCCATTAATCAACATTTCCACCCCCTCCAACCCTCTACTAATCAAAAACAACACCAGGGAAATATTGCAGCCTGTCATGCATCCTCTCTGGATATTGATTTTCCAAAAACAATGAAAGAAATGTAAAAAATGGTGAATTAAAAAAATACAAATATTCTTATTCATAGACGCTCCCTGCAATGACAGTTTTTAATTCTATCCTTTTTTATTTTTGTTTTCTAAGTCAGGATAAGTGCATCTGCTAAATGAGTGTAATGTTATGTAATACATCCAGGCATAACTTGACGCGGATTTGGAAACATCTGCATGCATGTTACATTGCCCTTTCAAATATTTGTTTATAAAAGACATTTGTCATGTACCAAATGCTAGAGGAAGATTATCTATCTGTCTTTATGTATTTAGTTAAAAAAAAAACTGCTGCCTGTGGAATTGCCTATGGAAACTGGCTTTTTGAAGTCAGCCTTTCAGATTAGAGTGTTAAGCTTGGCTTTGTCTCTGAACAATTACTAAATTGTAGTCTCGGCCCATTAATGGATTTGTAAAGGCAATTGCAAGTCCAACGCTCAATTCAGCTTCACTGTCCCCAGTATGTCAACAGACACGTCAATAATAGCATTTTATGGCATTCCAACTGGAAAGGCTCAAACTGCTTGCTTCACTTGGTTCGCTATCTGATAAGAAAGTGTTTTATTTAATCACCCATCCCTGCAGATAAAAGAGCCAAAAATAAAGACAACATCCCCTGAGTGAATATTACTAGTTTGATTTTGGCAGTTTAACGGTGACTTTTACAACTTGAGGAGCTGAGTGAAGAAGACAACAGGATCGAAGCCGAGAGGCCGGCGTTCGACTCTCCGTTCAATAAGCTGTCGTACGTGGCAACCCTTTTGTCCCAATTACTGTCCCACTTGGTCAGTGCTGTTCGTCGATATCACCGCAGGTGTCAGGAGTAAAAGAGATGATTATTCTTTGGAAGTCATCGGAAAAACCTGGGTAAGGACCCCCCAAAGAATTTTCCGTGGCCCCTGGGAGGACGTGGGAAACGGTGAGATCAATGTTGTACCGCGTTAAGGTGCTATCTCGCAGATCGGTGACATACTTCTCGTGAATGCTCTTTCGGTGATGTGCAAGGGCCCGTTTGACAGGCTGTAGTGTTTATTGGAAAGCATAATGTCTTAAGTTATTTCACGATGCAAATCATCATGAGACAAGAGCTCGGGGGCCAAAAACAAACAAAAATACTTTATTGAGGACCACTGATGTTCATGCCACGAAGAGACTTGTCCCAAGCTGTCAAAATAATGCACATCCTGCTTTTATATATTAAATGAACTTTTTACTTTTTGGAATTTGTTCTGTCATAGCTGTCATTTCTTGACGTTGGAAATTGTAGCACAGTAGCACAGAGGTTATTTGAAGTGCAGAATATTGGAAGGATTTATGTGCCAAATTCTGACACTTTATTGCTGCAAATGCCAAATAATAAGGGCTTCTCTCATATCTGCTCTGGCTCACAGTGCTGTTGTAGATCAGTGTAATATTCATAATGCAGACATAAATTAAATGACTCTTCTTCTGGACATGCTGTGGCCCCCTTTGGTACAACAGTGTGCGAGCTCAAACCTTTCAAGTCTCCATCTGAAACCATATTACCCCGAGCCAGACTAAATGCTCTAAGCCATAACTGAAACTACTGGATATCAATCATTCAACGTGGTCAGCCTTTGTTCAGGAACTACAGTGTAACCCTCGACTAGAATGAATATGCACTTTGAGCCCTGTTGCATCAGGGGTCTCATATATTCCCCTCACCAACAGCATATCCATAGGTTAATGTAAGGTCTGTGTAAGGAGTTGAGTGACACTGAGGAGCAATTTTTGACTCATATTTTGGTATATTTGAGCAGGGTACTCAACCTGAATTACTTGACTTACATATCCAGCTATATATTATTTGATCCTTTTTTTCTTTACATCATATGATGTACATAATCTATCCTAGAGTACATTTGTCCACAACTGAAAATAATCTGAGGTTATTGGAAAATGCTCCACTGTAAAGAAAAAATTTATGTAAACACAAAATACATTTGGGAATAGATAATTATATGTATGAGCATTGATTATTCTGTTAATTAATTGTTAGATTTTTTTAAATCTAGGATCCAGGTAACTATGTGGAAACAGATAGCAAGTAATTTCCAATTTAAAATCAAGCTTCTTGGCCTCCCCTGTTCCACCTCACCAACTGCCACTGATATACTGATACACACAAACACACACACACACAAACACGCATCTGGATAGATGGATAACATAAAGCTTGTACTTGAAGTCGTGTAAGTTAGGGCCCTGAATAAAGGTGTCAAAATTGTTTGTGTGTAAAACATATGAGAAATGTAAATGATGACGTAAGACTGTGGCTCATTCTATGTAAGCTCCTATAAGTTAGAATATGGCTGCTTCCAGCCAGCATTAGTATCAGCAGACAGCATTCATTTAGATATAATCACCTGCAAGCGAACAACCGCCTTGTAAGTACTTTGTTCCATTTGAATGATTACTGATAAAGTTGAGGAGTGTGCTTGGTGGATAGTATTGACCAGCCATCAGAAATAGATATAGTCCCAGGTCCCAGGCATATTTGCATGCCAAGCAGTGTGAGATGGAGATAAACCAAGGGGAATTAACAGCATGATCATGGACAGTGAAGGATCACATCCCAGTGCATTGAGGATTGCAAAGACTGTGTCACCACTAGTTCTGCTTTGATTTGAAAAAAAAACTGAATTTTTATTTTATTTTTTTTAAACACTTTAGTGCATGGAAGACCCTATCTCAGACTATAACAATGGGGGGAAATTTTACATTTTTACAAACATCAACTGAAAGGTCAACATAAACAAACCCAGTGTAGGAACAAACGGCTGTTAAGTTATTTTCACACCTTTTACTCCCCGATCTGGCCGAAGTTAACCTATGAAATACAACTGTGCACAGCTCTCAGCAAGGGAAAGAAGCACACAAACACAGCACACTGTGGCATGTAGCCAAAAACAGCGCAAACGTGCTTAACCAGATTTAAATCCTAAAGAACTCTGACTGAGGCAACATTGACCAAATATCCCCTCTAATCACTGTTATGGGCAGTGGACCAATTTCTCGACACAGAAGTAAAACATCATTTAAAACCAGTAACCAGTTTTTTCAGGCTGTTCTCAACCCAAGGCGTCATCAAGTGACACTTTGTCAGCAGCCTACGGCGTCATCATTTGGATGCAGAAGGAGGCCTTTTGCGTCAGCATGTTGACGCACTCGGTCGCAAATTCACAAATCCTACTATGGCGAAGGCTTTGCTCATAAATATTCATGTGGTTGCTTGGTAACCAACCGCGAGCATGCCCCCCACCCCCAACCCCTAAACATAACCTCACAGGAGTTCACGTAACTCGGGCTCATGCCCGAACTGTAGTCATATTAACATAATTTATCCGTATATTTTAAGTTAGCTAACATTAGCCATAAAGTTACTTAACGGAAGAGCGCGTACCGGATGAAAAAAAAAAAAAAAGCATAATATTGAAGTACAACCAAAGAAAGAAAATTTATGTGGCCACAACCGTCAATATGCGACGCAAAAGGCTACCTTTGGCGTCAGAGGAGAGACGCCGAGGATTCCGCCAAAGCGTCGCTATCTGACGAGTACGGGTGATACCACAGCCATTTCTCTCCATACTTTTAAAATGTTTTCCTCCCAAACTCTCTTGGGCACATGTTCCATTAGTCTATGCCTGCTCTCTTATGTAGGGCAGTGTTTCAGTTGTAGAAAAGACATTCTTTTCAAAACTCTGGCAAATGTTTTAACGGTATTTAAGGGGGAGGTCTCATGGGGATCTTTTGTTCGGCACATTAGGAAAACATCCCTGGAGCAGACCTGAAGGGTGAAGATAGTTTGATTGCTCATGGGAAGAGCTTGTGGCGTACCCTGAAAATTTAACCTGCATGCAGACACCAGATTTTCCTTTTTCAAAAAGGCAGAGAGATCTGTTGTTATTCACATTTCACATATGTGCAAGACAGTTAGGAACACAGTAAAAAGTTCTCAATAAGCATCGAGTTAGCCGACCTAACAATGCTAGCCAGACTGGCGCTTGACCGATGAATCAGCTTGACATCAGGTATGATAAGGTAGAAGAGATAATTTCTCTCTTTCCAGTTGTTTTCAGGACTGATTAATTGAACTAATTCACCAGGTTCATCAACAAACTTAACACTTCAGAAGATATTAATCAACTGCTTATTTACAGGTAGCAGTAAAAACCGTTGAACCAAAACGGGCCCTTTGGAAATGGAAGATTAGTGTGCTTTATCAGATCTTTAGCTCTTCATGGTAGACTGCATTATGGCACGGGGGGAAGGAAATGTTTTTTTTGTTTTCATGTTGGGAGGCACTAAGAAATATAACAGCACAGAGAAACAGAAGATGCCAAATGGGAATACACTGTACTGTCTGTCATCAGGTCTCTAAAGATGCAGCCAGCTCTTCGCTCTTCACAAGATTTTGAAGGGCAGTGAAGAGCACTTTCAGTCGTCTTCACAAAAGGTCTCTCTGTCATCCACTTAGACACCTTTGCATTGTAAACCAAAATATACTGGTGCAATAGACTGCAAGCTCGCTCTCTCTCTCTCTCTTTCTCTCTCTCTCTCTCTATATATATATATATCTAAAGATATCTATATATCTATATATATATTTACATACACCTTTATACACTGAAATCAAAATCCTCCAAGATGATCAAATAAAGATGTGCAATGTGTTAAAATTGAAATATCCATGAATGTTTAATTTTTGCAGGTTAGCCTGAATTAATATGCAAAATTGGGAATCCCTAAGTTATTTCACAAAATATTCACAAAAAGATTACTTTAGCATGCTCATTTACTTTAGCATTACGAAAGCAATTTTGGAAAGGTAGTTGCATGTGCATTTTAGTATGAATGAGAAGCTGGTATTAAAAGACAAACAGGATGAGCTTATGTAAGAACAATCAAAGCCCACAATATAGAGAGCAAGGATTTATTTAACAGTAAGTATAAAAAAACATTTTTTTTCCATTTTCTCAAAAACAGGGGTCACCATATTGGCAGACCTAAAGAATATTTAAAAGAACACCAAACAAAGTGGCATCTGAGGAAATTCTATTTTTTTTATTGATTTAATCCATCCATTACTATGGGGAAAACTAAAGAGCTTTCAACTCTGAAGAGACAGATGGTTATTGACCTACACAAATCAGGTAAGGGATATAAAAAAATACATAAACCATTTAAAATACCACTAAGCACAGTCAGGGCAATAAATAAAATGTTTCAGAAGTCTGGAAAAGTTGCGAATTTGCCAGAGGAGGATGCAGGTGCATATCGCCCCCACGCACAGTGAAAGTGATGGTGAATGGATCTCTATGGGAATTGGGGGGGGGGGGGGGGGGGGGGGACTAGATTAAGCTATAAATTACACAGGAATAGTATGGAACCCATGGTTGGCTATATGGCTGTAAGTCATCAAGGGTCTGAGGTATCAAATGAGCCTCAAAACATCACTGTGCTGTCAGATATGCAGTAGAGATGGATGGATCACTTGAAGGGTTGTTTCTCCTGACTCATTTTCCTATTGAATTCTATGGAAAAATACATCAGGAGAAACAACCCTTCAAGTGGGACAGGGGCAAAAAATTGAATATGTGTAAAAAATAATTTACAAATCACTGCTTTCTGCTTTTATGTGCATTTTACATACTGTCCCAACTTTTTTGGAATTGGGGTTTGTAAAAGTGTATGGCTCCCTCATATTTTTGAGCTCAAAATATGGCCTCATTCATGAAACGTTCTTAAATATGCACGTATATTTACGGACGAAACAAGTTAGTATGAAAAATTCACGCCGGATTCATCAAACTGTGCGGGAAAGGCAGATTTGTTCGTATTTCATGTGTATGTTCATACATGCCGCTTCATCGCAAATGACAAGCGCGTTCACCTTTTTTTGCGATTAGCATAAATCCATGTCCATGAATTGCCTCATATGGAAGTTGTCACTTCCATTTAAAGGTGCATACAAAGTCAAAATAGCACAGAAAAAGCAAAAGAAAGAACTATTCCAACATTGAAATCGAAGTTTTTTCAATCAAGGGGAAGAAAATAATTTAGTATTGCCCGTCCCGGTGTCATAAAGTAAATAGTAACGTAGCTAGCCTAGATGGTAAAGTAAAAAGACCTGGCAGGATATAGCCTAACATGCAGGAAATGCAGAATCTCCCGTCACACAAATTGTTAAAGTTTCAAGCCTTTCTGCATCGGATGAGCGAATTTCCTCCATCTGCCAAGCACTAGGTTACGGTCTTTCTCGCAGCCTGGAAATAAATCGATTTATTAATTTTGCATTTTGTTGGTGTTCTGTGTGTGGGAGAGTTGGTTTCAAATCCCCGATCCCCTAGTGACGGAAAGAGGTAGTTAGGAACCGATACTGTGACACAGTAAACAGCAATTTGACGTATACCAATAAGCCAGCTGCCTCTCTCACCACAGCAGAATGAAGCTGCTGTGGGTCCCACCAGGCAACCGGGCCAGGACATTGAGCAATACATTTCGCATGACGCATGAGCTGCACAGATGTGAGCTGCACTTTCTATTCATATATGTAAATGTATCTTCGTATGGAGACTTGAGGCTATGCTTGTGCTGTACAGTTACAGCCCCCAACATTAGGCAGGTTGGCAATTTCATAAAAACCCAAAAACGACCAGCCATACATCACTCTCAGCCAGAGGGGTATAATCCAGGTTCAGAAAGTAAAAGTCCTCCCCAGTATTTTGTTCCAGTCCCCTAGATTTGCTAATTAGCAAATTAATTCTTCAGCCAGGAGGTGGAACTAATTAGTGAAATCAGCTGGCTGAGTCAATGGGTGGAAGAAACACATGGCAGGACCTTTACTTTCTGACCCCTGGATTATGCACCTCTGCTCTCAGGCAGCCAATAGCCTATGCGTGGTCCTAAAGATGCATTCTCTCCTAAGGAGCCAACTCCTCCAGCAGCAGAAGATCAGCCATTGCAAGGCTGTACAGACCTGTAAGTAATTTTATAGAAAATTTTGTTCAATGGTTAAATGCGTGTTTTAATTAGCATATTTAACATCATATAACATTTTAATTTAATCAATTCTGAAAAAGAGTAGCCTACTGGGGGCATTAATTAAGTTATGGATCTAATTAAATTAATTCATAGCCTACAATTGATTTACATGCTTGCTTTTTACAGTCGTAATTATTACATTTGCATTGTGCACTTCAAAGGCTACATTTAGTCTTGTGAATTTAACAGAAAATAAAAATAAATTCATGGGCCTATTCTAATTGACATTCAGAAGCTACATTTAGCGGTATTTTGAATTTACGGATGCAGTATGTGTGGTCCTGAGCAGGTGTAAATTTTGTTCGTACGTACAAACAAGTCCGAGATATGAACACTTACGAACAAATTTGCTAATACGAACGATTTCCTTGCAATTTTGTTCTGCTCATGTTTTATGAATGAGGCCCATTGTATGTGTAATTTTTAGCAGCCATTTTTGCTCATTTTCATGAAGGGTGCCACTAATTCTGTAGTTGATTGTTTCTCAGTTCTGGTATAGCTTACTATCAAAGGTAATTTTTTTCATCTGATTACAGCTGTGCCCCATGATATATGGAATGGCTCTGTGGCTTAGATTTGGAGCTCTGCTACTCTCAAATCATTTGCTGTACAGAGTATACACACTTTCATTGAAATATGCACTGCGTCAGTGTGGTGGAATGGGAATTGCTTTGTATAATATATTATATCTGGACTTAAAATGAACTGGATACCACAGTGCAGCCTGAAATATCGAACTTGATTATATATTATACACATCTGCAGTTTTTGGTTTTGAGTGCAGCGTCATTCATAATTAAAGCCGGAGTAAGCAACTTTTTTTTAGAAAGATGTCAGGCAACGGTCATGCTTAGTTGATAGCAATAATTGAAAGAACTAATCAACAATGATTAACCTTGCACGTTCACATAGCCTGGCAGTACAGCTAGATGCAGATGTTCAGAAAGAGTTTCACCCACTCCTGCCTGTTCCTGCCAAATGGGACTAGAGTCCGGAATAATTTTATATATCTGGGGTCTTTATAAAATTGGCTAGCTATATAATTTAGCTAACCATCACTGTCAATCGTAGTGTTTGAGTAAAACAGGCTAGCTGAAAAATATGCTTATTTATTTATTTTCTCCTTCATTTATCAGTTATGAAAACGAGAAAAAAGGTCCTATTGTAAAATGTCCAGCAGAACACAAAATTCAGGCTAGGTGTATTAGCATAGGCAGAGGGTGAGGGTAACTGCAGGGTAAGGCTAGGAGGGGGAGCAGGAGATGTCCACCCTTGTGTGAGCACACACAGTGCACAAGCACCAAACATTTTTGCATTCATTTTACCGTAAATACAGTTTTTTTTTAGTACAAGAGCCCATGTAGGCTTTGGTTGTAAAGTACCAGTAGGGTTGTGTTTAGGAATTAGGGTTTATAAATCAGGGTTTTTGAAGCTTTTGGAACATTTGAATATTACACCATTTATTTTAATAGCACACAAATAGAAAAATAAATAAACAACACTCTAAAACAGAAATTAAAAATAAGTGTGCAAGATAAGTGTTACAAAATGTCACTGAGGTAAAATACTGTTAGATAGTATCCGTGTTGCTGAGGTAAAATACTGTTAGATAGTATCCGTGTTGCTGAGGTAAAATACTGTTAGATAGTAGCCTATAGTGTTGCTGAGGTAAAATACTGTTAGATAGTAGCCTATAGTGTTGCTGAGGTAAAATAGTAAGTAGACAGTTTATCCCTTCAGTAAAGATGATGAAACAACAATCTACTATCAATACTACCTTCTGTTAAAACATTGCATGAAATTGTTAAAGCCCTCAGAATTTAGGGCTTCATTCAAAGTTAATTCAAAATTGGGGTGCGTTCCTAGCGCGTCCTTGAGCTCTTTCTACTCTTTTTTACATTTTCACATCATATTTATAGGCTAATTATTTAAGCGACTTCCCTGCAAGAAGATAACCTATGCGTGATTTGTTTAGTTTTATCAGCATGGCAGCCAACACACACATAATTTATAACATTTTTAATTGACATTAACAGAGAGTGTGACAGTGTGTCCAGAAATGACACACTGTGAGTCTGTGATGATCCTTCAACTTGACTGCCGCTTCACTGAGAGGACAACAGGTTGATGGATGAGACATGCTAGCTAGCTAACTAAAAACTAACAATAGTACAGGTAGTCTTACCATGCAGCAATCGGCTACACGCAGCCGGCCAGCTTAGTTACCTCCTCGTCAAATCCTCTATCGCTGGCATTTGTATTTGTATTTAATGGCCAACATTATTTTAATCGCCTTGTCCAGCCAGGGGAAGGCTAAGCCTTATCCAGCCTTACACACCCTCTGCTTATGTGTATTAGTGTAGCAATTGTAGCTAGAAAATTTGATGCATGTGCATGGCAAAGTGTGTGGAGAAACAGTGGGGTGGGGGTGTGTTTCTTTCTCTGTGGGCAGGGCCAAACGGGTGTTATGATTTTCAAAATGTTTTCACAACATTGTGACCATTCAGAAAGTTGCCTACTGCAGCTTTAAGTTCACTAATTGGAAAAATTGGAAGTTGTGAATGAACAAAATTTTCTTTTTTTTCTAAGGGATCACCTATAAAAAATGTAAAAAATGCCTCACTAAATTATACATTTACCACCATTTGCGGATGCAGTGTAAACGCAATGAATGCTTTATTGCAGTGGCTCTCATTTACACTTGTTCCTATTCACTCTCTCTCTATCTGTGTGTGTGTGTGTGTGTGTGTGTGTGTGTGTGTGTGTGTGTGTGTGTGTGTGTGTGTGTGTGTGTGTGTGTGTGTGTGTGTGTGTGTGTGCATTCAGTGAAGCACAATGAAATATGAAAAACCTCTTAAATCTGCAATAGTGAACCACTGTAAGAGAAAGGATTTAAAATAAACTATATATTGGAATGTTTGCTAATTGCAAATAGACATATATTATCTTTGCTTTCTTGCCTAAAGTGTTGTCCTAAAATACAGCTGACCTTTTCTATTACCAATATGCTTTGGAGAAACATATGTTTTAAAAAATATATATAATTGCAAACTTAAATGGCTTTCTTCTCTGCATGTCCGGATCATGCTTGCACATGTGTGTACGTGTGTGTGAACATTTGGTATGTTAGCGTGTCATCCTTGTAATACTGTGAGGGAGCACATTATTATTATTTTTGTTTTGAGGCAGAAAACAAGCCTCATGAGAATACAGGGAGAAAGGTTTAACCATTCTTTTCACATAGCCTCTTCCATGGCAAGAGAGGAGGCAGGAAATGCTGCAATAATACTGCTCATGCAGGGGATGATACTTAAGGTTACAAATGTAGTGCGGCATGCGATTCTACTTTAATGCAGTTTCAATAACTTGTTTCTTTTGAGGTGTCACTGCAATAGAGGGAGATGACCAAGGTTCAGTGAGGATACAGATTACAGAGAGCGTTAATGCATACAAATCGCTTGGATTGGAATTCTTGTTTGTGTTTTCCATTAGGACCCAGAGTTACTTCAGGAAAACCAGAAATTGCACTAATCCCTCCATTTCTAATGGCATTAGGCTTCATTTTCGTTCAGAGAGAGGGATTTGCAATAACCGGCCACTTACAACACTTTGCTGGTTGTAACACTGGTGCTTGCTCTGTTCTTGCTGTCCCCTCATTTTATATGGGAATGTTTCACTCAGTGTTTAAAATTATGTGTTTATCAAAAACCCATTTCAGTGACATTTTCTTAAATTGTATTCACATTCATTCACATTATTTCATGATGGAACAGGGGGAGCTTCTTTTCAAGCAACTCTGAGCCGCTTGGTAATACAGGGGTTCGTTCAAAACCCATTTGCACTGACCTTGTACCGACCCATAAGGTAACGATGATTACTGGGTCTAAATTAAAACCCCACCCACTCCAAAAAAAGTAAATAAATAAATAACTTATGTCACACGCAGGGAGTGAATGTATTCATTATACGCAAGACCTTTGTTGCAATCAAATTATTTCTGTTATGTAATCTAATCAATTTCAGCATGGCTACTGAGGTGCATTCACTCATATTTACTTTTAATTTTAAATATTCACTGAAGAACAGGAATTAAGTGTACCTCCTTATAGAGGACACCATTACTAATACTTTGGAAGGGAAGGTTTTGTTGTTATGAGGTAGCCTATAAATTGATGTTGCATAAAAGTACCAAGATGTTCTACCTTGACAGAGTCGTGAATGCATTCAGAGAACATGATGTTCTTTTATGGAAATTACCCAGCATAAAAGGGCATGAACGAATACCAACTACCATTAAGGTTTTATAGATACATTCCAGTGACTAGTTCAGGTTTTTTTTTTTTTATATTCCTAAAAACAGAAATTTAGGAATGGTTCATGGTAGGACAGTAGGCAAGGTATGTATTGGTGGCAAGTGGTCCACCTTTGCCTTTCTTTCATCTCTCTAATTAAAAAAGTTAACTAGAATTCCACTCAGAGAGACGCAGACACATGCGCAAGTGGGCAAAGCACTGAAGTCTTTCAACTCTATGATATCGAACGGACGTAACTGCTTGCTTCCACTGCTGAAGGTACAGCAACCAATATGGAGTCTAGTGCACCACGCCGCCTCTCAATTTCCCCTTACGGGCCTAATGGAGAAACTCCTGCATTTTTCTACCAAACTAAGGGCTTTACAGTCATATAATAAAACGGTACACTTTAAAATTGAACCTCGTTACATTGCTGTTGGCTAACATTAGCAGGCTATATTCCGCATACTAGGCTACCACATAGTTTTTCCGAAATTAAAACATCAACATCATCAGTCGGTAGGCTGTACATTCAGCTCTGTGAATGTTATGCGCTCTGAGGTTATGCCGATCCACTGTACTGAATGCCTCTTATTGGTGATGGAGCATCATGAACTCACAATAGCTAGTGCTAGTAGTAATAGGAAGTACCTTTCTGCTGGCAACTGAAGGATGTAACTGTAAGCTCGCTGCAAAATTGGTTAAATTTCTATTTCACTTGAAGTCGAGTCCTGAGCTTGCATGACAGGGTACATGAAAATTTAACTCAGAAAAGGACATTTCTAAGGAACCGTAGACTGTAGAAAAAAGATCCGTACCTACGCAGTTTAGTAACCATGGAAGTTAAAGCTACTTTACAGCCTACTTTACGCATCCCGCTGAGTCATATATTAACAAACCGGAGTCTACTGTTGACTCCACGTTGAGTAAAATAACACCACTATCTTTGAATAGCGTCAAGTAAAATCACAGATTGATTCTTATTCGTACATGTATTATGGGTATAACTGGGTTAAAAATATGAAGCTTTCTAGAAAAGGGCAGGCATTTTCCCATTATAGCTTATGGGAAATTGAGAGTTGCGAGGCGTTGCATGTCATTGGTTACTGTACTTCCTGACTCCTCACACCTCTCCAGCCCCTATGCTCTATGACAAGCTTTTGTCAAAATCTGAGAGTGTTGCTCTCCTCCATTTGCGCCCTCCTAAAAGTATAATGTCAATTCCTCCAACGTCTATTTATTAGACATCATTTAGCTTGATTTAGGTATCTATACTTCTAGGAATCAGGGTATAGTATCATAGAATAAAAGAACAAATGTTAATGATTGCAAGAAGTGAGTGCATATAGCCATTGTAGTTATTTATGTGGGAAACCTGATCACATTTTCTTTTGCCGAATAGGTACTGCAAGCCCCACCAAACCAAAACTTGGCAGATGGTATATCTGCCATCCCAATAAACCAAGTGCAGTATATCATGCAATGCTTCAGCAGCTGTAGTGCACATTACAGGAGTCTGTTCATTGAGTTTTATTTGTTGTAGTTTCATAGACAGTTATATGTTATTGTTATAGTGGTAGGCAAATTGGACTTGAACCAAAAGCCATCAGGTTTGAATCCCAAGTGAGGTACTGCTGTTACCCACCAGGTGGTTGAATTGCGGAGTGACTGAATTGCTTCAGTAAGTATTTATCTGTAAGAACAGGGAATATGTCATTCCCTCTATGCTAAGTATGTCTGATTAATATGATTTTGTATGTGCTGTGTGCTAATTCAGTGTATGTTTATATTCCTCTTTTGCAGTGTAAGTGGATTTGTAATGCAACTCTCTGAGAGTATGTGGTCTTTTTAACTAGCCAGGTTAAGTGATGCCAAACCAACAAATAATAAATCAGCTCTGTAACAACCCTGCTTGATCTGAAGGTCATTGTTTCATTAACTGCCTGACACTTTGATTTTCTCATTCTGGAATACTCAAACATTGCGTAGAAGTAATTTGCAGAAGAAAACATAAAATAGCCTTGAACTAAAGAAAGTTTTCTACAGCAATTTGCGTTAAAGATTCCAAACATGATTAAAACTTCTGATCGACTGAACATAAGAGATAAAAACAAACCAGGTGGGCGATGGAAGAGGCTCCTTTTGTTGTAACTGACAATGTCCTTCCCCTTCACCCTTCCACTCAGCTCCGACAGAGAGGAGACATGGGCACGGCTGTTAATTTGACGTGCTAGAGGTGTTCTGACAGGGCTTTGGTAAGCTCCCAATGCCATGCTCCGCAGTTTCTCGCATCCTTCGTCTGGAAATCAGCAGCTTGTCACTCCAAAGCATCGATTTACCAAAAGAACGGGCAGGTTTCTCACAGCAATGTCTGGTAAGCAATCTGGGGTAGTCCCATGCCTCAGACCTCTTACAGTCGCCTCTTCTTTTTTTCCCACTTCAAGAAATGGCGATAGGGTCCTCATATAGGAATAGGTGGCAACTTTAATGAAAAACCTTATGGGTCGGTACAAGGATTCCTTCCCCTGGCATGAAGGGAATACCACTGGCTTCTTTGTGGAGCTGATTAATCACATTCTCCAAAGAGGGCCCTTGTTGAGGCACATCAGCAAAAGCAGCGACCTCTCTTCTCAGGCCCGGCTGCTCCTGTGACATGAAGAGCGTAAAATTATGATCGTTTATGTGTTTGCTCAGCAGACATCTTCACACCAGGTGATCTGCATCATATAAATCAAGTTCTACATATTTTCCACTTACAGCTTGATATTTACCATAGCAATTCAGGCTAAGTACAGTGCTCAATAACAATGTCTCACTTGGGTTTCCTGTTATATCCCTTCCCAGTCCTAGTTTTTATTTCAAATATAAATGCTGTGCTCTTCTTACTGTTGTATTATCACACATTGTTTCCTTTGATCTCATATTTTGTCATTGCCACGGTAATAAATGAATGTCGTATTGGATCAGGAATATTTATCGCTATGGTTTGGTAGTATTGTGTGTTATATTTATAGTATTTCAAATTGTGTCCTTATATGACATTTTTAAGTGGATGCTGCAGATCTGCAATCAGAGTGATGGTGGTATAATTGCCACAGCCGTGAACACATAATCCATTCTTTCAAGGCAATGTCCTGGTCTAAATCTCTTGTGTAGCAGTACAGTGTGACTCTTGTCCTGGAAGTCTTAAGGCAGGTTGTCTAAGCTTCTAAATAGACTTTCACCCCAGACGAAAGGCAAAGAGAGTTAATGTTGCCAGAAAGTTGTCTATTTATTTATGAAATCAATTTTATTTTACAATAACTTGTTTGTTGAAAAATATATGTTTCCGTGAGAGAAGAAACCAGTAGCAATGTTGAAATCGTTTCAAACCTTCCAGTTGATTATACAGCAACTTCCAAAGATTCAGTCATTTGAACTGCTATGTACTATACTGTAAACTGCCATGCCTATAATCATACTGAATATACCTATGCAGTTTGATCCTATAAAACCAGGTCACAGTAGAGGTAGTTTTGAAATATATCCATCATTGTTGTTCTACAGCACATCCTTGGCAACTTACATATTGGAAAAACAATCATTGTGTCCACTGTAACCTCAGGCAGCAGCTGAGGCAGATGCAAGGGGAGATGTGTTTCAGAAATCAATATCTGTCCCCTTTAAAGTGAACTGAGGTGTACTAGAATTTAATCTTCTGTTTTCTGAGAAAGACTAGAAAGCTGTTGGCTGTATGTTGTAAACATGCAAGGAAATAGATAAACCAGAATTTGTCCCAACACAAATATTGTCTACATTGTTCTTTCGCAATTGTGGTTCTAAATCATGTACCTTTTCAAACCCCCTCCCTTCAATCATAGATATAGAACCATAGATGTGACATATGTGTTAGTTAGTGGCACAATTTCTGAGAGCATACGCAGGTAAGATGGTGGCCAGTAACCATGGTTTTATATTTATGAGCCAATCATAAGCTATCTGGCTTCTGAGACCTGATTATGCCATCACAGTGGGTTAGAAAGTACATGACACTTTTGTCATAGGTTCTTATTATAGCAGGTAAGATGGCTGCCAAATTGTTCCATTTCAGAATTCCAAATTACTATTGCATTACATCATATGTCACATCTATCGTTCTATATCTATGCCTTCAATATCCCGTAATAGTATATTGTACTGTCTAGCATCTCCACAGAGGTTTGTTCACTAAAATTAAATATTGTGGATCTAAAAGCAATGCACGTATACCTATTAGTTCACATTGGGGATAAAAGGCTTTTGAGAGATCACGCCATACAAATCGCAAATACACATGGAGTATATTTGGTTGATTAGCAGAAAAATGTCAACATGCTGCTGTTTGCTCCCTGGGAATAAATACATGGCTAATGTCACACATGACCAAATGGGAGGAATTTTAATCCTGGCGCTCGCCCAGAGAAGTGGATTACCGAACCAATTCTGTAGAAAATGCATTCTGAGCAGAAAGTACTGGCATCCAGATCCTCATGGCAGGTGGCAATTTTAGATCCTAAAGTAAATCCATGTAAGAAAAGACCAGCATTGTGTCTGCCATGGCTGGATTGGTCGTCTGGTGATTTGGGCAGATACCCGATTGGGCTGACTGCTTTTGGGCACAATCCCCCAATCCCCCCTGGTTTTCAGACCCACTCAGGCAGTTTTATTGAGGATTGTACAATGCTGAAAAGCGATCAATCCTGAGTCCTTGTGCATTTCCCCCCAATTTTGTATTTAGAGTGAACATTTTAAATGTCAAATGTATAATTTAATCGTACTGCACAATGAATTTGAAACTACTTCCGGTTTTTGCGGGCGGGGGGGGGGGGGTTATTTGTCGTATGGCAGTTTGCTATTGTTATAAGAATCCAGGTGATCATGCCCTTGTGAACGACATTTATTTTACGGTTTGCATTATTTACTTAATTGTAGCTACAGTTACAAGTCATTGGTCTTCACCCTTCACCACACATGTTTTAAGTGAGCTATATTGTCAGGGTACTAGGATAGGCCATTGCAAAAGCTTGATTCTGTGCTCAGTTGATTTGGAGGAACGTTTTGGATCATTGTCCTGCTGGAGGATCCCAACCATGACAGGTTTAGCCTCCTGGCAGAGGCAGCCATATTTTACTCTAAAATCGTCTGGTACATGGCACAGTCCAAGATGCCATGTATCCTAACAAACTTCCCAGGACCTTTAGAAGCAGCACAGTCCCATAGCATGACATATTCACCACCATACTTAACAGTGGGGATTTGTTTTTTTCTGCATGTCTATCCCTCTTTTAACACAAAACCCACATCTGGTTTTTATTGGCTAAAACTCCAATAAAGTTGTCGCTGTTGTAGGGGTTGTAGCCGCGATCGTTGGGGTGGGTGGGGGGGGTTGGTATCCGTTGGTATCCGCGATCATTGACGGGGGGTGGAACAGCAAACGTTGACGGGGGGTTCTACTTTCATAACCTAAACTAGTTAACGTAACCTAAACAAATCAATTTTTCTGTACGAATTACCGTGGATTGCCGCGAACCAAAACACTAATTATCAGCATTTAATATTTTCAGGCTGGGCGGCAAGCTCCGAATGCATGGTAGGGGAAACACTGGAACAGCATTTCTTCTGGCAAGCCTTCCAAATAGCTTGTTGACATGAAGGTGGCATCTAGTTGTAATTTTGTTGAATTAGTGACGCCAAGATGCAACCAACTTCTTCAATTGACCGACTGTGATCCTTGGAGAATTTTTCTGGCTCTCAAACCATCCATCTCATTATGAGTGGGGGGAAAAGGTTTGTCAGGGGCGGCACTAAGGGGGGGCTTTCTGGTGCTATAGCACCAGTAGAAATTACAATAGCACCACCATAGCACCACCAAGAAATTACCTGAAGTTTAACATGCATACAGATTTTTTTTTCAGCAGGGCTGGTTGGTAGCATGCTCCATTTCAGATTTAACATTACCCTGGGGTGGCAGCAGTAGCCTAGCGCTATGAACAATCTCATCTGGCTACTAAGCTATAACATTACGCCAGTGTCCTGTATGAAACGTAGGATATTAGCTAGGTTATTTGGCCAGCTGACAGAGCATGGTCTCAAACGGTGACTGTGTGGCAGCAGAATCGAATTGGAGAAACAGAAACAAATTTTAAACAAAACTTTTCCATAAGAATAATTTGTAATTTTGTCACCCAACCCGGGGCTGTATATTTCCAATTCCCACCCCAATCTGGAATGTCCGACTATCTGGAACTGCAGTCGTGTTCTATGCGCACGTGAACCACCCTGCCAATTCGGGAGATCTAAGGTTCTCCTCCGAAACATGTGGTGTCAACATTTTTGCATCGCAGACCGCAGATAAGCTCGCACAGAGCGGTGTCGGAGGAGGAGGGATCTTTCATACGCAGCATTGCCATGTAGTCTTACAAGCACCCTTTTAGCCTTCTTGGGTCACCCAGAAGTGATGAAACACGGAGCCCTGTCCGAATGAACCCTGCCATACCCTGGGCAAGACAGGCACCAGTTGTGCATCACCCTGTGGAGCTTCCAGCCACCGTCTGTGTGACTGCACAGCCTGCTTCCTCCGCACAGTCGGCTCCCCCCTATTTCCGGGGCATTGTGATGTACGACCCCTTAGATAAAAGTCTAGATAAGAGCGTCTAAAAAGCATAATTCATCATGATTGTCATATATAACTGCCATGTTTTGTGTCACAGAAAATAAATATGACCTGAGTCATCACAAAACAAGAGGGGATCTAGTGCGCGGGAGTTTTCTTTTTCTTTTAGTTATGGCTGTTCTTCAGGCACCTGGACTCAGCAACAAGGTGTACAATACACAGAAATATTATGTAAATGCACATGAATACATGACAAATAATGAGTGACAAATACAGCACCATCTGCAGGTCTTCATACGCATTCAGATGAACTCAGGGCCTTATGACAGCTGTTTTGTAAAGCGTATGCTGAGAGGTTCAGATGGGAGATGGGCAAGTCATTTTCATTTAAAGTTGGTGAGAACAGATCGTAGGATTTGAGTTTTAAGCTGTCAATCAATTTTTTCAGCCAGCTTGCCTTTGTTTTCTTGTTATTTCTGACATCTGTTACGACTGCCTTAGAGAAAAATCCATTCACAAATGGTGTAATCTTTTACACCCTTCTTTTGAGAAAGGACATCCTCACCACAGTATTGCGTTCTTACACAGATAGCAGCACAAGTTGTCATTTTTCTGCTTAGTATTGTGTTAGCGTGACGGGGATGCCAGAAATGGAAATCAGCTGCCAAGGAACCCTGACCATGAAAAACTACACATCCCATCTATTGGATATTCACAAAGGGATCCTTTCAGCCAACTTGCACCACAATTCCCAGAATGTTTGTTTTATAGCGATACTATAAAGTATCTGCATTTGAATGGATCTCTATGGGAATTGGGCGGTGGGACTAGATTTAGCTGTAAATTACACTGGGACAGTATGGAACACATGGTTGGCTAAATGGCTCTACATCATCAGGGGTCTGACGTATCAAACAAGCCTTAAACCATCACTCTGCTGCCAGAAATACTGTAGATATGGATGGACAACTTGAAGGGTTTCTTCTCCTGACTTATTTTTCCATAGAGTTCAATAGGAATATTTGTCAGGAGAAACAACCCTTAAAGTGATCCATCCATATATACTGCATATCTGGCAGCAGAGTGATGGTTTGAGGCTCGTTTGATACCGCAGACCCTTGATGACTTGCAGCCATTTTACCAACCATGTATTCCGAGTCTTTTGATGTTGTTGGGTCACAGACATCAGTAAATCATGGCATGCAAAGGATATGTGACCAAATATTAAAAATGATTACTTTATTCTATATATAAATGCAGGGGTGCCAATAATTGTGGCACACATGGTTTTGTTAAAAATAATTATTTCTTGATGAGGGATTTTGTTTTCTCATAATAAATTTACTTCAATTAAAGGTTGGATTTTTCTATTTTTTTCAGCGTGAGATTAAGCTAATTCACCAAACAGTGAATTTTTTATAACCCTTTTTACTCATCTTTACCAGGGGTGCCAATAATAGTGAAGGGCACTGTATATACAGTATGTATATATATATATATATATATATATATTATATATACTGCATATGTGTGTGTATTTTTAAAGCACTGTATTTTTGTAGGCTCAATAATGTCCTGATATTCTCTTAATATTTTTGGATTGAAATTTATTTAAATAAAAATCTAACTGAAATCGGTGTGTAACATTGATTAACAAAGATTAACGTCATGCATTTCATATTGACGCACTGCTGTTGCATTTATTTTATTTTTTTTCAATGTGAGCAATGTTTTTTTATCCAATGAGTCCAGGGCTCCCATTATGCAAATACATGCTTCTTCATTAAAAATAAATGGGCTCTCTTTTCAGATCCTGACTTTAAAGACCTTGGAGTCCCGAAACCACTGCCCGGTAGATATAATTTATTCTCTGCTAAGTGCCATCCAAATAAACGTACCTTACAGCTGATGCATTTCCCAAGTGTTCTCTAATCTATTGTTTTATGTGCTTCCTGTGACTCAGTTTGTGAATTTGAAATGGGAGGGCCTGAAGGGTTTGTCGAATCTCAGCAAATCACCAAAGATGGCAAAGCCTTACAAACGGAGGCAGTGGACTGCAAGTGGTACATCCGAGCCCCTCCGCGGTCCAAGGTCAGTGTCCTGCGGTTGTGATCTGCTGAAATAGTTGTGCTTTTCTGTGTGTGCGTTTGTGCGTGTGTGTATGTGCGTGCATGTGTGTGTGTGTGTGTGTGTGTGTGTGTGTTGTGTGCGTGTGTGTCTGTGTGAGTCTGCGTGTGTCTGCGTGTGTACGTGCATGTGTGTCCGTGTGTGTGTGTGTATGTGTGTGTTTGTGGATGTGTGCGCGAGCGTGTGTGTGTGTTTATGTTTGGTTTTTTTATATAAAACTGCAATAATGTATCAAGTCAATGAGGTGCTTCCCACAGGGTTTTTGTGTTTGTTATTATTACAAATAATCTACTATAGAAAATGCTGGAAGCTAGATGTGGTGCATTTCCTTGCTAAGTGGACTGCTCAGGGCTATCATATAAAGGGGATGCTGAAGGCAGAAGCTGGGGGATTATATTGAAATTGTGCCAAGAGTGAAATATTAAGGGGAAAAGGTCAGACAGAGAGCAGATGAGTGCAGTTGAGGTCAGAGGGTTATTTATATTGAATGGTGTTGCTGAGGAAAGGTTTACAGCTGATGAAATAGCTGTGCCATGCAGCTTGGCTTAGGTATAGCCTAGCTGCCATTTTGTGTTTGTTTGTCTGCTATAATATGTTTTGCGCCAGCATTGTTAAGTCCAAGCAATTTTTTTCTTGATGAGGCTGTCTAGTGCACAGGCATAAGGCTAACAAAGTGCTGTCACCAGTTAATGTGTTTAGAGTTTCATGTGGGGGATAATAATTACAAAGGGGAACAATTATATTCAGCCATTTCAATAGAATAATGAGAATTTCTTTACTTAGATGTACACAGGGTCCAAAATTAACACCCGCCAAGTGCCAAATGCATGTAAATATTCTCTCTATCAGGTAAAGCATGCAAGCCAACCTGCCACTCTGGCATGTAAAAAAATGGAACCCACATTTTTATTTTTAGGTAAAATCACCCTAATTTTGGGTGGTGAAAAACAAAATGGATACTGCCAAGAGACACACTCAGAGCTTGGTACTCTGGAGACACCATAGCTTGTTCAATACTTTAGTTCATACACGAATCATGCGCTCCAACAGACTTTCTGACGTAACTTTAGTATAGCACAAATACTGAAGAACGCCTCTCGCTTCATTAGCAGGTGTGATGGGCAGAATTATGCTTTCCGAATCAATGGCATTTGAAGCAAGTGTCTGAAGCATTTGACACCTGCCTCTCTAGTGTCATCTTCTGGTCAATAAATATGCCTGTCATTACTCTTCAAATTAATTAAATTGAAATTAGTGAAACACTACCTCTTGACTCTTGACTGTAAAAATTGACTGTAAAATATTTTTGAATATTAATGCTATTGCCATGTATTCTCAAAGCCCTCTCCAATTGAATCTATTCATAAAAGGTGTTGTACAAATTAAACATATTGTTATAATGATGATGAGATGACAATAATTATCATTATTAAAGTGAAATGAAAATGTGTTGTGTGTTTAATGTGCATAATGCAATCATATCAACCAATGCCTCATCTATTCTTTCTAGCATGCCTGGTAAAGGAGAGCACATTGTAACAATAAATTCCAATGATTTTACTGGGCCATATTAAAATAGATATATTCAGCTTTCCCCCCAGCCCATTGTGGCATTGGCATTGGGAAAGGAAATGTATACGTATATTCAATAGTACACAGATAGGTAGCCATATTTTTATTTATCACATTGTTATTCTTCTTAATTAGCCTATTACTATGAATCATAGAGTTACTTTCTTTTATGTTTTCAGGGCTGCCTTGCATAAGAGGATTGCTACCTTTATTTAGCACAGTTAATAAACTAGAAAATGTGCTCAAGTAATGTGCTCAATGAGCACAGACCTCCACCAAGTCTGATAGCATACCACAAGGCTACCAAAGACATTAATGAAAGTTGTGCGGAGTTCCGTGAATTAATAACTTATGTGCGTTTTTGTGAATAGGCCACACTCATAGCCACACCCCCTTTTTGCCAATTGGTGTCAGAAGGTCATCAGTTCTTCCTTGACAAATCCATGACAAACCTTTGACCAAAGTTTGATGGCATTATGTGAATCCGTTCTGAAGTAAGTTATGCACCTTTTTGTGATATTCCATGCACACTGTCACGCCCCCTTTTGGCCAATTAGCGTGAAAGGTTAATCAGTTCTTCCTCGGCCCATGACCAACCTTCCCACCAAATTTGGTGCAAATCCGTCGATAAGGTTTTGAGATATCCTGCTAACAGACAGACACACGCAGGTGAAAACATAAATAGCATTATGCACTCACACATGTGGGTAACTTCTAACTTTATTCATTTGTTTATCTTACATTTATAAACATTGAGATACATTTTTGGTGTTCTGAATGCCTCGCTTCGGTGGGCTAGCTTAAGTTACAGCAGGATTCAATGGTGCTGCTGTAACATAAGGATCTGTTGACCGCAGGTGCCAAAGCAATGAAGAAGTGGTTGTTACCGTATTTGAATAGGACAGACGCCGGTCACAAATTATGCACCGCACCTTTGGTTGAGTTTCTGTATGGGAAAATATCCTAAACAAAAGACGTTTTACATTAACCTTCCATTATGAACAGTTAATATCTCTTTATAAAATCTGAAATGCAGTCTCAAATGTCTTTCACGTCTGACGAAAATCCGCAAATTGCGGGCCATTTGCACCATTTTTACACATTTTGGAAGTTTGTGAGGAAAGCAAGGAACTGATCTGGAATTACAGGTTTTGTACAAATACACACGAATCCCGTGTTTTTCCATGTACACTCAAATAGAGGTTCATAATATGTGAGTGGAGGAACCTCTGATCCCAGATCTGTAATAGCTGCCCCCCCCTCCACCTTGGCAGGTAAGCCAAAGCTCATTTTGGACCTGGATGTACATAATGCCATCTTAAGAACGTTGTGTGTAAACTATGTTTTGTAAACACATTCATCACCATTCATAATGTTTCTCAGCATTCATTGCCGTGTCTTGCATCGGCATCGACTTTCATCCCATGCAGTCTGTCGTGACTGTGCATACTGTTTATATCTGTTTATGTTGGCTTCAAAAAGTGACATGAATTATTTAAGAGCAAGTCTCATCAAAGCGACATTCTGCTAATTTAAATATCTATTGAAATCAGAGGATAGTTTCATAAACAAAGCCCTGCACTGATGCAGAACATGTGAGGAAGAGTGACTTGTTAATAGACCACTTACTGTAAATTAACTTGTGAGCTAGCTGTCACGCTGTTCCCACCCGCTGCTTTAAATATAGACTCATTTAAACCCTAATTTACCCTCATCAGATAAAGTAGCAAGCTAACTAGTCAACCAAATGCTGCATCGTGGCATTTCTGTTACTGTTGCATCACTATTTAATCAAAGTATGAGAAGTGATAGCATTGAGCATATTGCATTAGGCTAAGGAAATGGCCCTTGCACTAATTATCACTATACCTTACGTTGTATATTGTTCTGTGTGGTAAGAGAGATGATTTAACCTGGTTGGTTGATTTACCCTGCAGCATGCAAAATCTGATGAAAATCTAGTAAATGAAAAAACTCTCTGCAATATGGATTCTTAATATATAGAACAATGCCTTTGTGCCACCAGTATGTGTTTGTCAGGACTAAATCAGCACTCTGTCATTCTCTGTCTAGGATATTTACGGCCAGTAGTTTCCAGCCTAGCAAGATGTTACAGCCAAATAGCAGCGTGCATTGTCACGCTTTAACAGAACACGGCTACATTCTGGGAGGCCATGAGTCACAACACCTCATGAACACCAACGGATCATCATTCCCCATCTGCATTGTCATCTTCATGCTATCAATTCGACCGTAGACAAAATTATTTGTTACTAAATAATATGCAATTTGTAATTAAAGCTTGTTATCTGTTCTAAAATTGGCAAATATTACAGCAAGATTCTCTGGAACCAAATGAATAGTCTCAAAAACATTTCAAGGCTTTAGGCTACAATCGCTCAAAACTTCAACGACATTAAGCACAAAGGCAGTTAAATCAAAGCAAAGCAAAACAAGATGAATTGTAAACAGTAAATTGTGTCACCTCATAATAGTGACTTTTCATAGCCGTGCAGAAACTCTGCTGAATTCTGAGCTCCCTAATAACATTAAAGGTATCAGAATAAGGGATGATACTGATTATTCAATAAACTGCCTACCTATTAAGAATTTAGCAACCAGCAGTAGTGTAGTGGAGGGTATACGCGGGTATACACAGTATACCCACTTCTTTCTTAGTAGTATACTCACTTCTTAATCTCCACTGGTGCACGTATCAATTAGTAGTCATCGATTTGCTAAATTAGAGTATACCCACTTCTCTAGAGTACACCCACTCATCCAGGCAACCACTGGCAACCAGTCATGCTTAATGACTTAAAGATTAGTAAGCCTTATTTTGATTGACATTTAAAATATATTCATAACACAAGCAGATATGCACACACAAAAAAAGAGTGCACCATAGGTGTATTGTTGGATGTAAAGTCAGTTCCTGCATTTGCTAGCTAGCCAGCTAGTGAGCAAGTATGAGCTAGCTAGTTTTCTTAATTCCAAATATTTTATTGAAGTATACAGCTTATTTTGAAGCATGCAGACATTGAAGTGTGGAAACATGTAATGGCTTGGCAACTGTGGGAAAAAAAATGTGCTGTAATGGCTACTGAAAACATTGAAAATTGGCAGTTGTTACGTATTTGATGAAAATTGTTTTGTCTCAGCTAATGTGGTTCCTGAGAATGGGCTAAACATAACTGAATGTGTCAATTTGACAGGCCTGCAATCATTATGAAGTTAGAAATAAAATGCAAAAGTGATTACATGAATTCTTCTTGATTTAAAAAAAAATCAAAAATCAAAAATTTCTATAGGCTAATTAAAAATGTCAAATTAACATTTATTTTGGGAAATGTTGTTAACAGTAGCAATAGATTTACTCTCTAGACAAATTTTTAATTCCTGTTAATTATTGCATTAAAATAATTTTATAAATATAATGCAGCAAATATTAAAGGGGGAAATGTAAATAACTACATAAGTTAATTGTATTATGTTTATAATACTGGATAAATCAGAAATTGACATTTCTTAGTCTAAAAATATAAAATTTTAGTGAGAATAATGTTTTATTAATACTATTAAGCAGAGGGACAGTGTTCAAAGAACTCCAACCTCCAGCCAGGCCACAAAATACATTGTATGGCTAGGGGACCTTTTCTTCTTTGCTGGAATTTTTGCCTTTTATTAAGGAGGAATTTTGGCACATACGTACATAAGGGTCACCTCTTTATATCATAAGCCTGTTTTTAATCTGGCTAAAAATATCTTTTTTGGAATAACTACATCCTTGAAATGGATTGAATTCTGGCCTGTGTGAATGTCAAGGTGTTTTGTCTGATTAGGAGCAGGTTGTCTGCAGGTTTCTATCAAAAACAAAACTGGTAGCAGGTTGATGAGCGTATTGTAGCCAATAACATGAATCGCATTTTCATTTTTGCACTTTCTTTAAAAAAGCATCTTGTCAAACAAGTTATAAGCCTGCTTATGTAAAACACTCTATGGTTGTTCTCCTCCGCACGTGTAATTGATTAAGATACTCTGATGCATAAGGACAGGCTGTGGAAAACACCATTATGTTATTTAAATTAACATTTTGTTCCCTTTGAGTATTTACAAGTACTCCACACAGCAGTATTTACTGCTTCATTGCTTCCTGACACCCAAATATTTGTTTGTTTATTTATTTAACTCGAACAATCATGGTGCAACATCTCGATCCCACCCTGACAGTAGACTCCAAGAAAGAAATCATATTGACTTGACTCAATAAGTCAGTCAAGCATGAAACATTTAGCACAATCCCAAGAGCACTCTGTGAATGAAACAGTCCTATTTGTTTGTAAAGCGTGACACTATTTCCATAGCAACTGCTTGGCGACCAGTCTCTCTTGTTCAGATCCACTTCCTGTTCCATTTTTCCAATTGTTTCACCAACACCAATTGTGCAATTGTTAATGATATTGTAAATATATTGTGAAAATTTGCTGCAAACTTAGTTCCTGAGACAATATAAGAACCACCAGAGTGCTTAGATATCTAAGTTCAAACTCTGTTCCAGTAAATTGTCAGCCTTTTGTTTTCAGCAAACATTCACAACATTTTTCTGTGTACATAAGCTTTTCTGTGTGATTGCTGGTGGTGTCCTGTCTGACTTTTGTTTTCCAGTCCTGCTTTTGTGTGGAAACCTGCGCTCCTTATCCTTTGATTTAAAGTACAAAAAAAAAGATCAGTTGGAAGATGTGGTTTGTTCTGGATTTACTGTCTCTGGGAGTATTTACTGCTGTATCTGCAGTGCCTAGAAAGAGCCATTCAGTGGTTTAAATGATGAAGCGGCTTCAGAATCCAATGCATGCTGCAGTTTTATTGTAGCTCCGCAGTGTGGTCCCACTTCATCCACCGGGTTATTGGACTCTATCAATCCCTTTTCCCCTGACAAATCTGCAGCTTTATTGCTTGTTGGGATGAGTAAAGCTGATTGATTTGGCCAGAGTTATGGTTAGCCATGGCCCTTATCAATAATTACATTTCAAGTAAATAAAGTGTATTTTAACTCACCTTCTACATTATACTTGTGGCCGAGCACTGTGCAGTTTGTTTTGTGGTATGTACTGACGTGACCCACGGTAATTATGCAGTGGCTTGCAGATGATATTTTTGTTTGATGTGATTTATTGCCTAGCAGATTGATTTTGGTGTTATCTGATGGCCTTCCAGGCTTGCAAATCAAACACACGTGCCCTCGCTTCAACACCCCCACCCGCCCCCGTACCCACCCTTTAAGATGGCTGTGCCACTGACCCATTCAAGTTTAGTGGCCGAGACTGAGCTTATAATTGAAAGGTTATTGGTTTGATTCCCAACTCAGGCACTGCAGTTGTACCCTTGAGCAATGTGCATTGCTTCACTACACTTTACAATTTAGTAATTTGGCAGAAGCTTTTTAGCCAGAGAGAGTGACTTACAAAAGTGCACATGGCAAGCAAATACTGCTAGACCTAGAAATAGAACTTACGTGGCACCCTCAAAGTGCATGCCTCAAGATGTCTAAGATAACCATAGAATGGTTGTTTTTATTTATTTCTTTTTTTTAGTTTTTTTTTCCCAGCTGTGTAAATGGATTGTATGAAAAAGAAAACTGTGTAAATCACATCTGCTAAATGCCCAAATGTAATGCAGTATTACTCTGGCAATCAGAAGCAATTGAAAGAAAAACATCTTCATTTAATTCCATGTATTGCAATACAGTGCATATCAGGTTAAAACTCTGCATCGGACTTCAATGTTATAACTGCAATAAAAAATTGTGATTATTGATTCCTTGAGCCCCTAACACCTATCCCCTTAGGCATTTTTGCCTATGCGACCGTCTGTTTTCTGGTTGTTTGATTGTTTATCAGTCATGACCAAATAATATCTGGTTTCCACAACGTCTGAATCTTGACAATGTATGAACGTGAACAAAAAGACGTAGTTGCATTTTCACTTGGTAACGTTATCAGGACGATTGAGAAATGAATGCAAGACAATGTAGAAACCAGACATCATAGGCCCTACTGCCATCATTAAAAATACGTGGTAGCAACCTGTCCTTTGAGTAAAAAAGTAAAAAATGAGACAATGGGTCAATGTGTTTTACCTGACATTGTGAATCTTTCTCAAAAGTGCAGACGCTTTAATGTTATTATTTGACTGGCTCATAAACGTTGGTACTCAAGATACAGCTCAGCGTAGGATCCAGGACATATACGTATGTTAAATGACGTTATTATAGAATCTCATAGAAGTTGTATCAGGATAACTGCTTGGTTTAAAAAGAACACTGCAACGCGACACCTTTTTCCTTATCAAAAGAGGGGCATTAAGAGAGAGAAGACCAGCTTAGATGCATTAAATGCGTGTTCCTGCCAATACCATATCATCATCGCCGTTGTTGTTGTTGTTGTTGTTGTTGTTGTTGTTGTTGTGATGTAGTCCTCTTTCCATGTAAGAAATAATTATAAGCACTTTTTCAATTCTGGGAATTGAGTTAGCAATGACTCGATTTCGTACAGCTCTGCAAATGACAACGTAAATTTTGACTCGCGCTCCGCAGGAAGAAAGAGCATGCCAATCTTAATAAAATGTGCGCACACAAAAATTTTATAATGGTAATACTAAATGCCTAATATTGTGCCCTATAATGTATTGGTAATAGATCACATGCACTTAGAATAAAAAGTTCCAAAAATGTTTCTTTTTTTATCTTGTGGGAACAAGTTATTATCATGTGGGAACAAGAGCCATATGTTGTGGGAACACGATCTGTATCTTGTGGGAACAAGTTATTAAGGTGTGCGCGCACAAAAATGCAATAATGTAAATGAACAAACCATCCACAAACCAGGAAAATCTGCAGCTCCCTTATGGAAATGTAATATACTGCAGTATATTTTAAATATATTGTGAAGATAATTTTGATATATTTACAATATACTGCAATGTATTCTTTTTCCATAGGGGCTGCCAGGAGTTGGAGATGGTTAGTGGTAGTGCAATTTCACATTTCTGTAAATATAGGTTACGGTCACCGCCGCCAACCACCTCCAACTCCTCGCAGCTGCAAATGTCCCTGCCGGGTGGTTTGTTAATTTTCATTATTAAATTATTTTGTGCACACAATTAATAACTTGTTCCCACAATATATGGATCTTGTTCCCACACATTAATAACTTGTTCCCACAATATATGGATCTTGTTCCCACACATTAATAACTTGCTCCCACAAGATACAGATCTTGTTCCCGCAGAATATGTATATTGTTCCCACATGATAGTAACTTGACTTGAGTGCTATGGCTCGTACACAATCATTTGTTCTATTTGAAGCTGCCTCCTGACACCCACACCATTTAGGTGTGCTAGTGAAAAGTGTTACACTGGAGCATGGCTAAAGAGTTTGGGATTCTGACGGAAAAGAAAAGCCATTTGTGATGTTGAGGGTGTAGGTGGAGAAGTGGAGGAAATGGACCATCAGTTGGGCAAGGTACAGTACAGTTCCCTGTATCACAAAGGGCAACATAGATGTTGCACTTCATGAAAACAGCACCAGTAACTTGTTCCCACAACAAAAGATTATATTCGTAAAAGTTAACTTCTCGATCCCACCAGATAAAGAAATACAATTTTTCAGAACTTCGGGGACTCGAATGCAGGTCTATGTCACATTTTAACCTGCAGGAGCAACAGAGATGGCTTACCTTTATTCCTAGTACACTCCAAAAGACATAAAACAGTCTGATTATTGCTGAGATTCTCTTAGTACAAATGCCAGTCCTATCCCATCTCACTGTGTGCTTATATTTTATAGAGAAATAAAGGTGTACATTCTTTTAACATTCCTGAGACAGGCCATAACAGGTTGCATCTGGGTTTGATTTATTTTCCGATAGAGCTGTATGCTTTAATAGAATACGGAGCCATCTGAATACCCAGTCCTCATGCAGTATAGTAATGTGCCCTTTTCACTCCAGCTGACTATAACATCCGCTGGCATCGGGTACAAATTAGTCAGCAAAACCGACGTGCTTTGCACCTCAAAACACATCCACAAGACAATGGCCAACTTCTCCCGAAGGCCGTTTCTTCCCGATAATGTATTCAAAGCACCAGAGGAAAGGAGAAAAGTGCTGTTGCTGAACAGTCTAGTTAAAATGTACTTGAGTAATCAAGCAAAGAAAAAGCAGGTGAGGGAACATGAATAAGATGTTTGGGCTAATCCCGGGGGGGGGGGGGGGGTTGTGTTACAGGAGCGATTCCTGACTCCTCCGATATGGGGTCAGGGTGCTGGGGATGGTAGTGTAGTGCAGGCCTGGATGGGGATTTTGGGAGATGGGGACCCAGGGAGCATTACCCAAGCCCGTTGAGGATTTCTCAGGACGTTGTGTAAACGGGGTACGCCGGTGTCTGGCAGGCATGAGAGGCTTCTAGGGTGAAGGCCAGCAGAGGTTTACTGCTTCTGCTGACAGAGCCCTTGCCCTTTAGCTGAAATGCAGGACCCACTGTATTGGTCCTGGAACAGCATTCCCAGGCAAGAGCACTCACCTTTGACCATTACAGCAGCATCTCGTATGAAGTCAGATGTAGTCCAATAAGGCCTTTTTTATTAATCAATCCCTAAATCCAAGGCTCCAGAGAGGACAGAA
This sequence comes from Synaphobranchus kaupii, assembly GCA_029718625.1. Classification (NCBI taxonomy): domain Eukaryota; kingdom Metazoa; phylum Chordata; class Actinopteri; order Anguilliformes; family Synaphobranchidae; genus Synaphobranchus; species Synaphobranchus kaupii. The sequence continues at coordinate 113,039,781 of CM056377.1, read as the reverse complement.
TAGGTATCACATTTTTTTAAATCCTCATGTTGCTCCGTTCTTTAATGTCTACTTTGCCTCCTCTACTCTTAATGTGTCCCAATGAGAGGTTAAAATCTGTCTCCAATATATGATAAATCACCACAGACCATATAAAGATTATGAGAATGTGGGTATATTTCATACATCATAATATATTGCCCTTGGAAATAATTTCAAATACTTTTACTGTACGTCAATTAACTGCTGAAGGACTTTGTTCTAATAGCATAAATATGGCACAGATATTTATACTAAATAATTAGTTTCAAAGAAAAAAAGAATGAAAAGAATTGCTCATGTAATCTTTTTTTACTTTTGTTTTTGCTGTGGACCATTTTGACAATCCCTCTCTTTATGGTAATACATAAAAGCAAAGATATGAAAAAAAGAGTAGCACTGTGGCGTAAAGCACTCGAACAACAGTAAATATTTAGCCTTGAGCTCAGAATTCAGGACTGTGTGAAAATACAGAATCCCTTTCATAAAGTTTTTCTCTGTGGAGAATGCATTAGTCATCTTGGTGTGATGGTTAAGATACTTTTCCCTCTGAAGAGGATTCAAGGATTTTTCTGAGTTATGAACAGTCTACAGATTATTGCATTGCATTGCGTTCCAGCAGCCTCAAGTTGTTGATTGTTCAAACCCATGAGATGATTTATAACTTCTGAAAGAGTAATCTTTTACTTTTTAAGAGTAATTCTTTCTATTTTAATGTTCACATTAGAATGTCTTACATGCAGTTAAGTGTATTAATGTGTCCAATTGTTTCACTATTCATTCTTATGTATTAGCTATGCTTTGACACTGAAGTTCGACAAGGAGGATCAATCCGATCCACTGGTTTCAAGGTGTGCATTGTCTGCAAGCACATTGGTAGCCGTATGATCTGTATATCATTTCTTCATTTGTGATTCATGATGAGCTGCCTTCACAGTGTTGTCTCATAATCACATTTTGTTTTTGAGATTTGAAAACTGAAAATGAATGCAGTCTCCAGCTAGCCCCTCCCCCACCCAACTGCAGAGCCACACATGTGGAGCCTTTAACTAGCCAGATGCTGTGGCAAGCGTGAGCAGAGTGCCAAATCTGTGAAATGATGTGTGGGAAAATTTGCATATCTCATTTCTCCAGGAAATGTTTTTGACTTGAGTGCTATGGCTCGTACACAATCATTTGTTCTATTTGAAGCTGCCTCCTGCCACCCACGCCACTTAGGCGTGCTGGTGAAAAGTGTTACACTGGAGCATGTCTAAAGAGTTTGGGATTCTGAAGGAGAAGAAAAGCCATTTGTGATGTTGAGGGTGTAGGTGGAGAAGTGGAAGAAATCAGTTGGGCAAGGTACAGAACAGTTTCCCTGTATCGCGAAGGGCAACGTAGTTGTTGCGCTTCGTGAAAACAGAGCTGCGGAAATGGAAGGTTTAAGTGACTTCTACTTTTAGCCACCACATGCTCCTGCTCTACAATCCTGTCAGTACCAAACTCACACTGTAGAGTCCATTAGTTCTTTGCCTTAGTGGCATTTTTCTTAAGGAATTAAAGCATTATATTTCCTTGCCATGATGGAGTGGAGAGCGCTCATTAAATGTAATGATAGCATGCTTTGGGCTTTGGAACTGGAGCCAACACTGTTATTATTTGCCATTCCAGTCTGATATACTAATGGCAGGCTTAGATGGGGAAGACTGTCAAGTGTTGTAGCTTTGCAGGACCATAGCCAGAGGGTCATCATTGCCATGCATTTAATACTGTATCTCAAAGGCAGTGCTGGGGGGCAGTGTGGGAACACAGGTGAGATTTGCACTTATTTGCACTTAAGCATTTGGTGGGATTGAATAAAATACCTTTCATCCTCCATGCAGGGACTGATAAATGTTTTTGACGATTCACAAAAGACTTGTGGGAATTTTTTTTTTGATCAGCGGGTTCCTCAGATTTACTGTATGAATCCTTTTCTCAAATCTAATCCCCAGTATGTAGCAGCCAAAAAGCGCTCCCTATGTTCATAAACCTTTTACGATGGTCACGTGAGATGGCCTTAAACGGTCTAATCAATGCAATGCGAATGCCTCCTTAGTACGTTGTATGCTCTTGACAGGACGGTGCCAGTACCAGCAGTGAAAAACTGGATTAAACTGGAATTGAAATATGAGGGTTAAGAGCAAGATGAAACTTTTCCTCAGGACATTTTTCCCTTTTTTTCCCGCCCACTTGCAGATCTACTTGCGGTTCCTGGACTACGAGATGCAGAACTCCAATGAGTGCAAGCGGAATTTCGTGGCGGTTTACGACGGGAGCAGCTCGGTGGAGGACCTGAAGAGCAAGTTCTGCAGCACGGTGGCCAACGACGTGATGCTGGTCACAGCGCTGGGGGTGATCCGAATGTGGGCGGACGAGAGCAGCCGCAAGAGCCGATTCCGGATCCTCTTCACAACTTTCCAAGAGCGTAAGATATTTAATGAGCCCGTTCTCCTCCGGCGAGGCAAATTAACCGTCACCTGAGGGACTTTCTGCTCATCAGAGGCATTAAAAAAACAGTGGCAGTGAAAATAAAAACAACTGAACCATAGGTTATCTTTACAGGAACCTATTAAAGAAACATAGGCATTGCATTTATCAGTGGGTGTTTATGGGCTTCCAGTGGCAGGATATTACTGGCCATTATTAAGGAGCAATCTTTACTTGGCATGTCAGGATGTAAGCTTTTCAACATCAGCCATTATTCGAAAAAGACTGCTATCAAAAGTAAAATATCCCAAATACTGACTGTGTTGTATAACAAGAAGGTAGCTATGTGTGATGGTGCAGCAAGGGAATTGAGGAGAGAAATTAATTAAACCTTAAACACACTTTGCATATTGACTTTTAGAAGGAGCCTCACTGCAGTGCTTTCATTTTAACCTTGTTAAACCTTTATGTATTCCACATTTATCACTTCAGCAACTACATAATTTTTTAAAATTGAAACAGTGACATACACACGCATGCACACGCATGCACACAATGGCTGAAATATTAATAACTTGATTCTGATTACTTGATGGCATGCTATAATTTACTGCTTAAAGAACCACTTACTAAAGCATATTCATATTCACCAGGAGAGCTGGGACATCCACTGTTCTCCTCCGAAACACGTGATGTCGCCAGCTCACTTGTTTTTGCGTCGCAAACCGCACCTAAGCTCGCACAGAGCAGCATCGGAGGAGGGACCTTTCATACATGGCTTTAGCGTTCAGTCTTTAGAGCGCCCTTTTTGGCCAGCAGGATCCCCCAAGAGCGACGAAACGTGGAACCCTTTTTCGACTGAACCCTCCTATACCTGGAGCTACCAGCCACGGTCGGCACTGGCACGGTCCGGATTCGATCCGAGGCCGTGAGGCTCATCCATGCACCACAGCGTGATGCCTTAAACGAATGAGCCACCCAGCAGGCCTACATATTCACCACCACAGCGTCATGCCTTAAACGAATGAGCCATCCAGCAGGCCTACATATTCACCACCACAGCGTCATGCCTTAAACGAATGAGCCATCCAGCAGGCCTACATATTCACCACCACAGCGTCATGCCTTAAACGAATGAGTCATCCAGCAGGCCTACATATTCACCACCACAGCGTCATGCCTTAAACGAATGAGCCATCCAGCAGGCCTACATATTCACCACCACAGCGTCATGCCTTAAACGAATGAGTCATCCAGCAGGCCTACATATTCACCACCACAGCGTCATGCCTTAAACGAATGAGCCATCCAGCAGGCCTACATATTCACCACCACAGCGTCATGCCTTAAACGAATGAGCCATCCAGCAGGCCTACATATTCACCACCACAGCGTCATGCCTTAAACGAATGAGCCATCCAGCAGGCCTACATATTCACCACCACAGCGTCATGCCTTAAACGAATGAGCCATCCAGCAGGCCTACATATTCACCACCACAGCGTCATGCCTTAAACGAATGAGTCATCCAGCAGGCCTACATATTCACCACCACAGCGTCATGCCTTAAGCGAATGAGCCATCCAGCAGGCCTACATATTCACCACCACAGCGTCATGCCTTAAGCGAATGAGCCATCCAGCAGGCCTACATATTCACCACCACAGCGTCATGCCTTAAACGAATGAGCCATCCAGCAGGCCTACATATTCACTTCTAAGTAAATATGTACCGAGAAAGATTAACATTGCAGCTCCGCCATTTTCAGTGTCCAGCTAATGATTAAAGGTACAGTTCAGTGAATTTGTATACATTGTAAAGTTTTGGATAGTTGCTTTGTTTACAATTCTTGCTTTCTTGATTATTCTAAGGCAGATTTGAGAGGTCAACTACTATATTTATGTTGTGAAGAGTAATATGTCCGTCTAGGTTTGAGCCTTAGGGTATTCGCTCCTCTGATTGATCTAGTGCCTGCAATCTGACTACACCAGTTTCACAGTCCTCCAGCGCAGTAACTGCAAAGCTCAGCTGGTGAATTTCACAGTGAAATGATATGGCAGATGGTGTACACCCTCCCGAATTTACAGCTTTCCCTGACACCTAATCTTCCTTTCATCTTTACTTACCTGGCCTTGCCAGCACATTACTGCCATCTAGTGCAGTGGAACCTCCTTGAAGTAATGTCCAGGGCAGGAGCTATATTAACTGGAGGATATCCACATAATCATTATTTTATTTATTTGAACACTTTTAGTTTCAATTCACACCTCACCCTGTGCACTTGCACAATATACAAAATATCGGAAACACCTACAAAAACAGAATATATAGTAACTAATAACGAGTAGGCCCACCCTGCTTTCAAAACAGTTTCAATCCTTCTAGGAATGCTATCATACCATTTCTGAACTGTATTATAGTACTAGATAGATATTGGCCCAGTATTGTAGTACTGTAAATATTGGCCCATTTTTCAAGAAGGACAGTTTCCAGTTCTTGGTCCTGGTCTTGTAAAATGGTTTCATATTGTTTGCCCATTACACGTCCATGGAGAGCAATCATTGGACCCAATGAGTCCCATGAAATGGCTGCCCATACCATTACAGAACCACCACCTTACTTAACAGTTGGCAAGAGACATTGTGGATTGAATGCCTCTTTAGGTTTTCTCCAAATGAAGTTTTTTCCTGTCCAGATATATTAAAAAGAGTAAAAGTGACTCATCAGACCAAATCACTTTTCTCCATTGCTCAGGGGTCCATGTTTTGTGTTCCTTACACCATGTTATGTGTTTTTGTGCATTAGCCTTGGATACAAATGGTTTCCGAATGGTGGCCCTGCCATAAATACCAGCTTTGTGAAGCTCACAACGAGACTGGTTCAGATATGGATTGATTCAATTCTGTGGTGATTTTTAGAGCTGTTAGAGAAGTTTTTTGGTATTGGGCATATGTTGTAATAATTTTTGACTGTGTTCCCCTAATTTTGCCGTTTTTTGTGACTGACGCAAATGCAATTCGGGCACCAACTATTTGGCCCCTTTGGAACTCTGTTAGTATCCTCATCTTGCTTTGGAGACTTACCTCAGAAAGTGCTGCTGGTCAGACCTATTTTATGCAGACACATGCTGCTAATTAGCATTCAAATTAATTGGTCTCACCTGTGTAGATGCTTTTGTAACTGTGGTTTAGATGCTTCAAAGTTAAAGCCATCCGATATTTTGTCCACCCCCTGTTTTTGCCCCTATATATGCACCATCCCAGCAATTAAATCAATGGCTTGTATGTCAAAAAAGGTTTAAGCGTTGTATAAATGACTGATTATGGTATAGCATCACCATGCTCTTTATCCGCTGCTATACTGGATTCTGTTGCAAGGGGGAAAAAAAAAAATTCAAAATAAAAGGTTGCAGTGAAAGTATGATGCCAGCCCCCTAACAATCTGAATAGAATCCTGGGCCTTTGATCCAAGGGAGCAGGCAGACCAGCAGTGTGAGACTCTTAGCCGTGGACAGGGTATGGGAGCCTTGCATGACGCAAATGAGGAAACACGAGTGTAAAGCAGTGCACTTGGCATGGCTCATCATTAATGCGTGCAGAGGGGATCAAACAGCAGGCCCTCTAATGGTTTTGCGGCCTGCGGCGCAACGGCCCGATGTAGCCACTCCCCCAGGACTTCCAGAGCACCCCATCTGCTCAGCCACTACATCCCAGATTCAACTTTGCCTGAGACATAAAAAAGGAAACAGCAATCAGCCCCATTTTTCACTGCGAGATTGATTTTTGCACTGTACATTCTGAACAAAAAAATGCTGGGTTTGAATGCCTGTTTTTCTCATATCCCATAGACCGTAATCAATGAGTAGTTTTCTGAAGAGGGGCGGTATGGTCGCTGTGGCGCACTATAAATAGACAGTGATGGTAATGGAGTTATTATCAACTTTGCAGGGCAAAATATAGATGATTGGACTTGACATCATGTTGTAGGCACATTATAGGGTTTGAACTACTACATGATTGTGCCTGTATTCATCAGCAGCTAGAAATATTATCTTATGTGAAATAATATGATCATTACAGGTAGTTATCAAAGTATACCGTATTTTATGATGTCCCCATTGTATCGTGACATAGCATAATATATAGGCTTTTCTTTATTTTAATGTACATTGGGGTTTAGATTTTTGGAGAAATATCACAATGTCTCATTCTACTATATATTATATTAAACTATATGTTATAATATATTATATTATTTTCATGGAACTTCCACTTGGTCCACATTTGGCTATACTGTATATCATATTGGAGTGTACTTTGAGACAATGGTCACAGTTTGAGCTGAGGTATCACTGGCTAGTGAATGCTGGCTTGTGGAAATAGCCTGTTGTAACTCAGCTCATTGATTCATCCACACTCAGTCCACACTGATTTATCCACACTGAGTCCACATTGATTCATCCACACTGAGTCCCTGTCAGTGTTTCGGTGTCCTTTCCCCCATTCTCACACCTTTCTTTCTCTTCATGCTCTGCTGTGTTTGTGATTTGCTGTAGAAGCGCTTCCTTTAAATTTCCCTTTCAGTTGCAAGAATGTTCCGGTGCAGCCTTGTTCAGAGTGCATGGATGCATGTCCTGAAGCTGTACCACTTAATGAGAAAATATGTGACTTGGGTGTTTAAACAAAGGCTCCACAGAAGACAATGTTGTTTGGATCACCATCGACAGCTTTGGTCTTTTATCCTGCCACTCAATTTAATTGATGAACTAAGTAGTAAAGTTCTGGTGTGAATAAAAGGCCACATTCATTATAATGTGACTTGGAATTAGTTTCACAGGGGATTAGTCAGGACCTGTCTTTTTAATACAGTAAAGTGAAACTTTGCTGGCAATAATCAGTCGGGAGTGCTACAGCACCGCCTATTGTTGAATGGAGGCATTACAGCTGGGTATGATTGTGGGGCGAATAACAGGTACACTTTAGATCAAGGGTAGGCAACCCTGGTCCTGGTCTTGGCTCCATTCAAACCTATGAATACATAACTGGATTCATTTAAATTAATCAGGTTTTATTTTTTTCAGATTTTTTCCCTTTTTCTCCCAATTTGGTAGCCAATTGGACCCTGTGTAATTCAATTCCCCCCCGTGTAGCAACCGCTAGAGAACCGCCGCTACAACCCCTTCGTCCGGTAGCAGGATAGAGGGCACCACGTCCTCTTCAGGGCGCGACTCCTCGAGCTCCTAACCATGAGTCCAGCACCCCCAGGGCTGTCTTATGTGCGACAATTCTCTTCCGAGTCCCTCCCCCCCACCCCGGGAGCAGCCGCCAATTGCCGCTCCCTCACGGTACCGGCCATACTCAGATCTGGCAGGACCGGGGCTCAAACCCCCGATCCTCGGGGCACTGCACCACCGCGGCGCAATCAGGTTTAATGAATGCAGGTGACCATGTGCTGCAGGCACTCTGTGTTTCGTTATTCAGAATATTCAACCTCAGACTTTATTCACACTCTTGTGATCCGATGGAACAAAAAGCAGAAACCGGCACCGGCAGTCCAGGACCCAGGGTTGCCTACCCCTGCTTTAGATGCAAGAGTGATCACTCATCCTGCTTCTTCTCTCTTTACTATCCACCTGGGTTTAACACAGCAATAAAATAAACATGCATCTCTGGAGGCAATTTGACACAGTCGTGAGCCCTTTTGTTTTTTAAAGTGATGTATTAACACACTGAGCAGGGGAGTAGCATAAGCATTAGCTATGTCAATAAGTAATCAGTAAATACAAGTACCAATCAATATTTTCTTAAAACATTAGTTATGACCAGGCCCAATCTTATTAACGGAGTTGTGCATGGTGCTTGAGTACATTACCCTGATTGGTGACTGAAAGATGTATGTTCCCTTCGAAAGGCACCTTCCTTTTTAATTAGGGGACAGCGACAGCCACTCCGTTCATCGAAGTTCAAACTTAACGAGAATATTGCAAGTGTATTATTTTCTGTCTGATAATCTTTATCTAGTACTTCTCCAACATCTGTGTTTGAACAAAGTGCAGACCATCTATTTGCTATTTTCACAATAATGGCCATTGACAAGTGAAGTACTGGAAAATGAACTTCAAAGCACTTGGAGAAGGTGCTTCTGCATGATCAAGATGACATGTTAGTGTTCGCCTTGAGTCTGTCTGTAATCATTCCTGGCTGAAATGTGTGTATGTGGAGAGAGAGAGAGGTTTCATTCACTGCTGGGTAGATTGTCTTGCCTTTTAGTCTGATGACTGCAAGATGTCATGGCCACTTTATCTGGCTTTCCGCTCCACAGATGAATCACTTTGTGAAAGCGATTTGATGTTTTAAAACAACTATTGTTTTTCATGCATATTCTTTGTGAAAGCGATTTCTGATGTTTCGTCGGAATTTGCCATTCAGGCTGTTCTTGAGTGATGCATTTTAGTGCATCTGTCCATGCCTGTTCTTTGGTGATATGCTATCTTAACTTATGAATTAATTTATCCAAGATTGATAGGCTTGTGTATGACCATCGGAAACAAAAAACAGATTAAATGGAGCTTCTACATAAATGAGTTATATTTTGATTTGAAGGGTTTATGTCAGTCAGCCTGCAACACAACTGTGCTGTTCACTGAATGATCTTAACCCTTGTGTGGTGTTCGTGTTTTTGTTACTCACCCAGTGTTCGCGGGTCTGGTGGACCCACAACATTATTTGGTTTTTAAAACAATAAAGCCATAACAATTTACGTAAAAATACTTCACCGATATTGACTTTATCTCAATTACAAGCAATATAGACAGCATATATGGTTAATACTGACCATTTACCTCTGCTAGATCACATTTATCAATAAAAGTGATATTTGTTTTTTTGTGATAAAATGTGATTTTTGTGTTCTTTTACATGTTTATCACACAAAATGAGCCAAGGCCAATGAGTCTCAGGTTGAAACAAATATGAATTGTATCATTTTTCTTTTAGTAAACATTGAATACGGGTCCCACAGACCCGAACACCACACAAGGGTTAACGCTAGCCTTGCTCTTGTGTTCCAGCCCCGTGTGAAGCCGACGCGTTCTTCTGCCACAGTAACATGTGCATCAACAGCACTCTGGTGTGCAACGGGGTGCAGAACTGCGTCTACCCCTGGGATGAGAACCACTGCAAAGGTGAACGGCTCCTTCCGTCTTTCGCCGGTCAATGGTATGCGGTCGGTAATTGGGCCTACACGTTTCCTCCCTTTAGGTTTACCGAAATATTGTGGCCACAAAAAGGGTCACAGAATCAGCTAAATGGAATAGGGTAGTGATTTCTGTGCCCGGTGTATATGGTGCCCAGGTGAGGAAATGGCTTTGTGATAGCCCGTGCCACTTATTAAAGCCACGCTCAGCATTAGCGTTTGAAATAAACATCAGGAGGCGGAATGGCTGCAAGTACTTAAGATGGTGGATTTTGCAGCAGTCTCAGTTCACCTTGGCGTATGGATTTTACTGAGCCGGAGGCGCGAGCAAAGGCTGGCTCCGCGTTCGCGCGCGCGGGCTCCGGGGCAGAAAAAAAGACGCGAATGAAAAACCGGCCGCTTGTATTTCAAGGCTCCGAAAACGAGCACAAATGAAAAATGACTGCAATTTCCAAAAGTATTTTGACTCGTACGGGCTTATTTGTCACTGAAGCAAAAGCTTTCCCCACCGCTACAACTGACTGAGCTGGAAATGCGCTGTAGTCAGCACTCTATCAGGACATTGCTTTTGCGCTTGTTTGTGAGCCCCCTTCTTTTTGACACGTAAGGATATTGGCCTCTGAATCATATGCACATCAATTCTCATTATGAATGTAATCATCATTACTCTGACTATTTTTCGGGTGTAAGGGAAGAATATATTTGAAAATAATGCAGCGTTCTCAACATTGTTCACCAACATGACACATTAAGCAGCTCCCTCTTTAAAGGGGATTATCATTTCCCACATTTCCCCCGTTCTCACTCCACTATATTTCCCTGACCCGACCTTGCACCGGCTGCGACTCCCAAGTGCTATACTGAATGTGCTGTCATTCCTTGAATGTGTTTTGTATCTAGAAGCAGTAGTAATTGTTTTATTATTTTTATATCACGCAGAGAAAAGGAAAGCTAACATTTTGGACAACCTCAACAACACCAATGGAACGATAATCGGGGTCACCTGTTGCATTGTGATCATCCTCCTCATCGTGTCCGTTATAGTTCAAATCAAACAGCCGCGCAAAAAGTACATCATCAGGAGAGAGGACTTTGACCCCACCATGTTCCAGGAGGTCTTCGAGCCCCCCCACTACGAACTGTGCACGCTGCGCAGCGCGGCCGCCTCGGCCGACCTGGCGGACCTCGCCGACGACTTCGAGAACTACCACAAACTGAGGCGGTCCTCCTCCAGGTGCATTCACGACCACCACTGCGGATCCCAGATCTCCAGCCTCAAGGGCAGCCGTAGCAACCTCAGCACACGGGAGGCCGCCATCCTGACGGACGTTCAGCCCCAGCCAGTCAGGCCCCTCGTCCCGCCCCCCAACCGGAGGAGCATCTTGGTGATGAAGCACAGCTACTCGCAGGACGCCGCCGACGGTTGCGATCTGGACGAGGACCTGGAAGAAGTGCCCACCACCAGTCACAGGCTGTCCCGGCATGAGAAAGCAGTGCAGCGGTCAGTATCCATTGATTTTTGATGAAGACTATCACATGGGGGACTTTCTTTTCCCAGACTTTTAATTTCTTCCTTTTTTCTCTTTTTTTTTTTTTCCTCTTTCATTCTTTTTGTGATTTCTGCTTCCTTTTTTGCTTTGATCTATCCCTCTTTCCCATTAAGACCTCTGTAACCATTCATTTAAGCGGTGTATTAACATGGCGAAAAAACCCAATTACTCCCAGCCAAAGAAGCTTAACATGTTGTTTGAGTTGTAGTTCCAATCAGATTGCATGCTTAGTCCTACCAGCCCAGCACCGACTGCAGCATTGATATTCCTTTGACTTTTTATAAAATATTGATTCATGAGATGCAATTATATTGTATATGGTGCATGAAGACTGCTATGGATCTAAAGTCCAAGATCAACACAAACCTTTTTTTTTCCCTAGCGAGGTTAAGCATTCATTTTAAGATGGACCTATAATTAAACATATTACGTTTTTACTCGAAACAAAAGGGCTTGTCTTGTCACTTAATATTGAAAGCACTTTTTGAAACATTACTAAATATAGCACACACAACTTCTTATGTCAAATTTAAAGAATTAATATATAGCACATTTACGGAAATATTTGTACATGATAAACTGTGATTAATAAGAATGTCTTTCTACTCAGTAAAGTGATAACTTTGGGCATGAACCAGTTTTTTTATTGAAGCAAAAAAAATAATAATTGTATTACTGCACCTTGGTTGCTTGTAAAGTCGGAAAGATTAAATGTTTACAAGAACATACGCAAATAGCAGTGTTCTTTAAGGTCCATACAACATACCTTTTTATATACCTTTATTGTGCATGCACTCTGTGTGCTTGTGCATACATGTCTGATGAGTATACATACATTACATGCTTGTTTTGTACATTTGGTTCTCTGCTATTCCAAGAAAAATACTAAATAGTATTTTCTTCTACTTCTTTGCATGTGTTTTTCAGATTTCACTAAAGCATATAATCAAATGTACTGCATTTATGTAGCATAAGTATGCATATATTTTCTCTATGCAAAATAATAATACGTGAAATGAAAGAACCATAACATTACAGGTTCTGCCTCATTGGGTCTCTAAGCAAACATGAATCTGAATACAACACAACTAGGGTCTAAGAGGCAATCTCAAGGTAAGCAACCTCAAACAATGGAAATGTCTTCCCTTTTTGTCTAGTCATCATTAACAGTGTAAGTCAACACCACCACAGTTGACTTTTTATGTGTTCAATATATTTTACTGATTGTTTTCGGTTTATTCATATTATTTTTCATCAAGTATATCTTTATTTTGTCTTGCAGCCATGTTTGGTGGTGTGTTCTGTTTTTTTTTTTTGTCTTTGTTTTTGCTTGAGTGTGTTTTTATTGTTAATATCGCTGGTTTTAGTAACTCATCAGCATGTATTTTAACAGTGGTTATCTGTTTAATATGAAAATGCATACCTTAACCTCTATGTCTTTCCTGAATATCTGGCCCTCCAGGTTACATCTACGCACCATAGTATTGTGTTATGCTGCACTTTTTGGTTTGAAAGTATTGACACAGTGCTCTGCTCTGTTTTATAAAGGAATATCTTATATTCCTTTATAAAAGGAATGTTTTTATAAAGGAATGTCTATTGTTATGAATTATTTTAAATTCAATTAGAAATTCACTTCTATTAAATATTCACCTGGGACTGTACAATAACTATGTTATCTTCATTCACTAGTGAATATATCTTTACTACCACATTAAGAAAATAAGAAATATGCATAATTGAACGTAACTAAATGTTGTTAGTTGCAATATATACTGTCGTTGACATTCTCAGAAAGAGTTGGTCATTTTTGTCATCCTTGGATTAATCAAACAATTCCCATAACTTTTTCTATGTGCAGTTGTCTTCGAGTTTAGTTTGTGCTTACGTGTCACATGCCCGTTTATGTCCTTGTCGTATCACATTGTATAATGCATTATAATTTATGATGTGTTTACTTATGTTCTGCATTGTGTTATATGTGCATTGTTTCCATTATATAGACTTCTTGAAAATAGTGCAGTCCTGGATGAGTATGAACACGCTTCAATGAAATATGAACGAATGGACCGGAGATATACACCAGCATGATGATATATGGACACTTTTAGTGCAGAACATTAAAAAACCAATACATGTAAATATACTCCTATAATAATAGAGCTGGATGTCAGTGAGGATGGTGTTTTTTTAAATAAGAACTCTCAAAAGTCCACAGGAAAACGTGAATTCAGGTAGGCTATTGCATTGCCTTCATTTACACTCCAGTATATTTTGTAAGTTCAGCTGATTGAATTCAGACTTAATTATTTATTGTTACTTCAAAAGTTTGAAGAGTTATATTGTCAGATATAATTTTAGTTGCTCAAAGAAAATTAATTTAAACTGTCACAAACATTTGTTTTCATAGATAGACATCTGTTAATAGCATGGCATTCTACTTTATGTTTTGTGCAACCAGGTATAACTCATATTTTACTTTGTGATTAATGCTTACAATCTGTACATTTATAAGAAATATGTAGCAACTGCATTAAGTGATCACTTTGTATGACTAACTAATTTCAAATCTATTCATTTTTTAAATTTACCTAGTTGAAATTATTTTCTATACAGATTTCATGAATAAGGACTAATAACCTGGGTATGTTTTTTATATTTTATCAAAACTTAATTTGAAATGTTTAAGTACTGCTCTATGAATGGGCATTCTAAATAGTTTACACGTATTTAAAGTATCTATAAAATCATGGCAAATTTAGAATAAAATTTGACTGTCCCTTAATAATTAGGACGAATAGTAAAATGCATGCTAAGCTTAATAAACTTCTAGGCTCACGATAAACAACACATTCGATTTAATCCATTTCAATTTACTGAAAAAATGTTTTCTGCTTGAGTTCTTTTTATTTTGCATGGATGAAAAACGTGTCATATATGTCATATATGAAATGAAAAACAATATTTTGTTTCTCATACATTTCACGTTGTGTTTCCTGGTAGAATCCAGTCCAGTAATCGTTTTTCTTTTTTTACACAAAATCATTTTTTATTGGGGACTCGAAATGAACACACCAACTATAATGCCTTTCCTTATAATGTCTTTTATCAGTTTATTATGAATTGTTAAAATAAATAAAGTGAAATGTGCTTCTTTTAATGTTTTCACCAAACCTGTTTTTTTTTATTGAGTTTTGCTTGCAATTCAATTCCCTGGGAAATTGACAATCCACTTTATTTGAGAACACAAGCTAAACATGGACATTAGATTTGGACATTTAGCAAACACCCATCTACAGCAACATATACTGTAGATTACATTTTTACATGAATCCATTTCACTGAAACAATTTAGATTAAGTACCTTGCGTAAGAGTATTGCTACACGCCCTGTTACCGAACCATTATGCTACACTGCCGTCCCAACACAGTAGGTGTAGAAGGCTCTCCGTTGTTATCGCTTGCAGCACACAGCCATAGAGGAGTGCAGTGTTTACCTATTAACTATATCTTTAGTCTAACCACATTCCAGCAATTCATTTAAAGTCATACACAGCAAAAATGCCGGTGTAAATCTAACACTACTGGTGTAGATTTAACACCCTAGGGTGTTTATATGAGACTGGGTCTCATAGGGACTATAGGGTGTTAAATATACACCACCATTTTTTCTGTGCACATGGTAAAAGCATATACAAGGTACTTTGATAATACCCACAAGAACAGAGAACGACAGCTGATAGCAATCCATGAGATTCATGAATGATATGTACAGCCTATATTTATTATTATTATTATTGTTATTATTATTGTTGTTGTGAAGAGTCTTTTGATATCCTTTTATACCCAGTAATGATAGCATCACCTGTTTACCTGTGGAATGGCAAACAGGTGTTTTTTTAGCTTCCCAGTCTTTTTTTTTGCCCCTGTCCCAACTTTTTTGGAACGTGTTGCAGGCATCAAATTCAGAATTAGCATACATTTACAAAAATCAATAAAGTTGATAAGGTAAAACATTAAATATCTTTTCTTTGTACTGTTTTCAATTAAATATATGTAAAAGAGAATTTACAAATCACTGCTTCTGCTTTTATGTGCATTTTACATACTGTCCCAACTTTTTTGGAATTGGGGTTATAGATAACTCCCAGCTCATTTTGGTCTGCAGACCTAAACAATCCTGTTTGTAACTGTATCTCATGCCTCACATTTAATAGACAGTAACACATTATTTTTGATGCATGAATAATTACCAGATCTGTTCAGTAGTAGCCTAAAATAGATCAGTACAAAAAATGTCTTGGGAGAAGTGCCCTCCACTATTATTGGCACCCCTGGTAAAGATGAGTAAAAAGGGTTATAAAAATTCACCTTTTGGTGAATTTGCTTAATCTCACGCTGAAAAAATGAGAAAAATCCAACCTTTAATTGAAGTAAATGTATTATGAGAAATTAAAATCCCTCATCAAGAAATAATTATTTTTAACAAAACCACGTGTGCCACAATTATTGGCACCCCTGCATTTATATATAGAATAAAGTATTTTTAATATTTGGTCGCATATCCTTTGCATGCCATGACTTTCTGATGTCTGTGACCCAACAACATCAAAAGACTCTTGATATCTTATTTTCTGGTACTCTTACAAGCGATACTATAACGTTTCTGCATTTGAATGGATCTCTATGGGAATTGGGGAGTGGGACTAGATTTAGCTGTAGATTACACTGGAACAGTATGGAACACATGGTTGGCTAAATGGCTCTAAGTCATCAAGGGTCTGATGTATCAAACAAGCCTAAAACCATCATTCTGCTGCCAGACATACAGTAGGTACGGATGATAACTTGAAGGGTTTCTTCTTCTGACTTATTTTTCCATAGAGTTCAATAGGAAAATTTGTCAGAAGAAACAACTCTTAAAGTGATCCATACATATCTACTGCATATCTGGCAGCCGAGTGATGGTTTGAGGCTCGTTTGATACCTCAGACCCTTGATGACTTACAGCCATTTTACCAATCATGTATTCCATACTGTTCCAGCATAATTTAGAGCTAAATCTAGTCCCACCCCCCCAATTCCCATAGAGATCCATTCAAATGCAGAGACGTTAAAGTATTGCTCGTAGGAGTACCAGAAAATAAGATATCAAGAGTCTTTTGATGTTGTTGGGTCACAGACATCAGGAAGTCATGGCATGCAAAGGATATGCGACCAAATATTAAAAATGTTTACTTTATTTATTCTCATAATAAATTTACTTCAATTAAAGGTTGGATTTTTCTCATTTTTTCAGTGTGAGATTAAGCTAATTCACCAAACGGTGAATTTTTTATAACTCTTTTTACTCATCTTTACCAGGGGTGCCAATAATAGTGGAGGGCAGTGTAAGTCAACATTTATGCTATTCTACTTTGACCAAAAATAATGGTCATTATTTTACAAAAATGCAGAAAATGTGTGTTAATGAGCTAGATGCGTTTATTATTTATATTTAATTGTTTTGATTTTCCATAACAGATTCTGTATTTTTTGTTCTTCATCATATACACTGTTAGTGTAGATATATGACATACAGTTAATAACCACACAGAATTATGCTAAGATGAATAGCTTACCTAATTTCAAATAACGATGGCATCTTGTGATAGCATATCTGTAGCTAATATGATACATTAATGAATACAGACCTTACAATGGAATGCTGTTCATGTACACGTATACACAATGCAATGTTGCTCTCTGGATTAATCATTTAAGCTTTGTGTCCCTCAACATTTTTGTATTATTAAAAATTATAATAATATAATGTAATTGCAGGCAGGAGAAAGGCTTTACTTTTTATACCTTGATGCCACTTTCAAGATGCCATGTATTCTAGATATGATTTGGTCCTGCTCATGCAGTAGTGTCACACAGCAAAAATGTCAGGGTAAATTAAACACTGCTGGTGTATATTTAACACCATAGGGTGTTTATATGAGTCCATGGATACACATAGACACCCCTAAGCTGTTAAATTACACCACCATTTTTGCTGTGCAGATTTTTTTAAACCTTTTTTGCAGCTGGCACAGACAACACTGCATAATATTTAAATTATCTTCCACGTAAGTTAGACAAAACAAACATTAAAAAGTTTAACAAGCAATTATCATGGAATTATTTTCACCTCAGAAGAGTAAGCTATTAGATCCATGACAACAATTTTCACACTGACCTAGGTGACACACTGAGTGCAAGATGCATTTAAATAAAGTTCTGTCTTTTTCTATGAGATTGCTTCCTTTGAAAATATTTCTACTGTTTTCATTTTTTTAATTAATACATGCATTTTCAGATGTCCTGTTCACAGACAAATGAGACGGAGCCCATATATTTGTCTTAATACTACAGAGACAATATAATATGTAATCTCTGTCAATTGAGCTACATAATAATGACATTCGTTTGAACCAATATGAACACAAAGCAACCATCGTCAGAAGCCTCAACATTATAATGAAGGAATGCTGGACCTGAAGTGGACCTAATAGTGTTTTCATTTTTCTACAGGCAGATACATCAATCCTCTGCATCTTGCCAAGTATGACAACTTATGGAACTAACTCTAAACCCCCTCATCCATCTTGAAACGAACTGTTGCTCTAAGCGACTTTACCAATTTATTGTGATCAAAAAAAGGAAAAAAATACATTTTTTTCTTTATTTGTGAAAGTGTTGAGTTTTTTTATTATTTTTTACTGTTTTTGAAAGATGTAAGGCAGCTACTTGTGTTCTTCAGATGGCAAAACAATTTACAACTCCTGAACAATATGAATCAGTTACATAGGTTTCCTAAAAATATTTGTTTCCTTGTATCCATTTTTTCATGTATCAAATCTAAACACAATGAGAAAAATTGTTTATTTACTCCAATGTTAACCTGAAAACATGCTTTGAAACCTTTTTAATTTGTTTCAATTTTTCTGATACAATTTCTTCATAATAATGACACAAATTGTTTCCCTGATATGAGCTGAAAGCCACTGGGGCAGCAATAGATTAAATCAGATCATTCTGAGGTATGCCTTCATATCTTCGGTATCGCTGCCAGGGGCTTCGTCAGAAGTGTTGCATATTACAACCGACTATGAAATCCTATGTATACGACTGAAAGAGAACATTCAGATTTCTTATTGTCATTCATTCTGAATTGACTGCAGTCCTGTGACAGATCAGTCCAATAGAAAATCAAATGTTAGTTTGCCAGTCCTTCCATAATGTATTGACAAATAGATGATACATGGAGTATTATCAAAAATAAGGCCTGACTATGCACATCAAAATTGGAATGGTCTGCCAAAAGATAGGTGTTCGTGGGTCAGTAGTGCCCAGTTTATTCAGTTCTGAAAGGGTGATTTTACACATGTTTTCCAAAGTTAACATTACCTGGATAGAAACCTGTTTTCTGTAATATTGGTAATTTATTTGATAACAAATTGAAATTATTCTGGACACTACATGTTTTGAATAAATAAAAATAATGACAAATACCTCAAACAAATTATTTCTTACATCATTAATGGCTTTGAGAGTAACTGACATTTGTGTTTGACAGGCAATGGTTAATATAATTTTTGTGTACTTATAATTTATTTATCAGACTTCAGATTCCATATTGAAACACATATTTTATCATTATGAAACCCAAAATTCTGCAGTAAACTTTTTTTTTACAATGAGGACTAAAACTCCATCCTGCTGATGACTCTTCAATCAAGATGCTCCTGCACCATGGTAACACAACTTTGCTATTTTATAGGTGATTTATGGGTGACTCCTGGGAAATTGAATTGTCAAATGTCTTTTAGATTTTAGGATTAGTAACTTGAGGAACAGATTATCTATCAGGCAAGTAATGGTTTGGGGAACATTTGTTTTTATAAACTGCAAGCATTAATAAAGATGAATTTGTAGTTTTCACAGCAATCTCTCAATATTATATGTCTGCATCTGTATCAGTGAAGGGTGACATTTAAGATTTAAAAAAATATTACTGCAATTAAGCCCTCATATATTGCAATTACCTAAGCCAGCAGTGACCATTCCAAATCCCAGGGGTCAAGCAAAACAGCTTTTAACCAGATTTAATTATACCCTCAAGAGAAAACAAATGTACCTATAAACGTGGCTCTCTGCAAGTGATATCAAACAATACTACCAGATAAGAGGTAGAGGTACATACCTGTACCTGCATGCCATGGCTAGAATGTGATTTGGGGGCAATAATTAAAATATCCCATGGAAAAACATTTAAAGATTATTTTTCTATTCAAGTGTTCAAAGGATTCCTCATATTTATGTCATTCCTAGTCATAATATTCCTTCTGTATCAACACTGTCACCCAGGGTCAATATTTTGTTTACACTAAAATCTGGTATAGTTGACAAATCTGATTTATGCATATCAAATATACGCCCATCTGTTTACACACAGTTAATAATGTGCTGTAATGTAATGTGGCCCCTTGGACCATCTTTTGTTATCTTCTTTCTTTTTGAATTTCCTTTTGTAGTAGTGATGTTATAGATGTGCAGTGACAGGTTAAGCTGCGTAGTGATTTTTACATAGGCCTTCCGTT
Source organism: Synaphobranchus kaupii (assembly GCA_029718625.1). Classification (NCBI taxonomy): domain Eukaryota; kingdom Metazoa; phylum Chordata; class Actinopteri; order Anguilliformes; family Synaphobranchidae; genus Synaphobranchus; species Synaphobranchus kaupii. The sequence continues at coordinate 113,019,944 of CM056377.1, read as the reverse complement.
CATTCCTGAGACTAACATGTTCTCCACTTTTGTAAGTCGCTCTAGATCCGAGCATCTATGGCAGTGAATCTAATACTGGTTTGTTTTGTTTTGGCCTAGGGCAGGGGTTTTCAAACAGTTTGACCCAGGGTTTGACCCAGGGACCTCAACCCAGGCACAAAGGCATCCCGGGGACTCCATCATAGGCTTAAAATTTTGCTTATTCATATTTTGCTTATTGTGCTATATTGCAAACTACATAAAAAGAGTTAACAAAATGTTATAACTGATCAAATTAAAGACTAAGGTGTATCAATATGCTCCTAATTAGGTCATTGAACACGTGTTTAAGTTCTTTCATAATTCTGTTACCTTAAATGTATTAACAAAATGCAGGTTTGGCTCATTAACAATTTGCATTGTTTTTCAATTGTTCATTCTCAACCAAATGGTGAGTTTTCATGGCCATGTGTACACACTTTCACCAATTAGGAGCCTATTGCTTTCATTTGCTTTCATTTGCTCAGTTTTGTTACCTCTTTTAATGAAATTGTTTGCAATATAGCACAATAAGCAACATGTGAACATGGGACATTTATTCTACATTGCATGCATAGCTAGTTGACATAATTTGTCTTAAGAGGGTAAATAATCCATCAAAACATGAAAAGTGCAATTAAGAAAAATTAACAGCTTGTTAAAATTCTCAGACGAAAACCATATAGCATACACAAGGGGGGCCCCAGGAGAACCACTGTACTACCCCATGAAAATGTCGTTTTGGTTTAAAAATGTTAAGTGTAACAGATTCTAATTCACAATTTAATATATACAAAAATACAGGGGTAGCCTATGACAGATACAGAATCGAGTAAGCAAAAAGAGATGCCAAGTATTTTGGACGGAGGAGCTGTACGGTCACGCAATGCATTGTGGATACAAGAGTTGCTAACGACAGCTTCGAATCCACTCAAGTTCTGTGGGAACTCTAACTCCCATAACCCCACACACTTAAGTTGGTCGTTGCAGTGACGAAGTACACAGGACTGAGGACCACAGAACTCTGTGCTGAGGACTCATCACACGATTTGTGTACAGTTAAGGAAGAGAGAAAATACATTCTACATTATAGTTTATCTTGTTTATGGTGGCAGTTTTCGAGCTAGAATAATAGTCGTGTTAAAGAGCATTAGGATGTGTTCTCTTGTGTTTAAAGCAGCTCATCATAAATTCCAGCAGGCGAGATCAAAGCTGTGCGTCTTACAAATATTCAGACATGTTCATTTCAACAGCGTGCGCCTGAAAAATAACGTAGGCACGGCGTTTGCTGGAGCTTGCTCGCACCACTTCCCAGAGCATTCAAATTTTGTTGGGGTACACAACGCGACACGTTTACTGAGACGAGATATAACAGTCGATGTCAGGCTAAGAAATGTAGGAAATAGCGGTGGGAAAGAAAGGAGCCAAGTGCCTGTATCGCGAAGACCGAGTGACGCGTCAACTGTCAGTGCTGCTCAGAAAGGTGAGACAATTTAGCGTTAGCTAGCTAGCCAGGGTTTTGTTAAACGGGTAGCTTTAATTTTGGACATGCTCTCTATGGCATTAGCTTCCTATTGGTTATTAGCTAACCACCTAAACCCGTTCATAGCTAGCTATGTGACGCTATGCTATAGCTAGGGTCTGCTAACGTTGGCTTCCTTATACTGTCTTCAGATAGCTAACGTTAATAAGTAGGATGACAGTTAAGACTTAGCTAAGTAGCTAAATTAACGTTAGTTAAAACGATGAAAAGTGAAAATGATGTCGGGAAATCGTTGATTGTCTGTTAGAAATGAGAAGGCACTAGTTATGTGGAACTGGATTTTTTTATTTTTTTTGATGACGTTAGTCTTTCAGTCTGATGTCTTATCATATTTTCTGACCATTGTCCCTGTCCTTTTTTAACGTTACAGTTAAGCAAGCAGGCAAAGATTTCACCTATTTAATTGTCGTGCTCGTCGGGATTGGAATAACAGGTGAAGTTTAACTGTTTGAATTTCATTCTTCTAACCTTACGCAAACTTTCTTGAGCTGCGTCGAGTTTATTCAATGCATTGCAATCACTCGTTGTTAAAAACCTCTCAACTACATGCATGTTATAGTTTCTCTTCTCTGTGGAGATGGATGTGCAATGTTCTCTGTTTAGCTACATTTACAAATGTCTTAGTCTTTTTTGTAGCTTAAACATCACACTGCTGATAATATGTAACAGCCACTTGAGTAAATAGTTGAATAATAGTGTATTTAGTGAGCTTCACGTGACAAAACGTTTATCGCTGTGCATGACGTGCGCTGAATATCCAGTTGATTTTACTCAAGTTGATTTGGTGTTATTTCCCCACAGGAGGTTTGCTGTATATTATCTTCAAGGAGTTGTTGTCATCTTCAAGTCCAAATAAAATCTATGGGAAAGCTTTGGATAAATGTAGAGCACATCCAGAGGTGAGTCAAGTGTTATGTATATCCAGGGAGGTACAGTTCTGGGAAAATTCCCCTTTTTGAGGAATTTGGAGGCAATTTTGGGAATTTATACTGCTAACAATATTCTTCATAAATCTTATGTCTTTAGTTTTTTCATGCGTTCGGCCTATTTGAGAGGTCACTGCAAATACTTTGCACATGTTGTTAGGGAGAAAACCATGACATTGGTTTACCACAGTGTGAACACATTTATTTCTATGTTGTTGTTGTTTTTTTTTTCTTAATGGCTAAATGGCATGGATCTCTCCCAATGGATCTTTATGGGAATTGGGGGGTGGGACTAGATTAAGCTGTAAATTACACAGGATATAGTATGGAACCCATGGTTGGCTAAATGGCTGGAAGTCATCAAGAGTCTAAGGTATCAAACTAGCCTCAAACCATCACTCTGCTGCCAGATATGCAGTAAGGGTTGTTTCTCCTGACTAATTTTCCTATTGAACACTAATAAGTCAGGAGAAACAACCCTTCAAGTGATCCATCAATGTCTACTGCATATCTGGCAGCAGAATGATGGTTTGAGGCTCGTTTGATACCGCGGACCCTTGATGACTTACAGCCATTTAGCCAACCATGGGTTCCATACTATACCCATGTAATTTACAGCTTAATCTAGTCCCACCCCCAATTCCCATAGAGATCCATTCAAATGCAGAGAGGTTATAGTATCGCTTGTAAGAGTACCTGAAAATAACATATCAAGAATCTTTTGATTTCCTTTTATACCCGGTCATGATAGCATCACCTGGTAACCTGTGGAATGTTCCAAACAGGTGTTTTTTGAACTTGCCAACTTTCTTGGAACATGTTGCAGGCATCAAATTCGGAATTAGCGCATTACAAAAATCAATAACGTTGATGAGGTGAAACATTAAGTATATTTTCTTTGTACTGTTTTCAATTAAATATATGTAAAAGATAATTTACAAATCACTGCTTTTTGCTTTTATGTACATTTTACATACTGTCACAATTTTTTTGGAATTGGGGTTTGTAGATTAAGGTCCTGTGCAATGGTCGTGATAGTACTATATGCCGCAGTAGTCCTCTCCTGGTCTACTCGCCATACCCCCCACCCGACTCACTACTGTTGGTGGTCGAGCCTTCAGCGCTGCTGCTCCCGTTCTCTGGAACTCCCTCCCCACTCGCATCAAACATGCAGATACACTACCCTCCTTCAAAAAACAGCTCAAAACACACCTCTTCACTCTGGCTTATAATATACAGTGCATCCGGAAAGTATTCACAGCGCTTCACTTTTTCCACATTTTGTTCTGTTACAGCCTTATTCCAAAATTGATTAAATTCATTTTTTCCCTCAAAATTCTACACACAACACCCCATAATGACTTTAAGGGTTGTTTCTCCTGACTTTTTTCCCCATAGAGTTCTATAGGAAAATGAGTCCGGAGAAATAACCCTTGCAGTGATCCATCCACATCTACTCCATATCTGGCAACAGAGTGATGGTTTGGGGCTCGTTTGATAGCTCAGACCCTTGATAACTTACAGCCATTTAGCCAGCCATGTGTTCCATACTGTACCAGTGTAATTTACAGCTGAATCTAGTCTCACCCCCCAATTTCCATAGAGATCCATTCAAATGCAGAGAGGTTATAGTATCGCTTGTAACAGTACCTGAAAATAAGATATCGACAGTTTTTTTGATGTTGATGGTCACAGACTTCAGGAAGTACCAGCATGTAAAGGATATGCGACCAAATATGAAATATGATACTTTAAAAATACGTTAAAGCAAAGGGTATGAATACTTATGTAAATGAGAAATTTGTTTTTTATTTTTAATAAATTTGCCAAAATCTCAAAAAAACTTTTTTCACATTGTCATTATGGGGTGTTGTGTGTAGAATTTTGAAGGAAAAAATTAATTTAATCAATTTTGGAATAAGGCTGTAACAGAACAAAATGTGGAAAAAGTGAAGCGCTGTGAATACTTTCCGGATGCACTGTATAACACTCTGGTTCCCTCATGTTGTCCCTATATTGTCTCATCTTTATTATGGTTGTGATTATTATTGTATGTCTCTGCTCTTATGTTCTTCCTTTTGATGTCTATGTCTATATTGTGTCTGTCTCATCTAATTGTTTGAATTTTTCTGATCTATTTTAATTATACATATATGTACTTTTAATGTAAGGTGACATTGAGTGTCCAGAAAGGCGGCAATCAAATAAAATGTATTATTATTATTATTATTATTATTATTGTTATAGAAACCTGCTCTCCAAAAAGGACCTGGGCCTCTTTAGCACATTTTACTTGTTTATTGTTTTCTTCAACTTGTTGTGTTTTATTAGCTATGTTTAAACTTACTATTGTGCTAGGGTCTATATGACCTGAAATTACTTTGTTTTTGTATAAATTCAAATTGGTGATTTTCTTCAGCAAACACCTTATGACATCCTAGAGAATTAGGAAATACGTATGAAAAAGATGTTTGGAGCTATATAATCTCCACATCACTGTTTAAAGGGTAAGTACACCCTAGATCGCTTTTTTTTCCTATGCCTACCAGTGTTTCCCCTAGATTTTTTTTCAGGCCGGGTGGTAGGCCCCTCGAAACTACCAGTGTTGTTGCGCGTACACGGTGTCATCAAACGCGCGTGCGTGGATCAGCTTTCTTTTCAGCACTGTAGAGCTGCTTTTGAGACTCCTCCATAGTGCTGATCCATAATCAGTCCTTAAAAACAGGTAGAATCAAACTCCTGCCTCTGCAGTATCAGTGGCGGATACAGAAAGTGGCTGATGGGTAGGCCTGAGTGAAGCTCATCACCGCACGTTTTCTTCAACAGGCTTAGATATTTACAATACAATGTGGGGACCCCAACAATTGATCTGATTTTTATTTTGCACAATGATGACACAAAAAAGCAAAGATAAAGAAAATAACAACAAAAAGAGAGGTGCAAGGTAGGCAAGAAACCCAAAAGGGCTTATACGAGGCCTCTACCTATATTATACAGAATTCACAAAATTAATTTAAAAACAAGTAACTATAAACTGGAAAAAAATTATAAATTAAATAAAGTATAATAATATAATAATAATAAAAAAAGAAAGAACGAGAAGTGTGTGTGTATCTCTAAAGACACACACTATGAAGCAAATGACAATGAAAGATGAAAGTTTGTATCCAAATCTGTATTCAGCCAGGCAGCACTTAATTTTAGCAACAAATGTAACAGAATTGTTTCAACAAAAGTAACAGAAACAGAAGCGGCGCTTCCACTTCTGAAAATAGGAGTTTGATTTTGGTCACGCAGAAAAATGAATTCTGTTGCTTATTTGAAAAATGAAAATGAAATAATCTCTGCAGTTGCAGGCAGTTGTAGCATAGATGATTAGGAAACGTCAAGGAAAGAGTTGATCGTGGCATTTACACTGCTGTAATAATTATAATTTTAAAATCACAACGCCAATTGGCATCGACGATGGCGCTTCTAGTGTTAACAATAATACAGTCACGACTGTCACCAAAATACATCACCAGAGATCACATAGGCCTATCTATGAGCCAGCCAGATGAATGGCTAGCTAGCTACAGAACAGGTGCGATAATAACAAATATTGCATAACCCTCATTAGTGCACTGACAGGAATACAACCACAAATTAAATAACCAAATAGCCTAGAATTTGTCACAATTCAGAACTCTGCCTCGCTCACAGAGGCTGCAGTCATCCATGCCACGGCGGGTACCAGAGAAACATCACAAATTAAACAACCAATATACAATAACTTACAATTTGTCACAGAACTCCCTGCCTCGCTCACAGAGGCTGTAATCATAACCATGCCCCAGAGTAAATTTTTTTTTAAATGAACCCGTATAGGACTACCTTAAGGTCCCTTCAGGAGTGGAGGGGGCTGTGGAGCCTGCATGTCCACGTTAGCATGCAGGCTAGCATGACACTCACGGGATGTCGTTGCTGTGGCCGTTTCTCCTTCATTGCCAGGGCCCGCAAACGTGTCACGACGATCCTGCGAGTGCGATTCCTCTTCGTTGGACAAGTCCTGGTCCAAACTTTTTTCATCTTCCACTTCCAGACGTGGTTTTTTAAGAAAATGGGTCAATGATAGCTGTTTAGCCATAGTTGGCTCATACTAGGCTGCTACTGTACATGAAACTCAGACAGAATTGGCGCGCAAGTTCGTAATGTAGCCTAAACAAACGTAAGAGAACTTCTGCTATGAAAGTGCCGTGTCATCACATAGTAAAGAACATAGCAACGGGCCGATGGAGACAAACAATCACATCCAGCATTTTCTCCAGTTGGTTTCTATGGCATCTCCACACTTTTTAGAGATTATTAATACATAACGATTCCCCAAGACAAAACAATTCACATTTAAGGTAATTATGAATCTGAATGGGTGGGCAAGCTGTCAATCCCACCGAGGCCCACCCATAGATCCGCGACTGTGCAGTATTAGCTTTTACTCTACACTAAAATGTAAGAGTTGTGGTCAGATAGCGAAACGGACGAAAGTGCGCCATTTTGCGTAGAGGCGGAAACTATAATTACACCCTCATAATATCAGCGCTGCCATCGAAAATTTTAATTAGGCCTAACGGGAAACCGAAGCTGTTTTGGCAAGGGTTTTTCCAGATGCTATTTTGATCATTCCAGCATTCTGCGGTAAGGGAAATATTGCAGCTACATAAAAAAAGAAGAAAAAAAAGATTATATATTAAAAAAAAAGAATAATATAATTTTTTTTTTTTTTAATTAAAATTATTTATTTTCCCTCTTGTCCAAGCCGGGCGGCACGTGCCCGCCCGGCCAAGATAATGGTAGGGGAAACACTGCCTACCTTATAATGAAACTTATTCATCCATTCCGTTATTTCAACAATTCTGAAATAATATTGTACATCATAAGAAACTGGTAGAAAAGCGTCTTTGTGCTGCCCTCTAACGGTTGAAATTCCCTTTCTGCTCCCCACACTGCCCCCGCCCCAATCGTGATGTCAGAGTACCTCTTCGGCGGTACCTCTACATCATATGGATAATTGTTGTCGCCCACAACGGAAACAGCCGGCACCTGATTGGTTAGACCCACTATGTTCCTTCCGTTTCGGCTCCACGTTTTTAAACAGGAACAACGTGGCGTCCTGTTCATAAACTCTTATTCCACCTAAATAGTCCACTAAAATACGTTTCTGAAAATATTTGAGGTGAGAAATAGGCCATGTAGTTGCTGAATCTTGAATCATATTTCATCTGCAAGGTCTAGTTTGACGGTTTGATCCGAGTTATACGAAATCATTTGTACATTGTACGTTCATTTATGCAAATGACGATGGACACAGCTCCTCCGCCCCACCCCTCTTCATCGTTCACCGCACAAAGTATTTTTCAAAATTGTGTAGTAGGCGGAGACAGGCTGAGGCAATGGGTGCACTTACTCTTTAATATAAAATTTGATAAAGATAGAATTCAAACGGTTCTTGACATATTTAAATGTTGAAAGTTAATTCAGTTCAGTATCTTTCAATTAAATAATGATGTAGCTATATGTAAAAGTCGCATCTTTTTCCCCAAAACTTCAGGTCATTGGAGCTTTTGGGGAGCCAATCAAGGCCTACGGTGAGACTTCTCGTCGTGGAAGAAGACAACAAATCAAGTGAGGACACACTGGTAATGTGAAATACGTCAGAATTGCACTTACTTATGTGATCCTCACTATAGTCTCTTGTCTTCAGCCATGTAGAGTTCTTGAGGGATGGCGTAAAGCATATGAGGCTTAAGTTTTACATCGAGGGCTCAGAACCACGGCTGCAAGGCACTGTACATACAGAAATGAGAGAGGTAAGAGTTGGCTGTATTTTGCTCTCTTATGTAATACCCAGTATGACTGCTTTGATTTCTGTTGTAACACTAAGTTCAAGGTGCAGCCTCAAAAAAGTGGCATAATGAAGGTCAGAGGGGGCATAACAATCTCTTGCTTTTAACCCTATTTACTTTGGCCCATTTGGCCCAAATTTCACCTAGTTTTTACTAGTGTCAATTAAGTGCCAATATCTCAAAAACTATTCACTGCACATCCATGGTTGAAAGTTTCAATGAAAGAAGAGACTTGTACCATTCAGAAATTTGGAACAGAATAAATGTATGTCAAAGTGGTCATATACAGTTTATACAAAATACACATAAGAATACAAAAAAAAGTACAAAAGGCCTTGTGTTTTTATAGTTTATCACTGAATATCTCAACTTCAAAGTACTGGAGCAAGCCAGAATTGCTTATACTAGTGCACTAATATGTTGTCCACTTGTGTATACAATTTGGTAAAGATATCTACAGGCTTTCCTTATGGAGGAAAGCCTTCAACTTGACTTTTTACAGCAAAAGTAATGAATTATACATCACTTTATTTGGCAAACCTGTCTGTTACCACCTCCTACGACAGAGGTGTCAGGTGGGGGAGGGGTGTCTTCACTGTCCTCCCTGAAAGACAGATTCAAGTACATTACTAAGTAGAATCACTAAAAAATGAGAACACAAATTATCTCAAAAAGACATATGGCAAGTATTACAATTAAGTGGGGAAAAAAAATTATTTTATAAAAAAAATATATATATATACACACACACACACACACACACACATATATTATATATATATATATATATATATATATATATACGTATATACATTAAAAAATCTTACATCCACAGTACGTCTGATATTAGCTCCAACATAATTAGCAATCGTAGCTAACTAGGATTTATGAATTAGTTTGTCAGCTTGCACAAACTAAATTACATTATTATAATACTGTAATGTCTTGACTGAACCGTGAAATAAAGTACTGAGAATGGATGTAGTTTCATGCGTGAATTCAACAACTAGCCCTTGTGTTGGTTGCTACACAAAGAAACTGCGAATGAACGCTACAAAACAAACCCCCTTAGCAGGAGCTCCTTACCAGCCTGTGACAACATAGAAGCTAACTAGCGAACTCCTGCGAGAATCAATTTATCACCAAACTAAAAATACTCTAGATAATAGAGCTCCATACTGTTGATGATTATGATGATGATGATAATAAAAATAATAATAATAATAATTTGTATTATATATTTTTAAAAACCCTTACATGTCCAGGCACGGGTCCATGCCACAGAGTCATTGCTATGCCAGAGCACAGACTTCTTCACCTCTGGGACACTGCGGTGGAGCACCTCCAAAACCTGAGCAACCGTGAAATAAGCGCTCTTCTTTCCACCGTTGATTGCCACGTTCGCGTATAAATGTATAAAATAATCGTAATCGTTGAAGCAGCAAAGACATGACCAACGCATTTACACCATACAGCAAACCACGTATGCGTACAGAGAAAAACTGGCCTATGACGTATATTCAGCTCACAAAAAAGCTACACATTGCTAAATATCATCTGGATAGACTAAAAACGTACTTGTACAGCAATCCAGTCCATCCCTTCCAGGATAAACTCAGTAAAAATAGCCACAGGCGTAATCTGATCCTGTCTACACCCAAGAGCGCACAGCCGATTGCCCTATGGGCTGTCGTTAAGCGTGGATACAGCACCGTTCCCATTCGCTAGAATATGACATTTTACATCGTTTAAAAGGGCAGGAAACCCCGTAGAAGATAAACTACGTGGTTTACGTTAGATCATCCCTGAAGCAGTCTAGTAATGTTTTTACGCAACGGTAGTAATGTAGTACAAACGCAAATGCGATGGGTACGCACCATGGAAATCGAGATTTTGCTGGAGAATGGATAAATGGATTACGAAAAAACGTTCAAGATTCTTCAGAAAACAGTTATAACTGCATAACCAGGTATAAAATTTAATTGATTAAACATGTTTATCAAGAGATCTTGTAGAAAATAAAATATATTGAAACAAAACCGGAAGAACATCGGTTGTATGCGTAGTGAAGTGAGCACGGGGAAAAAACACATAATGTTCATTTATACAACTTTTCAGTAACATACAATTGTTCCTAAATCGGATCTTGATTTTTTAGCGTGTAGAAACTGTACCAAGAGTTTTTTTGATATGCATTTTATTGCCTGTGACTGCGGCGAGGTGAAGGCTGTAAACAGTGGGTTGGGCTATTAGCACCCTGCTGCTTTATGGCTCTGTAGTGTAACCTGAGAGCTGAAAAGCATATAAACGAATGTGTTCGCAGGCTGTGACTGTTTTTAACAATTTTGCGTCTAAAGTTCCGTGTTTTATTAACGTTATAATTTAGAATTTAAGAGAAATATGAACACTATAAAAAATTGGGACGCATGCGTCCCACCACTAGGGGGTCAGGGTCAACTTAAATTCACTAAAACTTGTCTGTAACCAAGTAATATTACACCCTTGACCTTTTGAGTTCACATGTTTGGCAAAATTAGGTTACCCGTAGAATATGTGAGCAAGCTACAAAATATGGCTTAACGTGCACATTTACTAGTCAAATGTGTGTGACTTCCTTATTGTTTTTGTATTTCCTTGAACAGAACCCTGAAACGGGAAAGTATGAATTCCGCTACGTGTTTGTGGACGTGGATACGTACCCAAGAAGGACCATTGTCGTTGAAGATAACCGATAATATTGTAAAACTGGGGCTTTCAATTAAGCCGATTTTCCAAATGGATTAGACAGTTTTATTTTACTTGTGGGTAATTTTACTGAATAACTTTGCTTGTAAAGGGCAGGAAGAGGGATTCTGGATGTATTTGTATGGATCCCTTAGACAATTTCTTCTGAAGTCATTGCTGGTAATGAAATAGCAATGAAACGCCATGGATTGGAAGTCAGGCTGCATTAGATTGAGCATTAAAGACACTGGAGATGTGTGGATTATTAATTTTATGGTCTGGACGTGTGAATAAACAGAGTAAAAAAAGAACAAGTTGCTGAAACAACAGTTTTAATGATTGCTAATAAGACAAATAGTGCTAACAAAGAAAGCTTGACACTGTTAATGATTATTAGCTTTGTAAACAATGGAATTGCAAACCATTTTCTGAAAAGAAAGTACATATATTTGATGTTCTCTTTGAAGTGTGTGATGCCTGCTGAATTCTAATGTGTCTCTGATGGTTGAAGTTATCTTGATGAAAGGCTAAATTCAATAATTAAGTGTTATTCAGGAATGTTGTATACATTTGAATCCATGCACAAAGCATTTTTTTTCAAGGAACAAGAAATTTACCTATGTTTATACACTTTTGTTTTGCCTTGGTTGGAGAGTTACACAAGACATTGCCACTGGCACCATTAAATAATTCTGTTAGCCAGATACCTGTATCTTGTGGAATGTATAAAATATTTCTTCAGAACATGATTTTGAATAAAAAAAACCTTGGTATTATTGTTATGCTTTCTTCCGGTGTTTTTCTCAGTTCAGACAAAACCACTTGATCGCTTTTTATGAAACTTGAAGCAAGTTTAAGCAAATTGATAGTTACTCCAAATGGTGATTGAGCTATTTTGGCCTCGATTGGTCACTTGGTGGCACTACAGGAAACGGTTGAAAATGCTATTTTCCTCTTGGAGGACAATGAAGAATCTAATCTAATCTCAAATCCCAAACAGTAAGACATAAAGTGATGAAACTTGGTGGGTGTATTGAAAGCTCCATCCTGAGATCATCCCTAAAGAATCGGCCCTATTAAACCACAAGGTGGTGGTATAGAACTATACTAATTTTAAAAGAAAACTCATTCTGTAGACATTTGAAACTTACTAGGCTGACTTGGCCCTCCTGAATAGCTCATGACAAATGTGTAAACAGGTGTAGTTTATGGTAGGATGATGTCCCCCTCACTTTGTGTAGCACAATCATTCACTTCCCCATTTTTTTGGGCGAATTGATATCGGTAGACATAGGGTCAAAAATCCTGTTAACTGGAAAATTAGGATTTTTGATTACCACAGTTTAGGAAATTCAAGCAGACATTGCCATACTTTATTTTTGGACCACCCTTCATTCCCACTGAACGCTTGATCTATTGTCGGGAGAGCATAATTGATTACGCGTTACTTGTGTAGATGTAAACAGCACGGAGAGAAATGGCTGACCAACAATGAAAAGATGTGCAGCGTCTTTGTGACAGTTCTCTGTAAAAAGCGCTATACAAATAAAATTGAATTGAATTGAATTGAATGTAGGACAGGGTGGAAATGGTCTATGCCCAAGTCTCACGTCCTAAGTCAGTCCTAAGCCAAAACAACGAATTGGGGAAACCCTTTTTCATCTTGGAAGCGTGACATATTTTTACTGAACCACTGTGTATGTTTTGAACTAGGTTATATATGACTCAGGAAATTGCTTTGACAAGTTTTTTGACTGTAAAATAGAACAGGAGGAAGCAGGAATCCATTTTGATTCATTCATCAAGAGAATTGCAGGAAATGATCAGGGTAGAGTAAGTTAAATGTATGCAATGCTTAGCAAGATGAAAGAAGAACGCAATGCAAAGAGGAAGGACACGTCTATTGAAATACAGTGAGCACCATTATTCACAGTGACACATTTTTTGTTATTTTGGTTCTGTACTCTAGCACTTTGAGTTTGAGCAGAGTGATGGTTTAAGGCTTGTTTGCTACGTCAGACCGTTGATGACTTAAAGCCATTTAGGCAACCATGTGTTCCATACTGTTCCAGTGTAATTTGCAGCTACAGTAAATCTAGTCCCACACCCCAATTCCCATAGAGATCCGTTCAAATGCAGTGAGGTTATAGTATCGCTTGCAGGAGTACCAGAAAATAAGATATCAAGAGTCTTTTGATATTGTTGGGTCAGAGACATCAGGAAGTCATGGCATGCAAAGGATATGCGACCAAATATTAAAAATGATTACTTTATTGTACATTATGTTAAACTGTCCAATATCTTTTGATGCCTGAAAATGGGGGGGGGGATACTAAACGGTTCATCCGATATGGATGAAAATACCCTCAAATTAAAGCTGACAGTCTGCACTTCAACCTCATTGTATCCTTTCAAACTCAAAGAGTACAGAACCAAAATAACTAAAATTGTGTCACTGTCCAATGAATTATGGTGCTCACAGTAGCTGAAATTCAAAGTCCCTATGATGCCTGGAAGTAGTTATGTTTCCATTGAGTATTACCTTCTGATCAGTGCCTGAAATGTACACAAATCTTGTTTTAAGGAAATTGTGTCAATTCATAAAACTTAATTCTGCCGATATTGTCATCAAATATTAAATAAAAGAGCTGATATTTTTCATAGTTCATTCATGACCGCAAAAAAATTATGTAAATGAACATTGCATTGGAAATTTACAGTTGGTGTGATTTGGCAAATGCTGTCATTTAAGCACGTTAAATCATGTAGTAATCACATCTTGATATAACCTTGTGACGTGTGATTTAAAACTAGTTGGAAGTTTTCTAATTTAAAATTTGAAAAAAATAAGAAAAAGGTTTTATTAACCATTTATCATCGGCAAATTTCTATCAACATCAAAATGTTAATGTGCCTACGAGAGTCGTGGATTTCTTGCTGAAGCAGAGGTCATAACACTATATCAAACATTCCACTGAATAAAAATTACAAACATTGACATCGATCTAATGTTATTTGTTACTAAGGACAAGTGCAGATCATTTAAAATGAAGGCAGGTTCAAGACTTTTCTAAGGCCCTCGTATGATTTACTTTCTAAATTAAATGTGTGTCAATGATCCTTGAGGACAAATTATATATACTCATTGACTCAGTACTAACAGTATACTGAACCAACCTCTTTATTTTTAACCAATTTTTACATATTGCTCTCAATGATGACTACACAGTGTTTCATTAAGTCTTGCTCCAAAACCCAGGAGCAAGTCTACTTGACAGAAGAGGGCACTACTCTTCATGTCTTATATCTATCATTGCATCGTACTCCCCTGCAAAGACTCAAATTGGCAAACTCTTTTCATCCTGCTGTTCCACCCCCTGTGCCCCTGAATCAGGAACTTGTCTTTTTTCCACAGCTGCAGCATGAGTCACCCTTTTCTGACAGCAACAAACTCGCCTTTATGTTGGCTCCCCAGAACATGGATTACATATACAGTATGTATAGTTTATCATCACTGCAACCACTAGAATGAAATCAAATATACTATTGTGCACATTTGTTCTTTCAGATATATTTAACAAACTTGAGTATGGTAGTACGGATGCAAGTGGAATTATACAATAATGTGACACTAGTGTGCACTCAATGATTCAAAGTTATGCTGCTGTTATAGATCAAAATTAGACTTTATGATTAGATGTTGGTTTTAAACATAACTATTAAGAACTTTTTTAACAGCATTATATGTATGAACCCCATTGAAAAAGAGAGTCCACAAGCAAGGACCAAGGACTTTGAAGGATGTGGTGAGATTCTGTATGGACGAATGCTCTTAGATTCCTTGCTATGTGTTCTCCAACCTCATCAAACATTACAGGAGGAGACTCAGTGCTGTTATCTTGGCAAAGAGAGGGTGCACAATGTACTAAATATAGGGACGCCAATAATTGTGACACAAATCTTATTCAAAGTAAAAATTATTTTGTATTAAATGTTTGTTTTTCCTCTGACTAATGGTTTCATAATGGAACTGTATAATTTTCTCATTTTTCTGAGGATAGAAGACTTTTGATAAACAATAAACAGTTTAATCCTGCACTTCTTTCTCATATTAAATTGAGGTTGCAAATAATGCTGGTGGGCACTTATGTCACTGTGGATAAAAGTGTACAAATAAATAAATACCTAAATGAATAGAGAATGATGGTCATGTCATTAAATACCAGGACAACTACATATATATATTTGTATTTACTTACTGTAGTAGGGCTGAACAGAAATGTGTAATATATTGTGTTCCACAAGATGGAGACATATCTGTTGGAACATATTGTAAGTTGTAAGAACTGTGTCTCCATCTTGTGGAACATAAAATTTGCTACCGGGTCCCCAGGGCCTGATTTTCAACATATACCCTCCAAAACGTCTGTGCACGGCCCTGCTATTTGTGCTATATTTGTGGTTTTGTGTTTAGAAAATGTGTTAGGCCAGATTGTTATGTTATAACAATCACAGTTAAATTATTTTAGAAATGAAATTGATTATTCTGTAAAAGTTACAAACCCAGTAACAGAAAAAAAAAACTCATTATTAAACATCAAGCCATTTTCTTTGAAATATGCTCATTGTTGAGATACAATGCTATCCATGTCACAACCATTGTATTAATTATAATTGTAGGTAAGATGTTATTAAAATATATATGGAAAATAAATGCATTTGTCATGATTCAGTTATCATGAAATCTAGATTTTCTAAATGCCTAAGGGTAGACCTACTGAGTTTGATGAATTCTTTCTTTCATAAGTAGGCTATAGTGAATGGTGACAATCAGTTCCTTACCAATGGAAATAAAGGATCAATAACATTGAATTCGACAGTGAAAATACACACCACAACATTTAACATTTGTATACAACACTAAGATTGAGATCCAATTGAATTGATTCAGGCCATTACAATTTTCATGTCACCAAAGTAAGACTAAAGTTAGCAAACATAGCAAAAAATGTCCTCTTCTTAATGGTGAAGACAACATGCAACTACTTTAGTGGTTTGTCTGAGGATCATAAATAATTGTTAATAAAGCCTATATTTTAATGAAACATTTTAAACAAATCTGTACGTATGTGACAATAAAAAAGTGCAGTTGTTTAAATAATTCAATATACGGTATTTTATTGAAAAAGTTCTGATGGTATTGGCGTGCATTGTAGGTTTTGGCTGTCACAACACTGGAGTGATATTAGAACAATCCTCCAATTTCTCAAACTCCATTTCTGGAGTATGAGAACCTTACCAAGTGATAGTCAAAAGCATTGATGAGCTGAGATACATGGAGTACTGTATTCTCTGTTCCTCATCTGCACAATAATATGTCCGGTGTTAGGCCAATTCAACTCTAGCAGTGCACATATGAGTCCAATGGGGACATATAGTCTATAAGAGTTGATTTAACACTGAACATTTTATTGTGTGAAAAGCACAAATTTTCCGAAAATCTGACCAGCTGTGTCCTGAAGCCTGCCAGCAGTGCCTGAGTTGTTCTGGCTTGCATTGTAAACACCATCACTGCATAAAGGCTGTGCTGAAAAACAGTTTGTAACAGAAAACCATGTGAGATGCCTTTCTGTAAACTTTTGATTTTGAAATGTCAGCATCCATGCATACCATGTCTGTGATGCAGACTCAGGAGCAGTTTTTTTGGGAAGGTGATACACAAAGATTCCCAGAGACAGTAATATTACCTTAAAAGAAAACCTTGATTTAAACAGGGTAATCACTTGAGAGTCAGAAGTCTAGAGCCCTGTGTACAGAAATAAAACAGAATTAAAATATACAATGAGATATACAGTAAGATGACCTAAATACAGTAAATATAAATGGTACAATTGAGTGAAACAGTAAAACAATGGCAGTAAATGGAGTAAAACAGCTATTAAAAATGGCAGTAAATATTAGAATCATTCATAAAACCACATAAGTTAGCAAACATAAAAGGGTAGCTATGTAAAAAGTGCACACATCTAAGACATCCTTGTCAAGTATTTTGAAATGGCTAAGTGGCAACAACATATCCAGCTGAAGGGATAGTTGGACACATTATTCCACAGAAATACTTGTAGTAAAAGGTACATAAAGAGTAATACATTGTGACTACGCATGGAATAATGAGAACACTTACTTTCCAGCAGAAGACAGAGATATTGAGGCAATTTCTGAAGTAGAGCTTTGTATATAAAAAGAAGGCAGTGTTGGTCATGGCCAGCCTAGCAGAAAGTCATGGCCAGCCTACTTTTTGATATAATTGACAATGATGCATGCAAAAACTCAACTGTAATGAAACGTAGGACGCTATGATAAACAATATAGAATGATTTTTAGTAAGTAGGCAGCTGCATTCATGTAGACCAGGGGTCTCCAACCTTCCTTTTTTTCTCCTGAGAGCTACTTTGAAAAAATTAAAGGGGCCGCGAGCTACTCAGGTACAAACGTTACATTTGTTCACATATCATATTAAAACATTTTAAATTCACATCAAACTCATGTCAAGCTTCTGTACCTGTATCCATATATCAAATATCCATATATCGAGCATATTTAATATCAATCTTCTGGAACTAGATCGATCTGAGTTCCATTTAGTGTGTGAATAAAAATGTCAGTAAACTCTATGTGCACCCTAGAGAAAACACATTTGCAATTCAAGACAGCAATCATCTGTACAGATGGATCCTACACTTTCTAATGAGCCAATGTAATTTATATGTCGTGAACAATAATGCTAATGGGCCTAAAACCAAGCCTTGAGGAATACCTTTATAAGTCCAGAAACTGAGATGACACCATCAGTAGCAATACATTGAGAACTATTTGTTAGGTCATTCCTAAACCCATTACAGGCAATATCAGATCATATTGCTACACACAGTCAACAGTATCAAATGTTTTTGACAGGTCAATAAACAATGCCATCCAATGCATTATATTTTCCATCTAGCAAACAATAACATTAACTAGGCCTAGCTAGTAGAGACGCAGCACTAATGGTAGGCTACTGTCACTGTGCCCAGGCCTGAACCCAGACTGTGAGTACACAGTTCAAAGCACCGTTAGCCTACTTGCCAGAAAAAAATGAAGTTGAGAGCTAACCAATGATTCAATTTCGCTAAACAAGATAATCTGTTAGCAATAGAGACCAGGATCCAACAAATCTGCGCCAGTTTTAGTATCTATAAAGAGCAGCGCCTGGCCAAATTCGGAATTCAGTCAATGAAATGGATGGAAGTGATCTTTAATAGGGCTACAATCTCTGCTGTCAAAGTTAGAAGTTTCAGATGTGAACAAGTTAAGTGATTAGGCTACGTTAACATTTCAATGAGAAGGTAGGCCTAATTGTATGCTTTCAATCAGATTTAGGTTACAGTGCCCAATAGAAATGTGCAATTAGAAGTTGATCATAACATTGAGCTCATCAGTTCCATTTGAAATATATTAAAAATAAATGCCTGAAAGGACTTTTTAATTGATCAAAAAAGTTAATTTGAAATCTTCTTCAGTGAATGCTAAATGGTTCATTGATAGATTCTGTATGCTTGCAGTCCATCAGACATGGCTATTGTAGATGCTAACATTAAATACGCCAGACTGTTCACTTTATGAGGAAATAATCCAAATTAGAAAATATTAATAAAACATGAATGGCGGGCGTATAGATCTGGTCAGTAGGGGCACTATGTAATTTTATTCGTCGTACTTTCTCCTGTAGAGGCACACTCACTCGTGTTTTCTTCCTTGACTCATAGTTTACAAACCAGCCCCTCGCGTGTCAGAGGAAGGCTGCCAAATGGAATTTGTTGAAGGCGATTTCTTACCGAAATCGTTGTGTAGTTAGCGAAACAGCATGGCCATATTGGGCTACAAGCCCGTGAACTAGCAGTCTTTTTGTGTAAAAACTGCGATGTAGGCATAGCGTCACCGTAAAATGCCTTCTAGTAGCTGAATTAGCTAACATTAACGGACTAGCCCGTAACCGATTGCATTGGCAAAAATCGATGGAAACTACAATGTTCTTGGAGGACTTCACGTTACGGCGTTGATAGCTACGGTAAGTTTAATTGTCTTGCTAACGTTACACAACTTGCTTTAAATCTAGCTAACACAGCTACAGCCCTTGGCATTTTACACCATATTAATTATTATTGCAGGCAGATGGCTAACTAGCAAAGTTAGTATATGTTACTGTAACTTAACTCAACTTGGATCGTTATAGCTTCGTTACCGGGGAGTCTTGGAAAAGTTGAGCAGCTAGCTAACGTTAGCTTAGATGGCCACTTTTGTGAAGATGATGGCTCAAAAAGTTCAGGCGTCAAACTGGTGGTGAAAACCGAAGCAATATCCTGGCTTTGTGCTGGTTCGACACATTGGTACTGGAACAAATAATCTCGTTATGCTATTATGTTATTTGACTTTTTTGTGAAGTCATTATTTAGAACACACGATTTCAAGTAGATACGTTAGCGTAACTAGCGTTAGCCAGCTATCACTATGTAAGTTAGCTAGCTAGCTAGCTATCCAGTTGACGAATATACCGTAAGCTAACGTTAGTGCTAACATCACATATGTAACATAGTTACTAAACAAATTTATCGATAGTCATTTGTAGCTGAATCATGTAGCCAACTCTTTAGAAAAGTGTCGCCAATATTGCAACGTTATAGATAGCTATGTAACTAGCTAATTTAGCTAATTAACGTTCATTTAAGATAATATGAAATTGTCTACGAATGTCCATTATAATTTAGGCTAATCATGTTGGTTCGCTAGCTTAACGTTAGCCTCCTTGCTACCATTTCCCGAAACAATAGCTAACATTAGCGTATCATTTGTTATTCTGTAGCTTACTTCACATTATTACTTATTTTAAGTTACTGTGTTAGTCTATTCATATTTTAAGACGGTTTGCAGTAGTCTACATAACATAAGACATCCATGAGTGAACGTGACCCATAACGTGCACGTTGAGTAACGTTACAGCTGAGCTAATTTACCTTGTTTAGCGTGTCTAGCGTTACACCACTTAATGGATAACTGTTTTTTTTGTAACGTTAATCGTGTGGTGTAACGTTAGATAGCGTTAGCAACATTACCTTGGGTGGGTTTTCCGAAGTAAGAATCCCTCGTGACAAGCGAACTGCGATGTAATAACTATAGTTTGTCAAAACATGTAAAAATAGACTGTTTCTTATATTAGAGTTGGAGATATGTGTACGTCATGTCATCAGCAGCAATTCATGCTCTTAACAGTATAACGTTAACGCGTTAAGGAAATAATCTGTGTAACGTTCGCAAAACGTTTTGCGCTATTTGTAGCAAAAACATTTAAGCCATAGAACATTTGTATATCAAAATTATCATCCCAGTTTTAGATTGGCCCATTTAAATAGATAATACATTTTAATGGGTGACTTGTTCATAAAATGTGATGGATTCTTAGAGTAAGTACACCCACTGTTTCAGCCTGTCTCCACCTACTACACAATATTGAAAAATACTTTGTGGGGTGAGTGAGGGAGGGGGGTGAGTGAGGGAGGGGGGTGAGTGAGGGAGGGGGGGTGGGGGCGGAGAAGCTGTGTCCATCGTCATTTGCATAAAGTACATTGTACAAATTATTTCGTATAACTCGGATCAAACTGTCAAACTAGACGTTGCACATATGAATCAAGATTCCGCAACTGCATGGCCTATTTCTCACCTCAGATATTTTCAGAAAAGTGGACTATTTTAGGTGGAATAAGAGTTTATGAACAGGACACAACGTTGTTCCTGTTTAAAAACGTGGAGCCGAAACGAAAGTAACGTAGTGGGTCTAACCAATCAGGTGCCAGCTGTTCCCGTTGTGGGCGACAACAATTATCCATATGACGTAGCGGTACCTCCAAAAAGGTACTCTGACATCACAATTGGGGCGGGGGCAGTGTGGGGAGCAGAAAGGAAATTTCAACCACTAGGGGCAGCACAAATAGGCTTTTCTTCCAGTTTCTTATGATATACAATATTATTTCAGAATTGTTGAAATAACGGAATGCATGAATAAGTTTCATTATAAGGTAGGCATACAAACACGTTTACAGCGGGACAAAAAGTGATGTAGAGTGTACTTATCCTTTAAAAGAAAGCATTTTGTCATAAATATGAGAGTAAGGTTCCATTTTACTGACATTGATGCTTGAAGTAGTGAATATATTTTTTTTATTGATAATTTTCACTCTTCACTATACAAACACCATTCATATGCCATGTGGCAGTCCTGGGCTTGATTCTCCCCATCACTTGATAAAACCTAAGGGTGTGTTTCCATGGTGACTGTTTGAAAGTATTTGGTTTTGAAAGCTTTGCAGAAAAGTTGTTTAAGATTTTGCCATGCTTTTTTTAACGGGGTTTATTATATTAACACATTGTAAACAACTGTGTTTTTTGTAAAACATATCTCAAAAATTTTGGCATACAATTTCAAACTCAATTTGGAAAATGTTGAAAGCTATCCATTCAGATTAAATGTATAAAATCATTATGGATTTTATCAATAACAATCACATTTAAAACATGATTTTCTGCGGTATTTTTTTCCCATTGAAATTCAGTGTGGAAAATGCATTATTCATCCTTCCTGTGAAAGTCAGAGAAAGGTTTCTGCTTCATGGACCAATGCTCAAACCTGTGACACTTTTATAAAATAAGTATTTGTATCAAATAAAAGAAGTCCAGTCTATTTTTACTTCTGTGTAGTTCATGTTATCAGGACTGAAAATGGTTCCTCCTTGTGCAATTCCAATTTGCAGGGACATATGACCAAAACATCTTCATGTCACTTTCGCCAACTAGCCTACCTTTAGACAATCAGATCCATTGAATATGTGCCTTGTTGTCCAGTTTTGCTAGTTATTGTAAATGAAAAATGAAAAATAGAGGAGGTTCAGATGACTATGACTAGGCTACCTTGAGCACAACATTTTCACTTAATTTATCGCATCAGCAGGGCTTCTGTTGTCACTTCCATGGCATATGTAGGCTATGTTGTGTCATCAACCGTAATCTTAGAACTGGGCTAATACTGACAAGTAATTATTGTACATCCATAGTTATTTTCTTTTCATTTTCAGATTTTTGCAGAACGCAATTTCATCCTTAGAGTCATTATTTGTATATTAGCAGGGCCTTACCAGAGGAGGCCATGTCATTGTGCATCGTGGCCTTGACCCCTCATAGTCAAGGTCACAACGGAGCCCGGAGAATGTTGTGGGATTCTGGTTAGTTGGGAGGCTGTGCAAGCGGTATTCCCCTAATGATATGCATGCAAAATGTCTCATTTTATAACCTATCACAATATGCTGTATATCTCCATGACTCCCCCCGCCCCCCTCCTGGCCCGGAGCTCCAGCCCAAGACCAGCTAGGCGCCCCCCACCTGCCACTGCTGATCTCTACATGACGGAGTCATCAGAGTAGAATACCTCCCTATGAAATAATCAACCCGTAGGCCAGTGGTGGATGGGCATCCCCCCAATAGCCGGGTTCCTCTCGAGATTTCTTCCCATCGGGGAGTTTTTTCTCGCCACAGTATGAGGGTTTTCTCTCCCTACTTGAGAGATTTTACCACTGCTATCTGGGGGCTTAGAGCTGGCATTTCCCATTTCCCCTTTCCTCCCCTTTCTGTTCTGTATAGCGTCTTTGTGACAGTCGTCTGTGAAAAGCGCTATATAAATAAAATCGAATTGAATTTCCCTTCATGAAGGTATGAAAAACAACCTTGCAAATCATTGTAAAAGTAAGTTGTTCATTCAGTAAATAGTTTGCCCCTAAGCTGACACCAATGTAAAATAATTGCTACATAAGTAAAACGCATCAAAAAAATCAAAGCCACTCGCACCAGTAATCATTGTTTTTTTTTTGCATGTGTTCACGTGTGGGAAATGTTTCAAGTTTGCCAGCAAACTGTAAAGATTGAAATGCATTTTCTTCACGTACCCCTCGCTGAAACAAAAGTCCTGCTGTCTCACAGACCAGTGGGAGTGTGGGTTGTCTGTGTGGGATGGCGTGGCCTTCTCACTCTTGGCCAGGCACATTTCTCAGGTCATTGTGGAATTCCGCAGCCTGCCTTCAGGGTGATTGCTGTACCTGTTTTCATTTTGGTTTTGTAGCACAGTGTACGTTGCTAAAGCCAAAGAAGGCTCAAAATCGTTTCATTTTTCAATAGGCCAAATGCGTTCACATCAATATGAACATCTGTCGGCGCACATGTAAAAGCTGGCGTTACCTAAATTAAAGCAGAGACGAGAACTTCCTGTCGGAAACTGATTGGCCTGACCAATCACTGTTCGGTTGTGCGCATGTAAACAGAATCGATGGGAAACACCACATGGGTACTGATGTACTGATAGCCTACAATGAAACATTTTGTAACGGTGGTGATATGATCGGTACGAAATGGATGAATCGCCTGAAAAAACATACACGTGGACTAGGACAAACTTTTTTGGTTATTAAAAATAAAAATAAAAAGTTTGTCGGTTATTATATTATGATTGCAGAACAGCATAGCACCCAGGTGGGTTCTATGCTGTTCTGCGAAGTAAATCCAGAAATTGTCTGAATCAAACTGCCCTTTAAAGAATTTCAAATACAAGGCCATGAACCCATTTTAACTGTTTGTAATGGTGTCATTTTGGAATGTTATGAACCAGTTGGATACATCATAACTAACATAAAATCTCTGTTGTAAGAAGATATTTTGGTCTGTAGCCTAATCAGTGTTGTCTCGTGTTTGCTAAGAAGTCTCAGCTTTGCAGCAATGTTTTCCTGCTAGTGTCACCACAGTATTTTTAGAACAACTGTGTGGAGCCTTGCATGCTATTGCTCAGGTACCTTGGGTGAACAAAGGTAGACTATTTCAGAGAGCATGGCTTATATATTTACAGGCTGTTCATCCATCCAGATTCATGGATGATATGGTGAAATGTTTTATAAGTATTTGGCTGTATATTTGGTTGCCTGTTTAAAAAGGTTCGCCATAAATAAGGGGTGGGCAGTCCTGGAGGGTCGTTGTGTATGCAGGTTTTTGTTTCCACCAATTACTTGGTTAAATGAGCTAATTGGCTGTACACACCAACACTAGTTCTGTCGTAGATTAGATCACAGTAAAAAGGTTTCATATAGGGACACAAAGTCATCAGCTGTTATTCGTGCGCTTATCAATAAATGCAGCTTCAATGTCCGATGGTATTGTCAGTAAATGTTAGGGCTAATTGCGTTATTAAGGCCGAAAGTCGGCATGAAAGCCACAAACCGATACGGCCCTCGTTGCCCTCCTCTGCCATAACTAAAGGGAATAACAGTTGGGCCAAAGGGGCCAATATTTCCTGCACACAATGATTGTATTTATTGTATATTTTCTGATGAACTTGGTATTGGTGACACTTTCCAGTTTATTTTGGACTTTTCCCATATTGGCAAGTGCTCATCAGTTAGCAGTAGTTTAACAGGTGATAATGGTATGTGATTTAGCCTCTTTTGAACAGTCTATTATTATGACGTTTGCAGTTAAGTTTATTGAAGTTAACCTGTGGTGTGGCTGTGGTGTGAATTAGCCAGCTGGTGTCTTAAATGGAAGCAAAGAGGCTCTAATTTGGCCCTGAGGACTGTGACTCAGAAAAGCCTGGAATTGTCATATTGTAGTATGCTTTTTGTCACATCCACCAGTCTACATGGTAATCGTATAACATATAACTGATTGAACTTTCAACATTTTAACTATTGGAATATAAAAAAGGAGACCTCCTTGCATGCATAGTGGGAACGTGGTGAAGTAAAGGGACCATTTTAAATTGCACAGTGTCTTTATTTGGTGCCTTCTGACTTTAGCTGTCCGTATGACATGAAATAAATATTGATCGTATTTGAAGATATCACTGGTACTGTTGAAGCAGTTGGCTATGTATTTCAGGCAGAAGATTGAGTTCCCATAGAACAGGGGTGTCAAATCTTATCTGAAAAGGGCCGATCATGTGAGTAGGCTTGTCACAGTGTGACTATTTTGACACCGGCGATACTTCCGTCTAAAACACCATTGATACCAAACTTTCCCTGATACTGATCATTGGTCTCAACTGGTTTTCGTCAATTTCCCATGATTAACAAGTGTGCCAACGAGCTGAATAATCCATTGGCAGGTAAGCATGCAGTTTCTTTGGTCACATCGTGTTAGGGAGATTCAACGATAAATTCAATTTAGAAAAATCTGTTTTGATCGCTAAGTACATGTAGGCCTAACAACAAAAATGTGCACCTCTCTGTTAACTAACACGTTAGTTTTCAGCACAACCTGCAATAAAGACTATTTTTAACTAAACCTGTGCTTCAAGATCGTTTAAGTCTTTGCCATGAATATTTCATGAGTGTGAGTGCAGAGAATGAAGAGTAAAAACCGATCACCACGACAAGCCGAGACGTGAGTGCAGGTTTTGTTTTAGTCCAGGTCTTGATGATAGAATCAGCTGTCATAGTGCTGTGTTGAAACGAAAACCTGCACCCACTCCAGCCCCTTTCAGATACGATTGGACACTCCTGCCATAGAACCTCATATGAAGGTAATTTGGAACAATACCTGTTTTAACTTTGAAAGGGAATTTGAATCCTCTTTTGGTTGAAATGGTTAGTTATAGTGCTGAAACCTTATTTTAGACAGATTACTCTAATTCTGTAGCTATAGCCTTAGTTTTAATTAAACATTGATTGCCTAAACAAACCAGTGGTAATTGGAATCTTATTACTACATGTTATTGGTCATCAACATTGGCTTTCTAAATTATCCTCTGTTGTATTTTGTTCTGGCCCTTTTCTACTCTCGATTTGTCCCTCACTACATTTATTTTGCAGGAGACCTAGTTCTAAAGACATGCCCCGTTGTCAAATGCTAAAAGAATTTTGAGTTAGTTTACACAAATAAAGGTGTTTCATGCCATGTAGTGCTTGCCTTTTACCGCTTTGGTGATAAAGCTCTTGCCACTGAAAAGGTGTAATTGCATATGCTGGTTCCACACAAAGTAGGTCTGTGGTGTTTACCATGTAGTCTAATCACTAATAAAAAAAATAAAATAAAAGTTAATAAATTAGTGAACATATGGTAATTTTGACTGTGTCCCATGCTTTGTATCATTCACCCGATAGTCCCTAAAATTGTTAGCTGTGTGACAAGGTGTCAAGTTGTGTTTTTCATAGCAATCCCAACATATGATAATGCAGAGTTAAAGGTTTGAGAGGGTAAGCAGTAGCCAATGCACAAGTTTGTGCTTTAGTAAGAGTTTTATGCCTCGTGTGATGCTACAGATGGTTTTATTTCACAGGGGGAAATCGTGACTGTTGCTAAAGGAGAATACTTTTCAGCTGAGCCGAGGATGGAGCTGTACTGGTACATGTAAGTCCAATTCATGCATGTGGTTAACATTTAACCGTATGTGGGCGAATTAAAATGTTGTTTTATAGTTGACTTATAAAACTATAAAGGCAAAACTAAATTTAAGGCATCGCACACCCACATGTATACCCCCCCCCACACACACACAAACACACACATTCATGATGAATCAGTCTTTTCCACCCAGTGTATTCATTTTCTCTTTGGATCCAGCAGCTGTGTTTGTATGCCATTCCAAGGTTAGTCCAAGGCGTTTCAGGGAACAATAAACTTTTATGGCCTAGACTTCCAGAGAAATGGTAATGCTTACGCAGTTATTTATACTTCTGCCGAAATGTTTATCAGTTAAAGCAGAAATGCAGGGTCGAAAATTACAGGGAGTCTGACTGTTGACCCTAAAATTGTTTCCTGAATAATAAGCCACTATAATGAAAGTTCTAATATCAGAAATTCAGACAGCAGGGACAATCACAGTTTTGCCATCGCAGTATTTCTCATGTAGAAGTCTTCAAGGGTGCAGTGATTTTTTTGTTGCATTGGTGTTTTTTATGCATCTTTTTTAATGAAAATATTTATTTATTGTCAAAATACTACTTTCTTTCCTTTTAGAATTGTGATCATATTCATCATTATCAAGATTTTCTTCTACATCTGCTGGTACCGTTCACGCCAGCGGCAGCTTGCTGCCTACCTCAGTAACCCGCGCAATGCCCAGATCGTCATTGTTGGAGGCAGGGCTTACCTACACCAGATGTGTGAGAGACAAAACGTGAGTACACAATGACTTCATCGCAAGCCACACAAAGGCAGTGCCACGGGAAAAATAATAAATGTTGAGTTCCAGAGGAAAGGAAAAAAACTGCAGACTGTTT
This sequence comes from Synaphobranchus kaupii, assembly GCA_029718625.1. Lineage (NCBI taxonomy): Eukaryota > Metazoa > Chordata > Actinopteri > Anguilliformes > Synaphobranchidae > Synaphobranchus > Synaphobranchus kaupii. The sequence goes on along the minus strand of CM056377.1, from coordinate 112,992,508 downwards.
ATCAGACAGGAGTATGAGTGTGCTTCAAGTGCTTTAGGTAGTGCTCTTACTTGTGGTTTAGAGGTTGTGGGTCAGTTTCAGACCTTCCCCAGCTACTAGGCACTTCCATTCTCAAGTTAGCCATGTTTGACTAGGCTCTCCTGAATGGCATTAAACGTAATGGCGTTCTTTGGTTTGTGTGTTTTGCTGGGTGAGCCAGGTCCCACACCTTTTATAGTCCCAACAGAGTTTCACATCTCTGGAGGGACAGGCATGTTTGATAGCTGATGTGATATTTACATCGTCGAGTCTTCAGAGGGGCTTGACGACCAAGGCTGGTTTTAAACCTAAAAAATAGCATTTAAACCTATGAAAGTTTAAAAAGGGAATTTTTTTATTTATTTTTTTTCAGTGCTGCTCTGATATTGAATTTGTTCCCTTGTACATTGTACTGTTTTAACTTGAGTTACACGGCTAAAAACATTTCAATGTGATCATTAAAATTCCTTGGGTTGATAGTCACTGTTTTAACAATTGGATCTCTGGTATCCCACTCTGACTGCAGTTGTGTGAAAAGGTTTAGCAAATTGCGAGCCTTTTACAGCATGTGGAAATTAGTTTTCACATATATATTAAGAAGTTCCAGATGCTTGAATTACAAAACTCACACATTTTCGCTGAATAAAGATGGTCATGCTGACCTTTAATACACAGAATTTGAATAATACCCTCAGTTTTCTTCAAAGTTCTTACTGTTTGGATTGGAGCAGGATCAGGTTTGTTCATGGAAATTGTGATCTAATAATGGGAAATACAGGAAAAGGCCAGGTCCCACACCTTTTATAGTCCCGATAGCCGGACTGAATGGCACTTAACAGAAATATTAACCAACTTGATTGACTTGAGTCTACTGTCCTGTTCTGAATACTAGTGATTATTTGCCTAAGTATAAAGCCATACTGACCTGGATACTGGAGGTGACTTAGGCAGTGTTCATACTGCCGTTTTTGGTACCCATCAGTTGTCCAATGAAAAGGTTCGCCGGAGTTGAAATTTCACTGCAGTCAATCGTATTGATGCGTCAACCAATAGGAGACAGCCTTGTGCAAGCAGGAAGCGGGCTTCTTCTAAATAAACCTCTTCGCATTTTTGAACCGGTGCTGTTCAATACATGTGAAAAAGGAAAGCTCACAGCCCCCCTGTGACCCTTACCAAGAGTAAGCGGTTTAGAAAATGGATGGAGGTTTTTTTGATACTTCTTTCCCCTATCGAAAATACCCATCTTGAATGCATGCAGCCGGCTTTGCAGGCCTGAGCAGTCGTTAACCATTAATGTATTGCTGACGCATTCAGGAGTACTCATGAATAAAATGAGTATTTGGTAGCCATGAGTAGTCAGAGTGCTTAAACTGAGAATGTCACACTACCTCAAAAAAATTTTGGAAGTAAGCCAGAAGAATGTAATTGACTATAGAATGTTTTTGAATAGAATGTTTTTGCTGAAAAGAAGCTGGATACTTTAGTCTGAAAATATGTGAGTCACAAGATGGTTTTTTGGAAATGTGGATAAAAATGGATCTGCATATCCTATGTAACACCTTGGTGAGAGGTTGCTGAATATTGAAGAGGGTGTTTAATGAACAATGAGTCACAAAGGTAGTTTTAAGATCACTTCTTCAATTTATGTAATTCAGTCTCTGGCGTGCTCTTTCCTTTATGCAGATTTACTGGAATGTGCAAATGATAGGACCCCTCAGGCCACTTATAAATCACACTGATGAAAGTGCTGTTTGCATCGAATAATGGGGCCAGGAAAAGTCAATTGTGACACAAGGAAAGAAGAAATGCCAGAGGAAGAAAGTTGTTTTGACTGACAAAGACCCTCTCGGGGAGGAAAATTACGAGCGGCTCCCACTCCGCCACTACTGCGGAGCGCTGGTGTATTCGTGGCTGAGCGTGAGGGCTGACGAATGCTAACCACGTGCAACGAAGTTGGCAGCAGTGGTCTAAATTAATACCTTGTGAACATAAGTGCTTATGAATATGTGTGCGGCGCCATTATGAGCTGTATGATGACTCATTGTTCAGTTTGCTCCACTTTGTTATCTTCAGCCTGCTTTTTTAAATCGTCGTATTTCGCTTAAGGTTTGCGAGTGCTGTGGCGTTCACCTGTCCTCATCAATGGAGGCCTATTGCCCACAGCATTTTGAACAGATGAGTCACTAATAGTGACCAGCAAGAAATAAAGTCTGCCTTAAATGTTAGTCCACTTAGGTTGGATTGCAAATGGGCAGCTGCTTCCGTTTTGAATGCGGTCTTGGGCTTTGCGCTTGCCAGTTTTTCTTGTCGGTCCATGTGTGATATTGCTGTGGGGTGTCGGACTCCTACTGACGCTCGCTCTCCTCCGCAGACGTCAATCTGGCCCAGCTGGTACGGCATCCAGGACGACAGCTCTGTCGGCGAGCCCTCTGTGTCCCTCCCGCCCGCGCCCTCGTACACTCATCTGGACGTGCCTCCTCCGTACGAAGCCGTCTCGGGATGTAAGGGACCTTTCTGTTCTCCGGTCTTAATCACGGGCTGCAATCTGTCGCTGTTATGAGGTTTTTACATAAGAGGAGTTGCTCACGGCTGCGAGACCTGGTTTCATACCTTTGGGTGTGTCTGTGTGTGTGTGTGTGTGTGTCTGTGTGTGTGTCTGTGTGTGTGTGTGTGTGTGTGTGTGTGTGTGTGTGTGTGTGTGTGTGTGTGTGTGTGTGTGTCTGTGTGTGTGTGTGTGTGTGTGTTTCAGGTGAACAGGTATGAAATCAGCAGTATGATTATTTACCTGTCTTTAGTTTACTTGTCTGTCTTTCTTTAGTGATTAAATGTTTTCTAATCGAATGCTGCAGGCCCATTTGTAAAGTATCTCAAATGTAAGTATCTCATTTGTAAATGTCAAATGTGTTTCCCCCAAAGAACTTTTCAAAGACTAATATTAGAAACTCCTTTTATTAACTGTGCACATACACAGAGATGAAACCAGTTGAAGTTGACAGTAAAAATTCAAATTGCAATTTGATTTTGAGGTTACCTTACAAGCGGCAATAATTGCTTCAAACCGTGTATACAGTGAATGTTATTCGAAAGCACTGTGTTCCATTCCGTAACGGCACTTTGACTGCAGAAACAGCCTTTCCATAGGTGTCACAGGTGTGAAGACGCGTCCAAAAATAGGAAACGGCGCCAACTATCAACCACCCCCCCCCACACACACACACACACACCTTTTTTCCTTTTTCTGACCATGAAAGCTGTTCGCATTCACAGTGAACAGCCTTTCTAGCGTTTTAGCTTCTCAGTCCGTAGCTTCCCTTTGCCTTTTTGAGAGCCTTGCGTTGGAAAACATGGGCTTTGGGCCTTAATATAATTGAAATAACATTTATAGAAATCTATCAGTTCTGGCAGAGAGGCTGTTCTCTACTCCAGCCATCCCCATTACAGAAGATCGTACCACAGGGAAGAATTGGAATCAGGGCTCATTTTCTGCGTCGTAACTCCCACTTGTCTTGATGAATGGCTTGACTTAATGAATGGTTTGTCTGTGGTTTACGCTGGGTTATTTGAAGGTCACAGAAAATAAGTGGGAGCAGTAGACCTACTACGGCAAAACGGGGGGTCTATTTCATAATGGACATTTCTTCATTTGTATACAAACCCAGATAAGTAGGACTAAATATTTGTGCGCACAGTGTCAGAGAAGGACGTAGTTGTGGGAAAGTTTGTGACGTTTCGTCTTGCGTTTACACCCTTGGCCGCCGCCAACACAGTTGTTAATTGTGAGGTTGTGTGCGGAGAGCACTACGGTGACTGCAGGGCTCGGTAAACACACAGCTGTGTCTGTCTCTGGGGAAGGAACCATCCCCAAGCATTATACTGTGGGTTGGCAGTCCTCCTGTTTGCTTGCCAGCGACACGTCTTGCCTTTCCAAACTGGGCTCCTCCCTGACGGGGAGAAGAGTTTTAAAGGGGAAGTCTCAAATTCACTCCAACACTTCACCCTTGTGTGCTCACTTTTGCTTGGTCTCTCTTGCACTCTCTCTTTCCCTCTCTACCCCCCCCCCCCCCCTTTCTCTCTCTCGTTCTTTCTCTCACGCACAAGCGCACACACACAAAACATGTGTACAGATAATTTTAGATGCTATGCTGGATAATGTTGGTACTTTAGATGTGTATATTATTTACATTTCAGAACAATGTAAGCTTATGTCATAGGTTGTGCATAATTGTTATATGAATTCAGACTTGGAGTCTCTTGGCTCAGGTGGTGCAACTATTTTTATCTAAAATGAAGCGTGGTATAGTGACCTTCTTAAATGACTCTCACGAAGATTGCTAAGGCTGCTCGTCTAGTTGCACGCTGTGCCGGCAGTACAGAAACTGCTGCCACCCAACCGATCTTCAACGATTCTAAGTAGGAAAGAAAAAGGGGCTTTCCCACTTTAAATATGAAATTTTTGACGGCACATAAAAATGTCTCGTTTTATTAACTTTTCCCAGTTGTTCCCTATTATGTACTGCGGTGAAAGCAGCCATCGGGATCCAATATGGTTCTTTTACTTTCTAATCCAACAGAAATTCTATTTTCAGAGGCATGCGCAACATTTCAGAGATGCAATCTAAGCAGCAGGATGTGGTGGTTAAACATCTGCCAATCAAATACCAGACGGATACTGTGGCGTGCAGTCATTTGCTTTCCCATTTATTTCCTGTTTTTATCATTTCAGACACTCTAACTCACGCTCAGCTTTTAGGTCTGCTTAGTTTTGGTCTGTGTTTCCTTCCTGAGACCTGTGGCTTAGACATGACCTGAATCCAAGGGTTTACAGGCTCGATGAACAAATGTCACCAGACATTAGGCTTCATGTTTGTTCGTTTTCTTCTCCCTCCTCTACAGCGGATGACCTGAAGCCTCCCCCTTACAGTGAATATGCCCAGGGCGAGGCCGCCGGTGAAACCGTGGCAATCCCCGTCTTGGAAGGCTGCGACTCCTGCAGCATGAGCGACGCTCCACCTCCCTACACGCCCGCCCCCCCCGCCGCGGGAGGGCAGCAGGAGGAGCCCGCGGTTCCCCTCCCGAGGGCTGAGGATGGACCCTCCAGCACGGGGTCATCCAGCTAGTTCATACACGCATGGGGCGCGATGTTCCACTCAGAGTCAGACAGCACGTACTCGCCAAGCACCCTCACCTTCACACTATCTTGTTTATAGGACATAATGAGTACGACGACTAGTGCCGTTGAAACGATCAAATCATTTTATCGTATACAGACTTTGCCAGGACTTTTAACTTTGTTGCAGAGTTGTTTGGGGAAAACGTTTTGAAAATTTAAAAGTAACAGAAAATATTGTGGCCTCTCGACTCTCTTTGGAAAGTTTAGCGCTGTGCTACTTTTCTTCACCTCCCCCCCCCCCAAACCCATGTAGAAACGTGGTTACGTGTGATTACAGCAGTTTAATGTGAATATTGAGTTCTCTGACCACTAACTCCTTTTAGGCAAATACTGTGGTGTATGTTTTTGGGGAAACTTGCAAAACACATATTTTGGCAGTGCTGTGATCAATAGAAAATGAGTAATACAGTCAACATTGTGGTGAGGCGTAGTACTTTAGAATAAGTGCATACCTTTATGTCACTAACCTGTTTTCAGTTAGTAACATGCAAAAAGCTTTCATGGATGCATATGTTGTCTTAACAAAAAAAAAAATGCACTAATTGTTGTGTACAAGGCTTGATGTTTTCAGGATTTAATATGCAATTATACCCAGGGATATTTGTTATGTTCCACTTTAACTGTTGAAAAAGAAATTTAAGTACAAAATGTAAGTACCCTGGTTGTGTGGAGTACATACTTGTGTGTACATGGTGTGTGGTACATGCCTACTTACTGATTACATTTTGAGATTTACTGTACAAAGCCATGTATTTCCTAGTAATGAATGCACTGTAAAATACAAATGTTCAAAACTAATCACAAATTATTGTGGTAGCAGTGCTTGTGTATCTTTCCACTTCTGGTTATTAGTATCTGTGACGAAGCCTTAAGAAGTACTACCTAGTGCATTTTTCCTTGTTCATATTTTGAACTTGGATTTTCTTTCTATACACGAATCACAAGAGACACGTCGGTGATATTGAACAATGTCCTGTCAGTACTGTATTTAATATGGGGGGGGGGGGGGGGGTTAAAAATGTATCACTTCAACACTGAGTAATATCATATGCTTATTTGTAAGGGAATTGTTTGTCCTGTAATCTCATTTGTTTATAAATGTGAAATGGGACATGTCGTCTTGTAAAAGAAAAACATTTCCAAACTGCTAATGTAGTTGGCTTGTGATACGTTGAAGATATTCAAACTTTTTGTAGAAAATTTAAGAAGATTGTGAAAAGGGTGTGTTTTTGTTGTTTTTTTAATGCTGTGTAAAACATAAATTTTGGTTTTAGCAAATACTCCTGAATGATGCCGAGGTGTGCTGATGAGTTAATGTGCTAATGCCAGCATAATTGTATATTCAAATTCCCAGTAAAATTATGCAAATTATTCTTATTTTTTTAACTGAAATAATACTCTGTTTTATATTTCTGTACCTGAATAAACAATTGAAGATGTTAAATGTAATGTAAATTTGTTTTGAAGAATACAAATGACTTCTTTCTAAAATAATGGTTGTGATGTAGTGAACCTCACCTATTATGCCATGAAGGATTTGTCTAGGTTTGGAGTCCGACCTTTATTGGGTGTTTCTTCATTCATAAATGTACATTGATTGCTAATCCAATGTATAATTCAATTGTACAATTTGTATAAAGTGTTGTCTACCTTTAAAAAAAAAAAAAAAAAAAAAGATTGGCTGTCGTTTTATTGCAACAGTGTCGCTTGTAGTTACATTTTCGGCTTTGTCAACTGGGCTTTACTGAATTCCATGTTGGCTCTGAAGTCATGGCTATGCTAAAATCCGCATTGAGTGCTGCCAAAAATTAGTGCTATTAAGGTGATGGTAAGAAAAACTGAGAGCATGAGAATTTGGTTTGGTTGATCTGTCTGATTCAATACATCTTGGCTGTACGGGAAAATGGAATACAAAGGCTTAAATATGTAAGTGGTCATTTCATAAAGACAAACATTCACCCATGTTCAAAAAAAATAAAAAAACTTGCTTTTGATGCTTACAAACACTAGGGAGAATGCAGTTTCATCAACATTAGAAGAGGTTCTTTATTACAGACAACATCTATCACTGCTTGCATACAGCTGGACCACTAATATTTGATTGTGCTTTTTTCAGGAAACGAGGAAAGGCATTTTTCAGGAAGTGCCAAAATCCTGCTTCCTGGCTTTAAACCCTAGTCGGTGCAAATGTTGCAACTAGTTTCTCAATCTGATTTAAACTCCTCAAAAAAAGTTTGGAAATTTGTGTTTGGTCGATCATATCTCTGTTGTCATTGTATTATTAGCATTGTATCTTATATAATTGGAAAGCCTGTTCATTTCCCTTTACAATGATGTCCCATTTGTAAGGGTCATGTATTTGTGGGATGAGCAGCACAGCTGATTATGTGGGTGGGGTCCCAAGTGAAATGTGCCAAATTTCCCTGTCAATGTCAAACAGTGTATTCTCCTGTTGGTATTGACTCTATTTTGAGTTGTTTGGGGGATTGGATGATTGAACTGTATCAGTAACAAGGAACAAACTAGACCTATTGGTAATTTTACACTTTATTCATTGAACAAACAGTCAGGAGCCTCTGTAGCGGATGGAAGAACCATACGCAGCCACAACAGCCTGGCACCACCTCCTCATGCTGGTCACGCATTGCTGTGGGATGACATTCCATTCCTTTGCGTTGGTCACTCTAGCATGTACAGCACGCCCAAGCTTATCCTACAAGTGTTCACCCGCTACTGAGGCTCCTGACTGTTCAATGAATAAAGCATAAAACATACCAAAATATGTCTTGTTTGTTCCTTGTTACTGATATAGAGTTCAATCATCCAATCGCCCAAACAACTCAAAACAATAGTGTCAATACCAACAGGAGAATACACTGTTTGACATTGGCAGGGAAATTTGGCACATTTCACTTGGGACCCCACCCACATAATCAGCTGTGCTGCTCATCCCACAAAGGCATGGTCCTTAGGGAAATGAAGAGGCTTTCCAATGATATAAGATACAATGCTAATAATACAGTGACAACAGAGATATATGATCGACCAAACACAAATTTCCAAACTTTTTTTAAGGAGTTTATTTCGCTGGGAATACTTAATTCAGGATGAAACAAATCAGTGAAATTGCAAATTTTATGTGTATGATCAGTGTTGTTTTTATGACCGACCCTGTTGCATTGCAGTAGTTTAATTCTTTAATTGCCTCCATACATTTGGAAGCACTCATGTGACTAGTCAGGGAATACCAGCAATATCTAAAATGGAAACACCCTGTAAATTGGAACATCATTAAAATTTTGATTCTGACTCATTATTCGAGTGCGAGGTATAACGGTTACGAAGCCGTTTGTGATCAAGTGATTATATCGTCCGGAGATGTCTTGACTGAAACAAATTAAGGAATTTTCATGGTTAAATAGGATTATGCTAAAAAAAATATGTATTGATATGGAAATGTGGTTGCGCAAAGAATAAAAATTTAAATGTATCTTATCGGACAAGTGCAGATTGCAGAACCAGTGTTTACAACAACACAACATCTAAACATGAATGTGCCTGAGACGGGCTGCCTAAAACTCCTAGGGCCAGTATTAAGCCTTGTCCTAGACCAGGGGTAGACGACCCTGGTTCTGGAGTGCCTGAGACGGTCCTGGTTTTTGCTCCATCCAAACCTATGGCTACATAACTGGATTAATTTGAATTAATCAGGTGCTGGAGGCACTCTGCATTTCATCATTCAGAATATTCAGACTTGTAATCATTCATCAAACTCTTGTGATCAAGCTCAGATGGAACAAAAACCAGAAACGTCACTGGCACTCCAGGACCAGGGTTGCCTACCCCTGTCCTAGGCTAAAATAAAACTAATAAGATCTCCATTGAAAACATATTTTAGTGTAGGACTAGGCTTAATCCATGTCTGGGAAACCAGCCCATACTGGTTACTGAGGATGAAAATGGAATCTAGTCTGCCACTCTACGAGTTGCTTTTGAGTAGTTGGAGATCTCATGATTTCTATTTTCTTTCTTTTTTTGATAATGCTAGTTTTGATCACCAATCACTTGACATTTATTTTCATGTTAACATAAGGTAACAAGAGGTAATAAAAATTAATAATTATTACACATTTAAGAATTATAGCACATCTGCAGCTGCTGGAATGGCCTTGTACCAGTTGATTCAACTATCTGTCACAATAGCCCAGCCCATTCAGCCATTAGGTACCTTAATCCTTTCCCACTTAATCCTTTTCCTGCACACTTTTATAGCATAGCAGTGCTAATTCCAGCTGGATCACAGAAAGATTCATCAGTGCGCCAGGATGTAATGAGACAAAACCCACCCACACCTGTTGAACCATTGAAGTTATAAGTATGAAAACGACACCTGTCCTCTCATCAAAGCAGCAGGGCCTGGCATGCTAAGAGATGCTCGTTATTTTTATTTTTTAAGACTCCCACTAAAAAGCCTTCGCTTTGACTTGGAAGGGCCTCTTACTCATAGGCTGTTCTGCCCAACTGGTGCCATCTGATCAGCTGTTCCTGGAACCAAAGCGACGGTAGTAAGAGTCAGACTTGGACTAACTTTTTTCGACTTCAGGATCTTGCCATGGCACTTAATGATTCCAAAGTATAGAATTAGCTGCCAGGATGACAAATAATTTAAAATATTTTTTTCTGCTTTGCTTCTGACTTTTATGACACTTTCATGGATTATTAAAGAAGGACACAGTTCCTGTTTTGACTAACAGAAAATATGTCGTATTATCTAAAAACCTACATTTCAATTCTGAAATGCACACCATCCCTGAGCACAGAACTTTGTAATAAAGCATCGCACAGCTCTCAAAAATAGAACCTAGATTTAGTGGCCACATGAGGCCTAGGACTCAGTGACATGTCACAACTTGCAAACCTGTAATTAGTTGAAATAATTTAAATTAGTCTGAATTGAGGTCCAGCTGCAGAAGAGTGGAACATATGTTATCTGGGTGGATTTTATTAAGCAGTTTAACTGTACCTAATGAATTCAAATGACTCAAAAGTGATTTTGCCATACTGAAATGAAATATCATCATGTTTGCTAATATTTCCCAACAAGTAAGCTACAATAATGGGGAGGTTTCTGTGAACAATTCTAGCATGACACATTGACCATACTGGTACAAATTGCCCTGAAAGATTCTGGATGTGATTAATTTAGGCTCTATGTTGCTAGTAGGTATTATGCAGTGCTGGCCGAACAAAAAATAGACTAAATTCTTAAAATGTGGCCCAGTTTTTTTTTTTCTAACATGAGTGATGGGAACAATTTATGTCCATAGAAACCACAGTTATTATGCTATAAATGTATTTGCTTTGATGACATTACCCAGTCATCTTGTATGGTACAAACACAACACTATTTAAAAAGGATTTAAGAGCCTTTTTATGTGTGGTGGTGCATTTTGTTATGCTTCTGATGCAGATGGGCCTCTACATACGTATGTAGAGGAAGCATACCTTTTCATTATAGTTTTAATGAAAAAAAAGTCATGTTATTTTTGACTTTGCCATGCCAGTACCATACATACTTGTTCATACATACAATATATTTATATGTACGTATAAAATATTTATTAAACTGCAGTAAATGTATTGTAAATATGTCTATTTAGGATACCCTTATGGAAATGTAATATACTGCAGTATATTTTAAATATATTGTGAAGATAATATTGATATATTTACAATATACTGCAGTGTATTCTTTTTCCATAGGGGTAGCCCACACTCAATATTTATAAATATCCTGGGGGTATACTACGAAGCCGGATTACTTAGATAGCTGGATAACTGCACCAAGTAAAACCCGGAACCATCCCAAATCTGGAACATAGACTGAAGTAAAAAGAGCTGTTCCCGGTTTTACTCAGTGCAGTTATCCAGCTAAGTAATCCTGCTTTGTAGTATTCCCCCCTGGAGTAATTCTAATTGCAATGGAAAAGAAAACTAGAGGTATAACAAATAGAATGCCATAGTTATTATTTGATTTTCTTTTGACAGAGAATATAGAGAGAATATTTATAGCACATTTAAGAATGTACTGTGTCACAGCAAACAATAACATCGTCAACTGAGCAATGCAATTTACAAATGATACTGTACTGCAAAGTCTTCTCAAGATTATCAGATCAATTTAATAAAATGAGAGAGAACAATATCTGCCTCTGAACCAGACCCCATAACGTCCATTATCTTTTTCAAACATATTCCTTCTTATTGGCAATTTGGAATTCCCATTATCTGATTCTAATGATTACCTAGTTGCAGCTTGTTATGCCTTCAGCAAACTTATATGATTACTGAGGTATATGAAAGGATATTACGAAAGGATATGAAAGGTCATGCTAAGAGGCTTGGGCATGCGCATGTTGCATTGTATTGTAAAGGCCATATTTAAATTATTGGGTTAAAAACGGAATGAAACAGAATGTAGGCTGTAGGCCGCTTTTAGAAGAGTTACCCATCCGTATTAATTCAAGTCATAAGTATGGTTACTGTCATCATTATTATAACTGAAAACATATAGCACACAATAAAAATTAGTTAATTACTGTATTTCCCCCAAATTGGAATTGGCAGTTTCACCGCTCTAAACACCACAGTGCCATCTATCCATTATCTAAAGAAGAGTTCCCAGTCTGCATTGCAGGGGGCTGGAGTCTATCTCAGCAATACCCCCTGGACAGGTCGCCAATCTATTGTAGGGCATACACACCATTTGCTCATATACTCGTACATACGGGCAATTTAGAGTCTCCAATTAACCTAACCTGCATGTCTCTGGACAGTGGGAGGACACGGAGAGAACATGCAAATTCCGCACAGAAATGAGAACCTATGACCTTCTTCTTGTGAGGCAACAGTGCTATCCACTGCACCACCATGCCGCCCTCACCAGTGCCACAGTAGGTTAATTATTTTACACCCGACAGGCCAAATCAACAAGATAATTCTAGCATTGATTAGAATATAGGTGCATCTCTCAAACAGACAGCATGTGGATGGTTTGTTTAATGGAACCAGTGTAGCAGCAACCCAAGTAACCCTGGCCAACATAAACCCACCCTAATGGCCGATTAGGCCAACTCTGTCCTGCCCTGCAGGAGTTTGGTCACAACCACAGAACTGTTCTGTGTTCACAACTATGCTTTCGATTGTTGCACGGAACCTTCTGCAGTAAAGTTGTTTCACGGGGGACATTTTATGTAGTAACACTTACACTACCAGACTACACGCTGATAGTTTGTCATGAAGAGGGTGCCTGTATTATAATGTTATTTGTGCTCGTTTGTGAAGTCACAAATTACATTTAGTTGCATAAATATTGGTGGCTAATCATGCTACAATCGGTTGATGAACAGACAGCGAAAGAATTAGTTGCAAGTCGCAAGCTATAGCTCATAGTCATTGTGTGCTCTTTCTCTCCCCAAATTATTTAACGTTACTTAGTGAAATACTAACTTTAGTGCTAACGTTACGTCTGTAACAAGTATGTCAGAACTTAATCACGGGACAAATGTTCTGGAGAAAGAGAAGCGACTACCCAGCGGCCACAATGATGGCGGTAACAAAAAACGCTGGGGGCTGATTGCAACAGGACTTATTGGGGGGTCACTGGTTGCACTTTATGCAGTTGCGACACCTTTTGTCACACCTGCCTTGAGGAAGGTGTGTCTGCCTTTTGTGCCTGCTACTTCAGCTCAGATTGAGAATGTTTTTAAGGTTCTCCAACAGAGAACAGGAACATTGGTCGATATTGGAAGTGGTGATGGACGAATAGTAAGTATACATATTGTGTAGCTATCGTTAGTGTCATCACGATTTCTTTTTAGTAATTTAGAAGCTTCACCCAGGTTTCAGATGTCTTGACCCATTTTCTCGTTTTATGTAGTATAGTGTTGTTAACTTCTTATAGTATACCAATTGTGATATTACCGTTATGAAAAAATGGAATATTAAATTGTAGATGGTATGTACATTTATATAATATATATATTTTATTTTTTTGTAAACTTGGTATCATTTGCCTCAACACACTGAGAACAATCGCACTCTGTCACACCTGTTGCGTTTTGCCACTGAACATTCATTTTAACACCCATTCCTGTCTCACTCACCCTAAAGATGTTTCACGGCTGCTGCATTTGCCATAGGTAATAGCTGCAGCGAAGCAAGGCTTTCGGGCTGTGGGCTTTGAGCTGAACCCGTGGCTGGTCTGGTACTCCCGTTACAGGGCTTGGAGAGAAGGAGTTAACCACAACACTGCATTCTACATATCTGACCTATGGAAGGTATTGTTTTATCGAAACAAACTCCTGTCAGTGGTTAGCTTTAAGTTTTCAGTTAAGTTTGTAATTATTTAAAGCTGGAGTAGGCAACTTTCTCAACGGCTGCATTTGTTGGCAAAACATTTCAAAGTCACAACATCCCTTGGCCTTGCCCTTGCCCTCAGTGAAAGAAACAGACCCGCACTCCACTGCTTCCCCAGACCTTGCGGTGAACGTGCAACCGGCCTATCTCGTTGATTGGTTTGCATGAGCCACTTTGTTTTGAGAACAAAAGTGGCTCATGAACAATTCAGGTCGAATCGCTGGTTTTAGAATGCAGAATTTGAGGGTATAAAAACAGTGTATGATTTCTCTCAAAACAGTTCTTTCTATGATTGCTACTGACTAGGGTTGCCAACCGTCCCTTGAAATAAGGGACGATCCCTTATCTGTTCAATAAGCCTTATTGAACTGATAAGGGATCGTCCCTTATTTCAAGGGACGGTTGGCAACCCTACTACTGACTGAGCTTGGCTGTTCCCCAATATTTTTATTAAGTTGCATACTCCAGCTTTAATGCATATGATTTCCAAATGTATAAATGCACTGCCGTAAAACTATGCCCATTGTAGTACACACCAGTTATATGCAATCGGTTTTATTGTCATTGTCTGTAATGTTTGTTAATACGCCAAGGTGAATACTTGGTTGCACTTATTCAAAAGGGCAACACATCTCCCAGTATGTTTTTTCACGTTAGTGGTTCCTTGGTCCTGTGTTTGCTGGTTTTCGTTCCAACCACTATTGCAATCCCAGAATTTTAACAAGTTTAACAAATTTAACAATTAGTTTTCATGTTGAGAGGGATTACATACCCTCTAAAGCCACATTATGTCAGAAATAGCTATGCATGTCATGAAGAATAAAATATCCATGTTCGCATTGTGCTATATTGCAAACAATTACAAAAAATAGGTAACTATTTTTTTTAACTGATCAAAATAAGGACTTTTGGTTCAATAGGCTCCTACATAATCTTTTCCCTTTAACTTTGTCTTTGGATTCTGCATTATTTAGCAAATGGTTAGTTTTAGTGGACTTGTGTCTGCGGTTTCACCAATTAGCCTATTGATTCACCTCAGTCTTTAATTTGATAAGTTAAAACATTTATTTAAGCCTCCCCCATAGGGGGTGGGGTGGCTTATACCAGTTGTTGGGTTTCTTTCTACATTGATTTCCTGCAGGAATTATATGCGTCATCAGACTCCATGTCCACCCACTAGTCCAAAACCACTCAATTTTTAATTTCTGGCCAGTTAATTTTGTGGTGGCGGAATCTCAGAAACCGCAAGGCCCTGGAACTAGTCCTTGTACATCAGATATGTATGTTTACTTAAGTTGTGCAGCATCTATTTGTTTTGCTGATAACTCGAGAACTATATATCGGAACAAACAAAGTACAACAACTTGAAGCTTGACTCAAATGACATCTTTCTCAAATGACAACTATATAGGTCAGATGTCAAGGTCATATGGTCAATTGAAAAAGAAATGCAACAAAAATTGGCACTCAAATTTTGTGGAGGCGGAATCTCAGAAACCGCAAGGCCCTGGAACTAGTCCTTGTACATCAGAGATGTATATTTACTGAAGTTGTGCAACATCTATTTGTTTTGTGACCTTGACCTACTTTTCGTCCGGTAGGCCGGCCATCTTGGAAAACGCGTTTTTGCTGATAACTCAAGAACTATATATCCGATGGGGACAAACAAAGTATCAACTTGACACCGGGCACATATTTCTCAAATGACAACTATATAGGTCCAAGGTCAAGGTCATATGAATACATTCAAAAAGAGGTGCAACAAAATTGGCACTTTTAGGGGATAAAATTGTTTATATATACTCATGGTTTGCATTAAATCTATGCCGTAGCGCAAGTAGTTGAAATGCATATAGCCCGGTTATTCAATCTGGACATGAACATACATTCAACATGGATTTCAACGTAACAGCCTAGCAGAATTTACCCATCTCAGTGTCCCAACATATCTACATATTTACAAGGCATAGTTTTCCTGTTGTGAGTCATGGTCTGCAATATAAAAGGGACTTATAAAAGGCTTTTTCCTGATCGCTCAGCGATCAGAATTTCTAGTTTTTACCTATTTTTGTAATTGTTTGCAATATAGCATTATGTGAATATTGGACTTTTATTGTTCATGGCATGCATAGCTGTTGCTGACATTATGTGTCTTAAAGAGTATGTAATCCCTCTAAACATGGAAAACACTTCATTAAGAATAAATAACATATTGTTAAAATTCTGGGATTGCAATTGTGGTTGGAACGAGAACCAGAATACACTGGGGTCCCAGAGGACCGAGGTTGAGAACCACTGTTTCCCTGGACGTCATACTTGTCGTCAGCAGAGGGAGCCATTGTACTACATTTTACATACTCCTGGACGCATTGCCCAGGCTACTGCCTGTACGAAAATAAAATATTGGATTTTAACAGGAGGATACGCTTGTATTTTATGAGTTTGAAAAACATGCTCGTTAAGAATTGAACCTATATCTTTGAAACGTTGCTTTCAATTATTTATTTTTTTATTTTATTTTTTTTGCAACGCAGTCAGTCAGCACTAAGTTAGTCAAAATAATGTCTTTCCTATCTCATATAACCCTTCTCAACATTATGACTGATTAAAGTGTGGAAGCAAGAGCAGCTGAATAGGGAAGAGAATGAATAACGTCAAACTGAACAAATGTGCTTATTATTTTCCCACTGTTCGGTTTAAGCAAAAAAAGGTTATCTTATGCACTGTCCTTTACATATTTTACCTTAATCTCATTCTATATACTCTCATTTAAATGAAATGAGTTCAACCGGAAGGGCAACCGTATTATTCAAAATAATTTGAATGTGACTATGTTATGTTTCAGCACCAGTGCATTTGTATCTCTGGAGATCTGAAGCAG
Source organism: Synaphobranchus kaupii (assembly GCA_029718625.1). Classification (NCBI taxonomy): domain Eukaryota; kingdom Metazoa; phylum Chordata; class Actinopteri; order Anguilliformes; family Synaphobranchidae; genus Synaphobranchus; species Synaphobranchus kaupii. The sequence goes on along the minus strand of CM056377.1, from coordinate 112,976,021 downwards.
GCTAGTGCATTAAAATCACCATTAAATGAGATGCATAACAGTAACAGTTAATTATGACTCCTAGATTGTATTATCATATACTTTCTTGTGCCTAAGAAAATTATGGTGAAATGCTGGCATAAAATAATAATTAAGCAGGAAAATGTTTTTTCTTTTTTCCCCCATATGTGGGCCTGTGACAATTAAAATGAGACAATTTTATTTATTTATTTTTGCCCATGTCGTATAAATAAATGGCATGAAACCTTATATTGTATACATAACTTTTAAGTTAGTAGCTTGTGAATTGGTATTAAAACAAGTTCACTTACTGCAGTCACTTACTGTTTCGTTTCTGTGATATGCATTCCATTCATAACCTTGTCTATATTTATATTGTTCATTTCAGGTCAGTTTTTCTCAATACACCAATGTTGTGATATTTGGAGTCCCCCAGATGGTAAGTGACAAAGTCTAAAATGAACTACAGCCTGGCTATTTAAATGGGTTAGATTTTCAAAAATGGGTAATTGGCTTGTTTTAAGCATCTCCCAGTAAACATAGCTAATGTACTCTTCTCCAGCTTAGCTTGTGTTGTCTTCTTGAATAAGATTATCATTTTACCATTGTTACATTTTTTATCATGAACCCAACCAGGGAGGTCTAGCCAAAAAAAATGAAGTGTAAGGTCTCGGGTAGAAATGACCTTACTATTTGCGGTCAGTCGGTAGCTTGCTTGCTGTAATTAGGACAACTACGCTCCAGCGCGACCACTTTTCTCTGCTGCAGCAGGGCGACTCGCTCTTCCTTCCCTCCGTGTCAACGGCTTTCACTAATCCCGACTACGGAGCTTTTCCACCCTAGCTCCCCGGAGGTGGAACGAACTCCCCATTCCTCTACATTCTGCTCAAACACTGCCTGCTTTCCGTCGTGGTCTGAAGACACACCTCTTCAGACTCCACCTTGACAACTACCAATCTAGGACCATTTTCATATTACTTGTTTCCTGTTTATGTTTGTTTTTTTTGTTTTTTTGCTTGTTTCCTGTTTAACTCTTGATTTTATAGTTTAGAATGTAAAGCTATCTTACCCATAGCTTACTGTGTGTACTATATTCAATGTTCATTACTAGGGATAGTAATGGGAAAGATGTGCTTGGTCTGATCTGTTTTGTAGTTGCTTCAATGACCTTCGGTATGCACTTATTGTATGTGGCTTTGCATAAAAGCGTCTGCCAAATTAATGTAATGTATATGTATCTAAAGCTGCAATGTGAACAGGCGTTCTGCAAGCAGCACAGCAGTATAATTTTTCTTACTGGAAAACTCCAAAACAATGGCCAAGCAACGGTAGGACTATGTGGTAGGACTTGCCAATCTTTGGCAAAAGGCCTTCATTGTTCACAAACGGAGACAACCTCATGTTCTTTCTCCACAGATGGCCCAGTTGGAGGAGAAGCTTCAGGGAGATCTGCCGAGCAGCGCCAAAGTGGTGGCCTGCCGCTTCCCCTTCCCTACCTGGGTAGCCGATGAGACGGCTGGCGAGGGAATAGACACGGTGTGGGTGTACAATGCAGAGTCCTTCAAATGGCTTCAGACCGAAAAAGAGCAGGGCAGGACAACAGAGAGCTGAAGGAAGCACAGTGAACAGAGCACATGGGCAGCAGCGCATGAAACCGTCACCTTCCCATTTACACCATCGCAAATCTCTGCTAATGTGTTTTACCCAGCGACCTAAGATGTCGCCAATTTGTCAAGGTCTGAATACAGTGTGAAAGACAGGCCCTGCATATCCTATTGGACACAGATTTTTATATTAACATAATTTAAACCTTGGTAACTTGTGTTGGCTTTTTATCATTATTGTTATTATCTTCAGTTCAGTTAGTTCAGTGTACCAATTTAAATTGTGAAATTATTATTAATATTAATATTATTTACAGAATTAAGTAGAGCTGTTACCTCAACTGTTGTCCTTTGTATTTTCTAGTTATTCTTTATTAAGTGAGAACTGTGTCATACCGAGGTGAAGCATATATAAAGGGGGGCGTTGTCTTGTGACCATGACGTCTGCATTGTGAGCCAATGATATGCTGAAAATTGGGGACATTGAGGAAAAGCATTTATATTGGAAAAAGAAGGATTGTCTAATAAACGTTTGTGGTACAAAAATGTAAATAGACCAAAGGGCTTTGTATTGAGTGTGGCCCCTTCCATAGTTCTGGAGAAAAACGTGTCTTGTGGTTTATTAAGCCACAAAATAAAAATGTATAGATATGTAATTTTTCCAAATGTATTAAGCTATTTTTCTTCTGAAACAAAACTTACTGTAGGTCATTTCAGTTTAATAGCATTTGTTAAAGGGCTATTTCACTTTCTGAAGTTTTTTTAAAAGATATTTTATATGTTTATCATTGGCGCAGACACTTTTTTTTGTGCTATTAAAAATATTTTAGATACTTGCAGAATTACATCACAACCTACTGGCTTCACAATGGCTAGTAAATGGGCATCAGCAGGTTTGGGGTTTCAAGCAAGAAAATGCACTTCAAGTAACTCAGCTTGCATAGTGTGTTTCCAGAGGCTATACAAATACACATTCATTTTATATTGACTAATATATTTAAAATATTAAGTTTTATGAATACATTTTTTCACAAAACCCTTCTTGAAGAAACTGTCAAATGATGCATTTGGTAACAATGACACTGAAAGGGGCTTTGGTTTTTATTTTTTTTATTTGGTGTGATCCAAATTATGTTAGGATGTTTATATAAAGAGTGGGGTTTAACCTAGGATATCATACTCTGCATTAGAAATCCTGTCCCATTTTGCATGTTGAATCTCCAGCTTCCAATCAGTGCATCATGCTCACTGTTAGTTTTTCTGTGGACAAAAGAAAAGCCTATAAAGTCTGCCACGAGACACTGATTTTAATTGATACCTGGTGATGCTGCAATTTGCTGACTGGCATTTCATTGTTAATAAGCAGAGTAAGTCATACTGAGCAGCTGAGTCATTATCCACAAAGTGGGAAAAATGCTCCCTGGTTTTCTTTGCTGAGCAGTATTTACGATTGGACTGTTCTTTAAGGGTGGGGCGGCAGTGTAGTATAATGGTTAAGGAACAGGACTTGAAACCGAAAGGTTGCAGGTTCGATTCCCAGCCGGACACTGCCGTTGTACCCTTGAGCAAGGTACCTAACCTGAATTGCTTCAGTATATATCCAGCTGTATGAATGGATAAATGTAATAAGAAGTTGTGTAAGTCGCTCTGGATAAGAGCGTCTGCTAAATGCCTGTAATGTAATGTAATGTGTTCCGTTATCATCTGAAGCATTGACTTTCAGATTTCTTTTCTCCACAGTAACATTTATTCTCACCCTGTCAACCATTGACAAATTGATGCATGTCACTCATAGTGTTTATGTGGGGCTTGCATTGCTTTGTGATTCTTGCTTAGACCAAACTTGGATTCCCCTCATATGCCGACTTGATAATCATAAGAAATATTATGCGCATTTGTGCAGTGCTGAAGACGTCTTAAAGACAATGGTGAAATTTCACTTTACCTACTGGACTTCTGGTAGGTGCAAATCTGACAACAGGACTGAGCAGTTTCAATGTGACTAGGTGTCCTGCGTGTTGAAGTCATCACGTTGGGTCACGTTGGACACCAAAGCCGTATTCACTCTGCACAAGAGGCACTAAGCAGTCAAACTTTTTCAGCTTTTGAGAAAGATCAGGGAGACCTGACAAGACGAACTGAAACTGTTAATAAGCTGACTCATAGTTGCCTAATTCCTTTGAGTCATTCATATCTCATTCTCCCATCCCTTGAATTTCGAAGCAAAAATGAATCTTCTTTCACTGGCTTATCTCACTCATGAGAGAGCAGTTGTCAGGTATTCATTAGGGTGGGGATAAACGGATTAAAAGGAAATGTCACATCAGAATCTGTCTCCAAAGAAACAATTCTACAGTATAGAAAAGCATGGGATATAAATATGACCGTCCACTTTGTAAAAATCAAACGTAAGTCTCCATTAGTTGCTTTTCGGGGTTCATGATTTGAATATTTTTGTAATCTGCCTATATGAATCTTTCACCCGGAAATGTGACACTGCTCGACTCGCAGAATGCTCACATTTAATTCTTATCGTAGTCATGTGACTGCATTATTTATTATCCAATGCACTTTCTATCTGAATGTGACACTGCATTACACTGCAAAATTCTCACTAAGTCAGACTTCCCTCAATGTTACCCTGCATTAGGCCTAATTGATTGATATTTGATTGATTATTGATTGGATGCTTGGATGTGGTTTGTTTTTGTGTATTTTAGCCATTGTTGAAGAAAAAAAAAATATTGATTGTTTTATCCTCTGGGTGAGGCCAAAGACTAATTTCCATGAAAGTAAACAATAAGGTCTCATATGATCTAATTTAAATAATCACTGAATCTTCTTTTCAGCATTGAAGCTCTGGATTACTCAGTACAATTCCCACATTTCTATTATAAGCAATCTGTTCTGAAAGTACTATGGTTTGACATCCAGCTGTGGATTCTGGGCTACCTTTTGTGTTTCCAAGATTTTATCAGAGTGGACTGTGACCCAGTGAAGGCAGAAGCGATGGGTCAATCCCATCTCATTGGCACGTGTGCGAGTGGCTCTGCTGACCGTGGCAGCCATTTTGACTCAATAGAAAATGTCACAGCATCATGGCGTGTACACAAGGTGCCCCATCACCTGATCATTCATCAACAGCGCAGAGAACATGAAATGAGCTGTGTTAAAAAAAGCCTTTGAAGTAAAAAGAACTCATTAGAAGAAAATCTGAATCTCATTAACTGAGCTCAGCTGAGCTAATCAAGAATGAAATACCCAAGCAGGATTGTACTTTATTAAAAATACACTTAGACCAAACTTATGAACATGTTTGGTATAAAGGAATAACTTCAATGGCTAACATTCTTGTTAATGGGTTCCTAATTGAAAACTAAGCTGATTGTATTTAATCTACAATATGGGAAGAAAATTTCTAGCTAATGTGGTGTATCCATCTGAATAATTCTGTATTAATCATTTTCAAACTATTTTCTTATAAAGAAAATTGTGCAGTGTAAGTTAAGATGTAACCATACAGTTAATTAAGTCAGCTGGTATTCATGAAACAAATTGTTGTTCCATCAATTTATGCATTTCATTTCAGGTGTCGGAGGAAGAATTAATTTGTGTCAGCGTTGTGCTTTGTATAATGTACAAAACTGTACCCACCAACCACCACTGATACTGCTGCTTTTTTCTAGACTTAATCATCCAGCACTACAAGATTGACCTTTTTTGCTGAAATGCCAGATGCATTGTCAGAGAATTGCCAACGTATTTGCATGAGATTGATGGCATTGTGACTTAAAAAATGGGAAGAACTTCTAAAAATACCAAGATAGAAATGTTGCTCAGTAGATCTATGATCTATTTTCACAATTTTTTATGTGTTTCCTATATGAATAGTTTGTAGTGAATAGCCAGTTATTTTGTCCTTTTTTTCCTTTTCTAAAATGACCATTGTTAAGGGCTTTGACCTACGTATTTTGGCTGTGTATCGCAGTGGGCTGAGCACGTTATGTCACGTTAGAATTGAAATTGCATTGCCAATTTGTGTTTAAATTGAGCGGCATTGATGTCCTGCATTCCATTTAAAGAGACAGGTCAGAGCTGAATTGCTGAATGTGTATGCATTTTTATGCCTTCGTGCACAGTAAGCACAGGAATTTAAACTTGCTGTCTTAGGGTTTGTGTCATCTCATGAGGCTTCTTCCTACATTTTTTCAAACAATTGTATACTTTCTTTTGTTTTGAAGATAAGTGATAACTGTCCGTTTGAACTTCAGTTTTCATTCATTATTAATTTATAGATTCCGCACTGTTTTGCAGTTGAAGCAACATCCATATCCCTACACCACTGTGTGTCCCTGGAGTGATACTCTGTTGCTGCGGTGGAATGCCAGTGCTCATGCCGGCTGGGAATCTGGAACCTGACAGGAGCAAAAATGTGAGCCAGTTCACAGGTTAGATGTCAGATATCAGTACTGCATCCTCATCATTGAAGGTTTGGCATAGTCAACTGCCTAAAGATCATGCTATGCAACAGATTAGCACGGAGGAATTCAAGAAATAGGGCGCTATGCGGCAAAAGCCTTCAGGACAATACACCGGTAAGGTAATCTCCGAAATAGGCATGCAACATAAGCCATATGCACAATGCGGTTCATTCTGCCCAGATTGCAAAGGAGCAAAGAAGCTACAGGAGTTACGTACTGTACTGGGTCTGAGCCAGACCAGGGGGACTCATTACGACCGCACTTGCAACTTGGGAACAGATCATTTACTCAGGCCATTAAGAGGATGATGCTTCCCCCATACATCACAAGTGACATTAATGTTCTCTGGAGTACAGCGTTAGTCAGCTGGGAAGAAACAGGCCTGAGAAATATCTAAGCCACCTTCAAAACTGAACATAAGAAGACACCGCTGAATGTGATACAATGCTACACCCTGACGGAAGGAAAAAGTGTATACTAAGGGTACACGTGTCAAGCTCAAATTGGCTGATGTGATGACGATCCTAAATGAAAATATGGACAAAAGATGCAACTGTGACTGTTAACTGTTAGATAACTGGATAAATTGTAAACAAATATGGGAAACAGATATGGTGGTGTGGCTATGCATACCCTAGTGGGCAGTGTTGGGGAGTAGTTTACCTACATATAGTTAAACTAGTAGTTTAAAAAAAATTATCTTTTCACGTGTGAGCTTTGCAAGCCAAAAATGCGAACCATCTCCACACCAAAGATAACCAACGCTAATCTAAGAACCCATATAACGGTCAGTATTAACTATTTCAAAACTTACACGTTAGATATGATAATGATTCTGCTCTGGCATGTAATCTGAGATGTATGTTAATTGTGCCATTGGTATACTCTTGTTTGTAAAAAGGTTCAAGATTTATTTTTTATTTTTTTTACTAAAGTACTAAAAAGAGAGCACTGCCTTGGCTTCAAATAGTGTCGAAATGGAGAGGTGGGTTTGTATCCATATAGAAGAAAACTAAAATGAGTATGCCGACCACACTACAAAACTCCAAGGCATCTCCAGTGAACAAAAAGTTAAAAAGCCTTTATTATTTGGCTACAATAGAAGAGTGCACCTATGCATGATGATACTGGGTACCCTGTTGAAGGCAGGTTTATGATATATTTTATTTTTTTTACAAAGTAGTTTGGACTCCATTTTTTGAGTAATTGTAGTTTCACAAGCTACATTTCTCTTCAGGGTAGCTTGGCTGTTGTTCAACTACTCTACCTTCAGTGTGAAGTTATTGGTAGTTTGTACAACTATACTTTCAGAGTAGTTTCCTCAACATTGCTGGTGGGGTGTTTGCTGTCCAGCCCTGGCTAGGATTTGGGCAGTCCAGAATGGTCCATCAAGAGAAGCCAAGAACAGCGACTTAAGGCTTCCTAGCCTTGTGTATCAGTCTGTCCTCATAAAGTAATAAAAACTTCACACATTTGAACTCTGCTTTCACTCTCCGTTTACTGGGGCTGTGTAGAGCGACATTGAAGGTGGTTGTGGGCCTCCTCACAGCTTGTGACACCAACCCTACACAGGACAGAGACATAGTGAAGGATTATCTTTGGCACGTACATGAATGAAAAGGTTGGGGTTATGTCTGATATGTATGCTAATAATCATATAATGATAACAAAATGCAAACGCTGTAAGGCGGATGTCCCCCAGACGACAGAAACATGATGAAGCATTCCTGTATCAGAAGGATGATCAGGAAGTCTCTTAAATATGTTAGCTCCCAGTGAGGCAAATATACAGCCTCACACCACATAGCCAAGGCCAAGCTCCATTTAAAGCGGAGCACCACTGGACATGTAGAAATTCGCTATGCATTAAGAAGACAAAGAAAGGAATGTATTCCAACTGAAACTGAATTTAAATGTGACAAACAAGGAGGAGAAAGACACACAAAATAACTGTAGAACTTGCACTGCCAATAGTACTGCTGCTGAATAATGTGCAGATGTATGCAGAAAAGGGAAGAGTAGCTATGACAGATGAGAACTTTATAAACAAATATGAAAGGAGAATGACGCAGTAGCAGCCACACACGATTTAAGGTGGTTATATAATATAACAATGAAGCTGTCATAAAAAATGCCATCAAACTGACACAAGGACAATAGTAGCGCAGAAAATACTGCAGGAAGAAGCACTCAGCAGATGGTAGAATAACTTGTGGAGACGCTGAATAAAAAGTGGTATTAAACTCCCCTGAGATTCGTACAGCAGATTCGTACCTTTGAGTAGACTAGCTGCCAAGTCAGGGAGGAAAAACTTGAGAACAACTCCAAGTGACAAAAATGGAAAGGTTACATTTTACATGGGAACACAAGGTAAAGCTATCGTAATTTGTGCCAAGACCTCTACTAAACTGATAATAAATTGACCTGTGACGTATTTTGGAAGGATGTAGGATGAGGGAGTCAAACAGAAGGACTAATGGATTGGACAGAGATGCCTTGAAAAGACTCCAATAAAGGACGTACAGTGCATAGCAATGTAAGAACAGTAGAGATAGAAATAGCACTGAATGGAGCCATTTTGGAAAAACTGAAATCGGACATGGATGACATTCAGAGACCTGTGGGCAGGATTTTGTAAAGACAGATCCTGCTCAAACCAGATCACAACACGTCACATTCATCACTCATAAACAGGAAATGCTGTCATGTCTCCCTCCATGTAAAATGTTAAACTGGCCAAGCCAAGTCACTGGGGCACAACATTTTAATTTTTTTGTTAAAAAATGATTCATTATTATTAATTAAAAATAAAGGTGACCTTCTGAAACTCTAACTCATCATTTGTTTTATCCTATATTAACTGTCTTGTGTATACAACAGAAAAAACATCAATTTGATGTTTTTGTCCCAATTCTTTTGGAGGGCACTAGATATGCATCATATCTTGAAATCTCCCAATTAGGTGTAATGAAAATTCAAATGAAAACTCGGAGGACCTAGCTTGAAAGGTCACAAACCATGTTTACTGTTCATTCCTGATTGCTGCAATTCCTGGCACATCAAAATGAAGGATATTTATGGAATTAAAGGATACAGAATGTCACGCTGTACATGCTGTAATATATAGCCCTTTAGAGCCTGCGAGTTTTGCATAAATCATTTAGAAACACTGGCTAAATGGAAAACTGTCACTGAAGCAAGGAGGTGGTTAATTATTGCGAGGATTATGGAAAATCATAATTTTAAAATATATGCTGCACCATTGCTGAACATTCCAAGTTGTTAAAAGTGCTCTCTGTTTACAAGGGCAAACTAATTCATGAATGCTTTTCAGACTGATATATAGAAGCATGCAGCATACAATTATAGCAGCATATTTTGTATGGGTTGAGTTGCAATTATAATTTATTTGGTCAGCTGGTGTTCCTTATTATTTAAACAATAATAAATACTGCTACTGAATACCAATAGTGTACAACACCATTAAACTTGATCTGGAAAAGGCAAAGAGCAGAGAATCTGCCTTATGGCCCTTTAAAATGTAGCTCAATTTATGTAATTACTTAACCAAAGGACCTTTTAAGAGATGGCTTAAGAGTCTATATTTGGGACAACCAGCCTGTTAAGTCTGTCTGTTTGAATGGGTCTGTCCTATTCTGCAAAGCCTATCAACGGTCAAATGAACAATCTAACATCTTTGCTTCATCGTGTAGTAATTTGTGACATGGTAGAATAATAAATAACAGATTAGCGAGGGAATTGGACAGGAACAATGGTGCCTGTTTACAAAAGCTCTGTACTAGACACATATTGGAAATGAGACAGAAGAAGTCAAAGGTCATCTTCTCCACCCAATGTGGGTCCTTTAGGACTGCTTGTCACCTGACCGGTTTTAGCTGCAGTGAATAAGCCCAACCATTCCTCATGCATAGAGCAGGATAACTTTGTAGAATCAACACTACCTTGTTTGTAATAGTGAAAGACCTTTATTTTGGATGTGATAATAGGACCTGAATTTACATTTTAATTGACTCAGAGAATCTCGATCGCCCTCTACTTGAGGCTTTTAGAAAGGAAGGTTTGAGATTCACATTATATGTCTCCCGAAGATGAGGAGCAGTCTGCTTCAGTTACATTAGCTATGCAGAACTTAGCCCCTACTGGAAAATCTTTCTCTAGGGATTTCAAGGGCTTTGTGAAGGATGCACACATTGTGTTGGAGGCAAAACCAGAACTGCAGGGTTGTATGTTCACATTGCACTGTCGCAAATCATTCCATAGTCATTTTATTGACAATGACCTGTTAATTTGTCTTCTCCTTTGAGTACCACCTACTGTCTATGGGATTAAATGTTAAACAGTGATAAGAAGTGTGTTAGGATTTGGGTAAATTGATGGTACACACTGTTAAGGTAAAATAGGCTCATGGATGGAACTGTTCAGGTGTTAAACTGCAGGTGATTTCGAGAACCACTGTTTGGGATTCAACCCTTTCAGTGAAGCGACAAAAAAAGTTGAAGGGACACATTCTTTTCAGATGCGATTGGAAGTCTGTCTACTGTGCACTGTGAGGCGTGAGCAACCCTGTTCAGATTGTTTGTTATTACTTGTTAGTAGCCTACCAAAAAACTACCTACAATCTGTGCTATTTTCAAAAAACAAAAAGAGTTAATGAGATCTATTTACATCATAAATGGCTGAGGCACATCTGCATGGCAATCAGAAATAAAAGGTGGCATTCTGCCGTCAGAATGAATATTAGATTTATTATTGAATTGTATTATGAAGTGTGCACAATGTTTAAGTATATCATTCTGAGAGCTACTATCAGCTCAAATAATTCCAGGGGTGGCTAATTGAAATTACTTTATCATTGCAGCGCTCTGAAACTAAATTTGACAAGGGAAATGGGTAGACTTGTTTTCTGGCAAATGTTCTACGGGACTAAGAAAAATGTCCCTGTCCTGTGTCATGCAATAAATGAGGTTCATAGACTGTTTAGATTGGGATAAAAATATTCCATTCAGCCTTGGTGTTGAGAGCCTTAAATACGGTAGTATACATGTTTTCTGCAGCTTTAGTTCAAATTAACCATGGTCTCTATTGGCTGAAAATGATAAATGTTCGCTGAAAACTAGGATGGGTCCATTTTTAAAGGCTGTGTTTTTGAATGTTTAGAGGTATTTTTTCATTGAAATCCACACATTTAGAAAATAAAGAAGAAGAAGAAGAAAATAAGATGAATGTAAAATGATTTAGTTTTGTTGTATGACTGTTGAATGGGCCATATGGCATGTGAATGTTTTATGGGCGGTAAGAAGACTGTTGAATAGAGCATATGCCGCTTTACCGTTGAACGGTAACTTTATGGTAAGCATTATTTGGGTTGACTTTCAACAATCTTTTTAGGTTCCAGCCATCTAGTTTGTATAACAGGTCCTCATCCTTGTGCCCCTTATGCTCACCCTATCCCATTGGGGTGGCACCCCCCCCCCCTGTCCCGTTTACATTCACCTAGGTGTGGTTGGAGTAAACATTTTTCATCTAAAAAGTCAGAAGACGCCACAAAAGTGAAACACTGGCACCTCAACCGATGTGCCTGGAGAATTGTAAGGATGGTCTGGACTGGGACTTTTCCTTAGAGCAGTACAACACAGAATATTGAGGGGGAAAATGGCCGTTTTTTTTTTTTTTTTTAAGTCTCTCCTCAGCGTAAATATTTCATAAGGCCTTTCAGAGTTTCCAGGAAGGCCAAGAATGTTTTTACGTGCGAGGAGTCACAAACATCCATTGAAAGAAAGGCCTATTATGGTGATCTCTCCCAACAAATTGAAATGCGGTGGAGGGCTATATATTTTTCAAGACCCACCAAGGGACAGTTTTAATACGTATACTCTGAATACATTATTTAGTGTTCTTAAAATTATGAAAACAGACCCACAGTAAAGAAATGGATCACCTTTCTCTTGACTGAAGTATCTCACCTTGAACATTTTAATAAGCACAGCGTTAAACAGTAGATTTTTTATAAAAACAATAGACGCTAGATTAACCAAAGCAGATTATGGTTTGTGTAATTTTGAAAGGATATTACGGAAGATAATAGTTAATTAACAGAGAATGTATAACATCCGCCGTTTCCCTCCAGTCCACCTCCCTTTCGTTTCATTTGTATTCCCATTCCTTATGTTTCATGTCATGTTTTTCAGTTCTCCCTGTTCGTCTCTGTTCTGTGTGTTCGTTGCAGGCTGGGCGTGGTTCCTTTTAGTTCCTTGTTTCTCCCCTTGATTTGTTAGCCTATCACTCTCCTGCTCACTCACATTCCTCACTTCTTTCAGTTATTCAATTAGTACCTTCACATGTTCCCTCCACTATTTAGTTTCCCCCCTCATGCCGTTTCGTTTCGCCAGTTCGTTTTCTCTGCCCCGTTTGAGATCTCTCCCGGCCTTTCTGATTATTATTCCTGTTGGTCTTGTACCCTGTTTTGTTCTGTTCCTTTGTTCCGCCCATCCAGCCTGCTTCCTGCCTGCCCCTACCAGCCCTGACTCCTCTCCTGCCCCGCTTTAGTTCACCAACCCCGTATCCAGCCTTCCTCCCTTTATTCGCCCTTTGCCTGCATTCGCTTGCCTTGCCTCTATTAAATATTCTCCCTAGTGGAGTTTTTGCATCGAGTTCTGTCTCAGAGTCTTGCATTTGGGTCCAGTCCTGTACACTGCCATAACAGAATGCTATTCTTTTCACAGAAGGCTTTGACAGGAAGATAATGCCAATGGGAGGAACGGAACATGAGAAATGGACAGATGATGCTGCAAAGGCGTTTTAATTAAAATCCTTTATACTGTTTAACACAGAAAAAGTGCTACAAGGGAGGCTGCTAGTACCTCATTACAGCAAAGGCAACTAATTCAGGTCATCCTAGTTATGTAAAGCTGTAAATCAGCAAATCACCTGCATTAAAGGATTAGGCTTAGGTTCATGCATGGCACTATGGATTTCAGGTTCTGGCCTGCAATTTTGTAAACACAACAGGTTTTATAATCTAGTAACCCATATCTGATTAACTTTGTTGGAAGGGGAGGGCACAATGTATGACTCTCACAGGATTGGATGTTATTACTGTTGGTTTATACCACTGCATAGCTGTGCACTTACAATAATAATCTAAATCTTAGCAGTTGTGCATGTGTCCCTATTTTAATATTGTAATGTAATAATAGTAATAATAATTATTAGTATAGTAAGTATAAACCAAAAGTATAAACATGCAATCATGTGAGAGTTATACATTGTGCTGTCCCCTTGCAACAAAGTTAATCGGATATGGGTTACTAGATTATGAAACCTGTTATGTTTATAAAGTTGCAGGCCAGAACCTGAAATTCATAGTGCCATGCATCAATCTAAGCCTAATTCTTTAATGCAGTTGATTTGATGTTCTACAGCAAACCCTAGTGTATCCTGTGAAGAAATTGGCTCTTAAGACTTGAGGCACAGTTCAATTCTTACCAAGTAGACCGCATGTCACCACAGTGGTCTTTCTCAGATTACAGGGCGCAGTATATCACAGCAAGATTATTTTCAACATATTTTCTTGCGTAGTGTTATGCTGAATTTCTGTATTATTAAAAGTGCAATGATCGACATGGTTTGACTGTTCTTATTTTCTCTTCCAGCTGAATTACAATATGCCAGGAACAATACATTTCCAGCCTACAAAATAATATCACTTTCCAGACAAAAGATCGCTTCTGGCCTCTTATCCTTAATTGAACTCCCAACTTACCACTTTGATGCCTGTGATTCTTTTGTCCTCTGCTTAACTGATTGGCGATTGGCAGGAAAGCCTGATAAAAGTGATGTGTGTGTGCGTGCGTGCGTGCGTGCGTGCGTGTGAGTGTGTGAGTGAGTGAGAAAGAGAGAGAGATAAAGAGTGTGTGTCTTTGCAGAAAACAGTGCAGGAGGAACTTTTGGCTTTACCTTTAGTCCAGTTCATCCAGAAACATATTGACCAAAGCCTTTTCTACCCTCCATATATCTTCTAAAGAAGAGGAGCAAACTTAACCATAGAAATATGACTGTTAAATTCTGGATCCAGTTGCGGAAGAGCACCTTCAAAGTCCAGTTTGGAGACTGCAAGGGACAGACATAAATTTAATAAACTTAAATGGGACTGGTCAAGTAGGTCACTTGTTCTGTGGATATTGCATTTGTTGTTGATTTGAAGACTGCTTTGTTTAGATGTGTTATCAGTATCCATTATGATTAATTGCTGATAATGTTGTTCTGTGCTGCTGGTGGTGTTTATACTCATTAAAAACTAGGCTTATAAAGAACATGCTGCTGGCTCTCTTATACCATTGAGAATGTGTTTGGAACCAAGGGTTTCTCTGGCATGATGTAGTTTTATAAAACCAATGTTTTATTGTTTTATTTGATCAATGCACAGCAACAGGGTAGACAGCACCATCACACTGTAGGGAAATTAAGGCTGAACTCACAGTCGCGTAAAGGTCACCTTTCATTAAATCACATTCCCTTATATGGACCCTCCTTCAGATTAAACAACTGCAAACTAGATCTTATAATTATTATTGAAATAGGCACACTACTGGTTATGCTTAAACAATTAAAGTACAGTATATTGCCAGATTGAATTTTCTGTTTGATCTTTATTTTTAGTATTATTATTTCTTAGATATGAGCTGGACATTGAATTGAAATGCATCATCTTGGGGAGGGACCTACTGGTTTGGGAGAATTTTGTCTCTTTTCAGTTGTGCAAAGACAGATTGCACTCCCCATGTCCCCTGTTCAACAGATTCTTTTCAACAAAGCTGTGTTCTGCCAGTAATTAGAATTAATTAACCTGTCTGGTGTGCTGCTAAGACCAATTACCCAAGTACACACTTGGTTGTCAACAAAGTCAATTTCATGTGAAAAATATAGGCAGCTTGTTAAAATGTAATGCCGTATGCCTCTGCTGCAGACTTTCAGAGATTATTCAGAGACTATTGGCTTTACGGTGGCAGCTGCCTCATAATGAGCATCTTTACCAAGCTAGTAGTTTATTGTTATTATTAATAATAATAATAATAATAATAATAATAATAATAATATTATTATTATTAATAATAATAATAATAATAATAATAATAATACTTTAAATTCATATTTACTATTACTAATGATACTCTTATTTATATAACAATATGACAATATTAGTATTAGTACTGACCATTTTTCAATGACACCTGGTGCACAGTAGTAGTTTTTTTTTTCTCTTGGTCAGCCGCAAAGCAGTCAGCTCTTGACTAGCATGAATAGTCATATTTTTGTGTACCTTTATGCAAAAAGGTGTCGCAGCTTTATCACTTGCAAAGTTTATGCGATTATATGAGGATATATAGACTGTTCTTCCACTATGATTACACATTCTGATGGTGAATGGAATTATACTAATAAAGTGCTATTTGTCCAGAGAAGCACAGGATGTGAAATTACATGCTGGGTGAGTTAGCTGAGCTGGTGGATATGTGTTATTTGTTTGGCAGAAAAGTAATAAACACTGCATAAATTTTTCCAATATTCTCATGTGTTTATATACTATTTCAGCTCAACCAGAAATAGAGAATAATCAAGGTGGGTATTTGCAACTCCGAAACTACAATATCCATCTAGCAAAGCAATCAGGGAGGCATTGTTTAATTAATAATAGATGTACCAAAGCTGCTAAAACACATTAGCAATGGATACCCTGAGTGTTAAATGATATGTTTACGTTAAACCATACATGCTGGCCATCACTAATCATATTGATGACCTTTTCCTCCCCTCATATCTACTGTACGCGGTGTGTCATAATCCATCTCAATGCAATCTGTCATGGTCTATGTCATCCTCCTTCCTCTCCTGGAGTTCACGTTTACTTTACAGAGTGCAAACTACCCATTAAAATACACTCTGTGGTGGAGATAGAAGCACTGAGCTTCAAACAGGAACACAAAGTAAAGGCAAACAGATCCCGCGTACCCTGGCACACGGTATCTCTGCGGGGGGGGCCGTGAGGGACGATAGGCCGCGAGGGACGGGAGAGCAGAATGAGCCGGTAATGTACAAATCCCTCACGGCTGACACCAGTCTGTCTGCTGCGTGCCAAGGGGGGCTGTTAAGGTTTCCCAGACAAAGGGCTGCCTGCAGACCCCAATGGCTCCTGACATTCTGGGAAGATGGAGATGAATGTACAACAGTGCCTTAAGAACGTATTCACACCCCTTTTTCACATTTTGTCCTGTTATACCTGAAAGATTGAAGGCATATAAATATTTCCCCCCTTCACCAACACATTTGTAATGCAAATAATACTTTTATTGAAATTTATTTTCCAAAAATATAAAATACTTTTTTCTTTCCAGAAAGACTTATGTTTCCCATTTACAAAAGTATTCCCCCCTGAGTCAAAATTTTGTAGATATTTTTGTTGGTAGGTCTGTTTGAGCTTTGCACATTTAAATATTACAAAGTCAAATATATACAGTATATATATATATATATATATATATATACAGTACTGTGCAAAAGTCTTAGGCACATGTAAAGAAAATCCTTAAGGCGAATATCCTTTCAAAAATAATTAAATTAAAAGTTTCTAAATATCAAACAATTCACTACAAAGAACAGTAAACAATAAAAAACAGAATCAAATCAATATTTGGTGTGACCACCCTTTCCCTTTAAAACAGCATCAACTCTCTAGGGTACACTGTTGTTCAGTTTTATAAGAAAATCAGCTGGTAGATTGTTCCAAGCATTTTGGAGAACTTGCCACTGTTCTTCTGCGGAATTTGGCTGTCTCGCTTGCTTCTGTCTGTCCAGGTAATCCCAGACAGCCTCGGTGATGTTGAGAACAGGCCTCTGTGGAGACCATACCATCTGTTTTTGGAAAATCAATGTTTGGAAATCTACAATTTGCTCTTTTCTACTGACACACTAATGCAGAAGACAAAAAATAAACATATAAGAAAAAATCTACATAAAAAATCTAGGGTGCCTAAGACATTTGCACAGTACTGCATATATACACTGCTCGGCCAAAAAAAAAGTTGCAGTTGCACCAGTCATGCATAGTGCCCACTGTACAAGCCTCTGTAGGCAGTGTTATGATCTGGGGTTGCTTCAATTGGTCAGGTCTAGGCTCAGCAACGTTATGCAGCAATAAAATGAAGTCAGCTGAGTACCTGAATGTACTGAATGACCAGGTTATCCCATCAATGGGCATATTCCAGGACGACAATGCCAAGATTCATCGGGCTCAAATTGTGAAAGAGTGGTTCAGGGAGCATGAGGAATCATTTTCACACATGAATTGGCCACCAGAGTCCTGACCTTAACCCCATTGAAAGTCTTTGGGATGTGCTGGAGAAGACCTCACAGAGTGGTTCAACTCTCCCGTCGTCAATACAAGATCTCGGCCAAAAATGAATGCAAGTCTGGACGGAAATAAATGTTGTGACGTTGCATAAGGTTGTCGAAACAATGCCATGACGAATGCGCGCCATAATCAAAGCTAAAGGCGGTCCAACAAAATATTACAGTGTGCGACTTTTTTTTTGGCCGGGCAGTGTATATATATATATATATTTAACAAAGTACTAAAGTCGTACTGCTGGATATATACTGAAGTACTGTGCTACAACAGCAGTGCCCTAGTTGGGATTTGAACCTGCAACCGTTACAAGCTCAATTCACTAACCATTACACTACACCTGGCCGAAAGCATTCTGAATTTTGTTATTGCCTATGTTATTGCCAGTGTACATGTTGAAACTGGGAAGTGTAATTATTCTGGTCAAAACTTAATGCAAATAACAGCATCAGAATTGGGTTCAGCACTAATGAGGTGATGTGTGTAATGACACATCACATTGAGATTATAATTGGCTAAGCTCTTATTTGGAGGGCAAAACAAGAATAGCATCTATATAATATTTCCATACTTCAACCACACTTGTTTCAGTTGTGGTATTTTGTTTTTTGTTTATTGTTATTAATTGTTATTTTTTAATTATACAGAATAATCTGAACATCTGCACAGGAACAGCATCTGTGGATTATTTTTATTTTTTTTTGATTAGAACTTGAAAGTAAAACATAAATTTGTATATATCCTAAACAACTGATATGCATACTGTTAGTAAAATACCTTTGATTAAAAAAAAAAAAATGAGATGACGGAATGACAACGCCGTGTGTACTCCAACCGGACAGGGGCCACATCTGTCCTGTCTGGGACCCTTGTGCGCCATTAAGAACCCCCAAGGACTCCTGTCAGCCTTGAGTGAATGGCTTTTAAAGCCACTGTAAACCCTGCACTTCTTGTTTGCTTTAAGACTCCCCGTGGCTGGCTTTGCCACAATTGGAATACTACTGCACATGACGGATGGGGGTGTTCAAATGCGCAGGGCGATGGCGGTGGCCGAATTCACTGCGGTGCGGGCTTGAGGTGTCACAGGGGTACCGGTTGTGCTAGCTGGAGAGGGATCAGGCCGGTGACTCATCACACTACACCACTGCGGTGCTCGTTCAACAGAGGCCAGGTGGAGAGGTTGCATCCTGCTTTCTTTTTTGGTGTCAGTTGCCAGGCAACAACAGTGTACTTGGCACAAAGGAGGGTTAACCAAGAGGTTAGTTATGAAACAATAAAAGCAGAGGCCACTTGTTTGCTTCTGGACAAGATTCAGTGCATCTGTAATGCAGTTCTGCTTTAACTTTCAATGATTAACCTTTATAATATTTTTTGCTAAATTGAATGTTGTGTTTTTAAACGTAGTTGTGATTTAAAAGCAAAAACCTGCTTTGTGGGGAGAATAATCTGGGCTCCATGACTTTTATGTATAAAAAAGATAATAATAATAAACAAAATTCTCAGAATACAAATCTAGTATATAAAATGGCAAATATATCCAAAGTGATTATATAGTAGCTATTTCTTGTCACATCTATAGAAATGAAAGTTTTTTAATCAGGAAAGAGAAAGTGACATCACGTTAATACTATTAGGCATGTTGTTTCCCCCTGTGTATCTTCTTTAGCAGTGTTTGCTCAGCAGCTTGCTGGCATTGGAGCATTAACTAGCCATAAATCTTGGACCATCTGTTTTTTGTTTATTCTCCGGCTGCATATTTGCTAACATTTTGTGACAAGTGTGGCATTTTACATCCATTCTCTCTGGTCTTATAAAGCAGGTCTACTCCCAGGAGCATTTCCATCATAACGAAGGAAAGGTTACACTTTGCAGATGAGTCTCAAAATTGTTGGAGGGGAGCCACGTGAAACCGTGTATGCCAGATTTATTTCTCATTTTGAGGGAGGTCTGTATTTTACATAATGTTTCTGATTAGAATTTTAATGGAATGAGATGCCTTAACTTACTATGAAAGTAAAAAGTAAATTCAGTAAAAGCAGTTAGAAAAATTTGATTCATAAATCCTGTGTGTTACAGTAGTTGCTTGCTAGTTAGCCTGGCCTTCGAAGGAGCAGGTTTTGGGACACAATATTGATCTCCAGACCTATTCCACCAAGCAGTATTACTGTATTAGCTGGATAATTGCAAACATGCATACAATATCGAGATTACAATGTGAAATATTATTATTGTGTATATAAAAAAATGCATAATAATAAAAGGGTCCATCGGTCAAGGACCACATACCTGTCTCTCAGTGAAGGGGAATGCCATATCAAATTGTGTTTATCCTGCCAGGTTTTAACAAACTTCTATCATCTCCTGGCAGCTGAGCTGGAGACAAATTCCTGCTGTCCCTATATGAACTCCTATATGCGATGAATACATTCAGGTCCCCATCGCATCTGTCAACCAAGAATGAGTAAAACAGGAGTTCACTGCGTAATTTGTATTTCCAGGGGTTCTGCCCCAGCAGAGAACGCTCGTATATATGTGAAACATAAGAGAGCCCACTCCAGCAACATCCAGGCGACTTGCCATGCTACGTGTAAAGTTACACATGTATTCACTAATTATCCTGGATCAGGCTATGACTCTATATTGGCCAATAGTTCCTGTAATCTATTGGCCAATATAGAGTCATATGGGTGGGGGGGGGGGGGGGGGGGAATCTTCTGTTAGGGGACAATGGCTATCCATTAAAAACATTGATGATAGCACCTGTCTTACAATGCATAAATTGTCTATCAATCGGAAACTCACTAAAAGAAATGCACTGCAATAGGCTATCAGACATTTGGAATGCTGAAAATGTGCTTCAGATGAGGCATAAGACAGTTGGAACACAACTGGATCATAAGACAGTTGGAACATTATAATACAGGCCTCTTCATCTATAGCTTGTAAGTAAATGGAATTGTTTTACAAACCCCAATTGCAAAAAAGTTGGGACAGTGTGTAAAATGTACATAGAAGCAGAAAGCAGTGATTTGTAAATTCTCTTTTACATATATTTAATTGAAAACAGTACAAAGAAAATATATTTAATGTTTTACCTTATCAACTTCATTGATTTTTGTAACTATGCTAATTCTGAATTTGATGCCTGCAACACGTTCCAAAAAAGTTGTGACTGGGGCAAAAAAAAGACTGGGAAGTTAAAACAACACCTGTTTGGAACACTTCACAGGTAAAGAGGTGATGCTATAATGCCTGGGTATAAAAGGATATCAAAAGACTTGATACCTTATTTTCAGGTACTCTTACAAGCGATACTATAACGTCTCTGCATTTGAATGGATCTCTATGGGAATTGTGGGTTGGGACTAGATTAAGCTGTAAATTAAATGGGAATAGTATGGAACCCATGGTTGACTAAATGGCTGTAAGTCACCAGGTATGAGGTATCAAACGAGCCTCAAATCATCACTCTGCTGCCAGATATGCAGTCGATATGGATGGATCACTTTAAGGGTTGTTTCACCTGACTCATTTTTCTATTGAACTTTATGGAAAAATAAGTCAGGAGAAACAACCCTTCAAGTGATCCATCCATATCTACTGCATATCTGGCAGAAGAGTGATGGTTTTAGGCTTGTTTGATACCTCAGACGAGTATTGAAATGTTCCAACTGCACTTTTGCTAGTTAGAGGGCGTGTATTTTGAGCGCAAAGTAAGGCGCAAGGTTCAAATGGGCTGAACTTAGCCTCTTCATTAATCATAGGTGTGTCTAGGGTATAACATGCAATAAACCAATCAGAGTGTCATCTCCCATTCCCTTTCAAAGCCACCTGCATTTGCACCTTGGTGGATTTCTAATATAATCTGCAAAAAGAGCGATTTACAGCTGGCGAGACAGACCTGCTCGTGTGCAAGGCTAAAGTGTGAGAGCAAGGAAAATATGGATCAATATTAGAATCAATATTATTCGGACTAACCATTATGACATGTTTTAATATAGCTACACAATAACAATCTTACACATTATGGTTTAACACCGGCATGCGGCATGGGTTCCCGGTAATTCCCAACCAAACTACAGTGAGCACCATAATTCATGCACCATAATTCATCTGTTTAACTTACCTGGTTGTTTTTATATTTAATGTGTCTTTTACTTTTACTTCTTGATTGTTTTATATCTTAATGTCTCTTGTACTTTCTTGCATGTCTGTATTGTATTATCTATGTTCAGAACCCCAGGAAGACTAGGGGTACACCCATATTCTTCTAATGGGGATCCTTAAATAAACATAAACATAATTCATTGGACAGTGACACATTTTTTGTTATTTTGGTTTTGTACTCTAGCACTTTGCATTTGAAAGGATACAAGGACAATGCGGCAATTTGAGGGTATTTTCATCCATATCAGCCAAGTTGTTTTCCCCCATTTCAGGCATCAAACAATATTGGACAGTTTAACATAATGTAGAATAAAGTAATGATTCTTTAAATATTTGGTCACATATCCTTTGCATGCCATGACTTCCTGATGCCTGTGACCCAAAAATATCAAAATACTTTTGATATCTTATTTTCTGGTACTCTTACAAGTGATACTATAACTTCTCTGCATTTGAATGGATATCTATAGGAATTAGGGGGTGGGACTAGATTCATAAGTTCTATGCATAAAAAGGAAATGTCTATCAATTTTTTACTGATTACAATTCTTTTAATCTACACTGTGTGCGATGAGTGTGATATTCAATAAATACATAAAACAAGATTTTGAATCACCCTTCTGTTTCCGAGTACTCCTTCCATGGCATCTCAGTGGGGTTCAGAGAGAAGATGTTATAACAAGTAAAGCACAGGAACAGTTTATTACCACTGGAGTACTTAGCCATTGCCTGTATTTCCCATGAGAGGATAAGGACGTGGTATATGGAATGGGTTTTATTGGTCACCAAAGCATTGAGCTTCTCACAGTGGGCCAGTACAATCTGTAAAGAGGCCAGGGGCAACATTCCCCGTGATATATGACTGTTCCTATAACCTGTAATTTGTATGCCAAATGGCAGGGTCTTAGCTGTTTGTGCCATGATGAAATATATTGATTTTTCATCAGAAACTGCTACTTTAAATTTACACTTGCATTTGTTTGTTCTGCACTATTTGAGTATACTATTCAAGAAGTTAGAGTGCTCCAAATGCTTCCTCTGTGCTCAGAAGCCTACCTGAGCATAGCACTGCTCTCGCACTGTTAGACCTGTACGCCACGCCAGAATTTGCCTTCAAAACAGATACAATCTGCCTCAGCACTTTCCTTTCCCCAGTGGCATATTTTCAGCTACTGCTTTACAAAGAGACCCAACTAAATGTGAAAACATAATTTCTAATTATGCTCCTAGCACAAGCCACATATAAACATGTCATTTTAGAACTGGGAGAAAATGTATATAAGCTGTTGTTTCAAGGGGAAAGTGTAAATGTCCTAATAATATTACATTTCTTGAAAATAATAAGAATAATTTATATCAATCTTTAAATTGAGTTATAGGTGTATGCATTTTCAGCTCAGCAATGCATGTTTTTTTTTCCATTCAATAAAAAAGTAAACAGAAAAAACGAATGTTTTGCATAAAATCCAGAGCATAATGTATCTGCCCATTAGAACTAATGGGAATATATTATGTTTACAATAAATACAATAAATCATAATCTTAAGACATGAACAGATCCATTCAATACATTCTGCACCTCACCAAAGTTATAATGCAGACTTAAGTGTCTGCGAAATGCAACCTATCCTCATTTGGTTGTGTCACTTCTGCAAAGGGGACTACAATATTCAAGAAATCAATGACATTATAGAGTGAGAGTGACACAGTATGCTGCATACAGTATGTCAGTAACACTAATACCAGTCATCAGTGTGCAAAACAGATCAGACAAACTCAAAAACTAATTTCCAAACTCAGTATAAAAAAAACCCTCAAAACCACAAGCTGTTGTTAATATCAAGAGGTTATACTTTCGGGAATTAATTTGAACAATTCACCTCTAATGATCGAGGAAGCAATTTTGATTATTAACTATGTCCTATTATTAATGTTGACCCAATGATCATTTAGGGAAAGCATACGATTTGTATTGCTTTGAGAATATTTAGAGGCAACTGTTTCAACTTCAAAGAAACTAAAAAAAAGAAAATGAATTAATAAAATTAAAAAAATTATCTGGAGTTGCATTCATTCACGTGCAAAAGCAGGACATTCAAAAGGTCTCTCGACTTTGTTTGATCTTCCCGACGATGCCCCCATGCCACGTCTTGTGCAGCGGTTATGTTGGAATGGACCATTTAAGGTCCGAGTTTACGAACGCTTACAAAGGGGGGCGCGGACTTTCCTTAACCACGTTGAAGGCTGGAATTTAAAAAAACAACAGCTGCACATGTTTGTGCTAGTAATAATATTTTCAAACCGCTACGTTGATTGCAACATCGTGAGTTCCGTTTAAAATATAAAGTTTGCTGAGTTTACTTACATTTACCTCCCCTACGGGTTGGCCGCATCCATTGTTTATAGTAAAGTGGGTGTCTGGTTTCTTATTACGAACAGTGAAGGCGAAACGGGAAAAAATAGATACTGTATCTGAGTCCAGAGGGAGGCAGTGAATTATAGTTGAGACAGATACAGAGTCATTTGACTGTCGCTGAGGATAACTCGCTGAAACTGGGATTACTGCAACTTTACATTGAGCTCATCGATACTGTCTGAGCGTATCCCTTAAACTGGTTGACTTGCTGCAACGTCCCAACTAGATGAACTGGAATAGCGGGATACCTTACTTCGTAAGTCCTCTGAAAATGTCATTATTTTATTCATAGGCAGAGATTCTTTGAAGTAGCTGATTGAGACGCACGATTTCCGTTTTTACTAAAGGTGACATTATCTTCTACTTTTGAATGCAGGCATGTTGTTAGAAATTAGTGTAATGATTAATGATTTAAAACGTCTGCAGTCTGCAATTATTATTTTGTCAAAGTACTTTGAGGAATGACGAGAATTATGGTACTTCCTTCTATATGCATATTTAACCAGGATCTGTAATGTCAATAGTTTTTAACGTCCATTTCAACATATAAGTTATTTCTTATAATAGTTCTTAAGTTTGTTGCTTTAAGCTTATTTAGACAGGTAAGGGGTAACGTGGGAATGATGATATATGAGAACAAAGAAACAACAACAAAAAAAGAGATGATTTGTAGGTATTCGTATAACGCAACTCATGGAAATTTCAGTATAAATAAGATCATTTTGAAACAATGTCTAAATGGCAGTTATTTCCTAGATAGCATAGCATTTTAATCTGTTCATTGTTATCCTGTAGCATTATCCACTTTCACCGCAAGGTGGTGGTAACACAGAGATAATTTTCTGCCCCATCAAACGTAGTTTCTCATAATAATAATAATAATATTTTGTGCAATTTCGTTAAAATATTCTGATTAAATATATTTGGCCAAATTTTGGTCAAAACTTTAGCTGTTCTGTTGAAAGTGTTTTATACGCATTGTAAACAATAAACTTATATACAATTTATAGAATACCAGACATTTGTTGTACCTAGTATATACGGACTTCAACGATTCTACATCCATTTAATCGTGATTTTCCAATCCATAGTCAATTCAGTGTAGGAAAACCTATAAATATTTTATGTTGAGGGTTAGTTGTGGGGTTATTCCCAAGGTTGTAAACTTGTGATTGTACACAGTAAAATGTCCAGTGTTAATTCAACTCTAACAGTGTACATATGAGCCTGATCTGGCCAGAGGCCATATGTACACTGCTAGATTTGAATCAACACTGTTAGAGTTGAATTAACACTGGACATTTTGCTGTTAATTTACTGTGTATAAACAGTAAACCAGAGTTAAGCAGACGTGCATTGGCTGTATATATGGTATTATTATTAAACTTCAATGTTCATATGCACATTACATCATGATAGTTCTGCTTTCATAATTAAGAAACTACAGTATTATTATATGATATGATTTGTTGAACCATTGCACTGAATACTCTTGGGTTTGATCAAGAAGAGCATCCTTTTTGTGGATGAGTCTCTGCGATGCCCTAACAAAATATGCCACCTTCCCTGACCTCCTTGCTGGCAGAGTGGGATGGAATTAACACCGCAGACAATAGACAGCAGACGCATTTGCAATGCCACTCCATAGAGAAAAAAAACTTCACTCAGGTGCCAGATTAGAATTGATGTAGGTATAATGACAGACTATTGACTGTTAGCCTGTATTTGTTATTGTAGCTTTGCGTTGACGTTAACATAATCATAGCATCTCCTGCATTTGTAATTAGGTGGGAGAATGCTTTTTTTTTTTTTTGTTTAATTAGGTGTTGTCATGAAGCAATTGCAGTTTCTAGCAGTAAGCATTTAAAAGGGCTTGCTGCAATAGACTTGTTTATTTCAAGTGTGGACCACCTGGCCAAGCTCTAAGTGTTATTCCACAGAGTTAGTGGAAAAAGAGTGACCCTGAACCAGATGGTGAAATTACTTTCTGATCTTAGGAGAGCAGGGGTTCTCAGAGTTCATTCTTTGAGAGGAACATGATCATGAGACTCCCTGAAGATATTCGAATGGAGAAATGCTGAATCGAGAAATAATCTCCTGAAATACCTTTAGGCAATGTTACTGGTGTATGTTACTGTACGACGCTGGGACACATTGAGTTGATGAAACTGAACACTGTCAATAGAAAAAAAGGGTGCAAAATATGCACATCCTTCTAGAAACGGAGACAGTTGAGATGAGGGAGCCATTACCACGGTTGATGCTTTTGGTGTCATAGTGAGAATATTTTTCAGTAAACACAAGGATCAACACAGCTGTCCTTACAGAATTGTGATATTATGCTGACCTGACAGTCATTACAGGGGCAAACAGTAATTTTGCTTTTTTCCCCATGAATCTCCAGATCATCAAGACATGATATGCAATAGTGTAAAATTGCATGGGTTTACTGTATAACTTATGCTTAAGGTTTCTATATCCTAGTAATTTCCCTTGAATTACAGAATTATGGCAGCTTGCAAGAAAAAAGTAAAAGTAATTTTAAATACAGATGGTCAAAAAATGAGTTATCACCTTTGCCTAAAAGCTCCAGTTTGGGAAATTGGTGAAGATGGTGTATTCCTTTTATGGTATTAATTGCTATTAATATTCATGCAAACCAAAACAGTCAAAATTGTTGTTTTAAGCATGGTTGGTTTGGTTGTCTATTTGAGGAAACACAAATTATTTTAATATTTAACATGTATATATTGTTTATTAGCCTTCTTCAAAAAGGGAGACACAACGTATTGTATTTAGAAATGTTTTTATTGTGAAAGGGGTTGATTGTAGGCATATGTAGCTTGATATGTAATCATGTGGATTGTTAAGGTTACATTTCATCTAACAGAAATAGCGATGTGTACAAGTTGGCGATATTGAATGCTTTAAGCTTTAACTGACGTTTATACGGAAGAAACTGGAAACTCATGTAGGTCTATACACTGCATAGGTGTATACATCAGTTGTATAGGTTGTACTTGAAAAATATAAGCAGTAGCACCAGTACCAAAGCACAAGTTGTGATTAAACAATTTTCATATTGCTATGAAAAACATTTTGTTAGCTGATATATTTTTCCTGCACACTACTGTCTCACTTGATAACAGAATCGCGAGAGTCAGTGAGACAGTCCGTGGCAGGTTATTTCAACAGTCTGGCCTAGCCTGGAGGGACACTTCTCTACAATCAGGTTTTACGGTTTGGCTGTAATTTAGACGGCTTCCTTGCTTCTACTTGCGTATAATAGAAAAGTTCTGTTGGTTGTAAATAAGCCTTTTCTTTTTTACTTACCCTCATCCAGTTCTTGAGATATGGCAATGTTACTATGGTTACCTCCTTGCCCCTGGGAGAGAGTTGAAATGCCCACAATGCACCATGGAGATTGCTGGAGAAAGTGTTTGCAAAATGAAAGTTTATTGCCTGCTGGCTTTAAAGGTCCAAATTATTCATGTTTTATGTGGTTCCCATGGTGACTAAAGAAGGCTGCAAAAATGTTTCATTGTGTGCTATGCTATAGGTTTGTACCTGGACAATGGGGATCGGGATGACAGCTTGTGCAGGTGCACAGGTCGTGCATACTTATAACAGCTACAGTATGGTTTAAACACTTTGTCAAATGAGCCATTTTTATCTGAACGGAAAATATCACCCTTTGAGCACCCCGTGTTAAATTTGGAGAACTTCAGGTGTAATATATTTTATGGAAATCTGTGCACAATGGAGATGATCATTTAAGCTGTTAAAAATATTCAGGTGATAAGATGCTGTACAATGCTAAAAGTAACAAGAGCTTTACATATATGATATATAATTAAGGCAGTCATACCAGCAGTATACATGAATGAATCCAAAAAAATAGTGCAGTACTTAGCTAATACTGCAGCAGAAAACCATAGACATATTTTTGAAACACAATTAACTGGTACGGGTCATGGCATGACGGGTTTCTCAGTATTCTGCCAACTCAACATGGGAGATGACAGAGTGCTCTAATGCACATCTATTCAGAGTGCTGCCGTCATGGTATGAAGTGATGAGGGCTTGTCTCCTTCAAACACTTGCATTTCTGCTTCTCGTTTATCTCCGTCTCCAGCGGCAGAGGAGAACACCAGATGCACGGCACTGTTTCAAGTTTCCCAGAACTTCCAGAACTGTCGTCTGATAATGAAACCACTGGTTTCGAAACTGTTAAAACAACACCGAATCGTGGCAGTGTCAGTAGCCTGGTTTTGTTTCCCCTGTTTAACATTCAGTGAACGTTATGAACATGTTAACTCATTTAAATAGGATCAGAATGAAAATGTGATGATGTATGTAGTATACGTACACATTCATGTATATATTGTAACATTTTCACCTCAAACCTCATTGATATACAGTAGCAGCATTCGCTGTCCAAAAATAATGGCTGTGCAGGAAAAATGATTCACATTAATTTGTTGGCGTCTTGGGTGTGCTTCATAGTTAAATATTGCTGAATGGCATTTCTCCTTAATGTAAGCCTAACAACATGGTGGCTGACTGTGAAACTATGATAGTTTTCAGCTATAGATCTGAGGGTCTCTGAAGTATCAGCCAAGAGATTAAATGGTGTATATCCTGCCTGAAAATATAAGAATAGGTCTCTGATAAGAGGTTTAGCTGTACTATTATTTCTTAATAGAGGTTGCTGTGCTATTTTTAGTTTAGTGATATGGTGCTATTGTCACAGGACTTACAAGTGAGTCATGGCGTGTCACAGTCTGTATTGGCACATGCTCCTCTGCTTATTTTTAATAGAACCATATTTTTTCAGTTAAATTTCAGCAACTGAGACATCACTTAGAATATAATTTGTGAACTTTGTCTGGCTCATGCGTTAGATCTCTGTTTTAGAAATGGTAGCTTCTTGTCACAAGGAGATTCAGAGCAAGGTCATGTCTAGCACATTTTTTTTAAATATTCACCCACAGTTCACATGACCTTTAATCACCTGTACGTCAGGGAATTCAGTTTTGACCCCTGCAGAAACTCTTTGGCGAGTGCATTGATTGTTGTAACCGGACTCTGTCTGTGACCGAAAGAGCGAACCCATAAAAAAAGATCCCTTGCCGTTAAGCTGTTAAGATTCCAGCCAGGTGCTCGGCTGACCCCGATCTGCATTGTGGCGGCCTGTGGGAGCGATGGGTTAATATGTGTGTTTCAGGACAGAAGTGAAATTGAGTTGTTGACGGTTCTCTCAGACCCCCTGCCTTTCTCAGAGGATGTCTCTGGTGCTGACTCTATCCATCACTGCCAGTGCTTCGGGATATGTGTAAATCTGGCAGAGGGGCCAGGGCCTTAGAGGGTCTCTAGATTGATTCAGAGGGCCACGAGTTTGCTCCCCGGTGGGCAAGGACTGAGTCCACTGAAACTCTTTAATGCGTGGGACGGGCAGGTGGCCTGCCAGCAGGCCGCACACATCTCGTTTTGACACGGCTCGCTGTTCGCGTAGCAGAACCGGGGGGCCGCCTCTCGCAAGGCCCACACTTGCTTTGGCCTGGACAGGGAAGGCACGACAGTGGAGGAATAACACACAGTGGTTCCTTCATCCTCAAAGGTGGTCTGAATGGAATGCCGAGGATCACTTGCTTTTTACTCACTTCACTTAAAGCGCAGGCTTGCATGGCTTTTCCCTCAGCCAGCCTGGGTGGCTGTGTGACTCAGGATGCTGTAACATTCATAGAAACAGGTGTTTGAGAGGTATGGTCATGTCATGCAATAAATAAATAACATTAATTAAAGTATTCAGAATTCTTGATAATGGTAAAATTTGAGTTCACTGCCTCACAAATAATTCCTGTAAAACAGTGAGTAAAAAAAGTTAAAATTCAAATTGTATTCTCTTTCTGAATATAGCAATAGTTTGATAATGTGATGACACTGGAAACAAACCTAGTACATGGCTGGCTCTGTGGAAGAGTGGATTTGGACTGGAAGGGAAATGTGCTTTGTCACTTGGGTAGCATTTGTGTTTGTCTGAAAGTTCCTGTCGACTACCACCACTCACTGCAGAAACTGTTTGCTAAGAAGGCTCTTTGAGGTTGTCTAGGCTCATGCTTAGCTGTCTGTCTGTCTCCGAAAGCAAACTTTCCTAAAATAAGTAAGAACAACCCTTGGAATTCCCTTTAGGTATTGAGTTGGGTTTTAGCTCATGAAGCCTGGAACTAATAAAATATTTCTAAAGCATATTGCCCAGGTAGACAACCAATAGACAAAATACCAGGTACTCATGGATGCTCTTTATTTCTGGTAATATTATATGAAATATTATATGACTCAATAAATCTATGCAAGTCTATAATAATAATAATAATAATAATAATAATAATGCCAGATTAAGATGTGTTTAACTCAAAGCTTTGCTATACAGAAAATAGATATTACTCAACCAAAAATAATAATAAAACGTAAAACAGGAATTCTTGTAATTCTATTTTTCTTTACTTTGTTTGGGGTGTGAGAATTGACAGGACTGAATAAGAGCGCTGTTTCATTCATCTGTTTTTTTCCCATCAAGAGCCAGAAAGTCATACTTATTGTTTTAGCTTTTAGCTTAATGTGAAGTAGAGCATTTTTGGATGGTGCTTCTAGTGTTTTCGTATAGCAACCTGCTTTATTGAAAAGATCATCTGCATCACAAGTCTTTCTTGACAGGTAAAGCAGTGAAGCAACAGAAGTCAGTGGGTACAGTGGGAATGCTGAAAGAGTGTAGCATCTTTAAACCTCATCCTTTGAGAGAGCTTGGAAATGACTCAGTGCCCTGTACCTGTATTATTGAAAGGTTTTATCATGTGTGTGTGTGTGTGTGTGTGTGTGTGTGTGTGTGTGTGTGTGTGTGTGTGTGTGTGTGTGCGCATGCGTGTGTGTGCGTGCGTGCGTGTGTGCATGCGTGCGTGTGTGTGAAAGAGAGGGAGGGGGAGAGAGCACATCTTAGTTTTTTATTACTCCTCCTTTCTTATGCACAATAAGAGTTAAATGAAGTATAATGACAATTACTAAAATATTTTATTATTATCCACTATTTATAGTTTGATTCTTATTATGAATTGTCAGACATAGAGTACAGCAGTTTATTACACTGAAAGAGTCTAATAAATGTGAAGACTACCATAAGTTGAAAATGTGGCTTAATATTTTATCCAGACAGACCACCAACTGATCAATGCTAAAACTTCACTTTTGAGAGGTCAGCCTTTTTTCTAAACTCATTTTAGAGGGTAAAGCTCTCAGTGATCAAATAGTGTCCGTATGCTGTATGCTGTGCAGTTTAAATGCGTTGATTGACCGCTTTGTATTGAAGTCAGCACCTTGGAAGGCTAAGCCCATGAGGGATCAATAAGAGTTTTGTTCTCTTGTGGGATGAATGTAGTTTATTTTAAAGCCTGAAATTAATTTTCAAGCAGTCAATCTCAGTCGTACATATCAGCAGAATGCAGTCAGCCACAAGATTCACTAATGCATTGTGGGGGTGGGGGGTTTATGGAAGGAAACACTTAAGCCTATACTAAGTGCTTGTGCTGAGTGTCTCGGTTGGATTGATTTCTGAAGTGAATCAGATCAAATAGTGTATTTGTATTTTCCTGGAGCAATGCATGTCCTACCATTTTAATCTGTGGAATTATTCAAAATATAGTGATTTCAATGGGACTGCCTCTGCAAGTGTAAAAGTGTATCCTCGGTGCGGCTACGTCTCCGCGTTTATATCGCACAGCGCAACTCGTTCGGTTATTTCTGTCCCGGTCTCGCTGTCCAGGGGGGTCACAGGATCTTTTCGCCGCTGCATTAGGCCCAAGGCCGGAAGGAGGAGATAAGGTTTCAAGCCGAGATCGTACGCCTCATACTGAAAATATATTCCCAGCGGAATGCGGGCACTTTTTAGGTTCACCCAAAGTGCGACTTGCCAATGTGTCGGGGCAGCGTTCTCATTTCCTGGCCCAGGCCAGGGTTGTTCAAGGTAAACTGTAAGCACGGGCCCGTTACACTCTGGCTATTACTGCCCGGTAATTACCTGTGGACCCGGAACACTTTTCAATCACCGGACTAAGCCCCTTTGTGGGGTTCCAATCCAGCCCACATAATGGTGCCCTGAACAAACAATTATCCCACTGTTATCCAGGCTGGAAGCAGTGTTTCTCTATGGGTGCTTTGTCACTGGAGGCAATGAATTTGAAATAACTGTTTACTCCACAGGGAGGCGAGAGGAGGGTGCGACGTATTGAACCAGCAGCGATAAATCAAGTGCAGTGTCAGTGACCAATTGTTTCGCTGAGTGCTGGTGATCTTCCAATATTCGTACCGCCAGGAGTTTTCACGTCCAGCATAACACAGGCTTTTATAACCTACCACAGTATATAAGCCCAGGGACTCTGAGGAACAATAACAAGTTAATTCTATGGCCTCGGGCTCTCATTTGCTGACAGGCAAAAGCAACTGTGACTTTTTTAGCCCTGGCCAGATTGGCGGCCTTTTCCTCTGTCTATCATTATGCTGACATCCCGAGAGGGTGGAGGAAACTTGTTGCGGGGTCAAACCTGAGCGGCCATGAAATTGAGCTGAAGTGAAACATAGTTTTGCGCGGAGCGCACTTCAAGCCGTAACGCATTCAGATATGGTGGATTTTCTCCTTTGTCGAACGAGGTCCTCTGATATTTGCCGGTCCGCTTTGTGGAAAAGAATTATTTCACGGGTCTGGCTTCCATCACAGGAGAACAGTTTGAGGGCAGCCTGCAAGCCCTTTCAACAGAGCAGTTTGTCTAATGGTTCCTTTTGGCAAATTGTACGGGCTAAATGCCATTGGGTGTTAAGTAGCAAAAAAATTATTGTGACCTGTGGCAATTACTCAGGGCCACAAAAGCCCCGAGTGTGCACAGATGTTCTCACGTCTGCTGTGACATCACAGACTTCTAGTTCACTGCTAGGACGCCTTGCGCTTGCTCACTTGGCTTGTCACTAAAAGACTTGAAAAAACATTAATTTACAGCTGTCATCTGCTCTTCAAATAATTTATTAATCGATTAATTGTTTGGCAATATTAAATTAAGGTCTTTATGACCCTTATTGAAATGGTGCTTACTTGATACTGGTTTCTCCATTTATATCTTCTAAAAGTTGCGCTGAAAATGTCCTCTATATTATATCTTCTCAGACTTCTCAGCATTTATAATTTTAAAAAATGCAAGGAGAGAAAGTCCTTCACCTTTTTGGTATTTATACTCTGTGTGTAGCTATTGCTCACGTGTATTTCATTCTCATTTTACATTGCATTTCTCCGTATCAAATGTTTCAGAGAGGTAAATTATAAGCTATTTATTATGAACCAGTAAATTGAATAAATTTATGTGTTACAAGGGATTCCTTTGTTACTTTTACAACCGGGGAATCTTGTTTAGAAAAAAAAGCATTAGCTCTTATTACCGCATAGTATCTACTGTATGCTGAAATGAATATCCTACTTCTGATAGAATTCTCTGAAGGAGTGTGACTGTCTGAAAGAGCAGAACCCCACCGATGTGAAAGTAACCCATTTTGTCCACAGCCGTTTGGGGTTAAAGGTTTTTCAGTCTAAGCCCATGTTGTGAAAGGTTTGGAAACCTGGAACACCTGGAAACCACATGCTAGTGAATGCTGGAGTGTGTGTGTGTGTGTGTGCGCGTGTGTGTGTGTGTGCGCGTGTGTGTGTGTGTGTGTGTGTGTGTGTGTGTGTGTGTGCGTGTGGGTGTGGGGGGGGGGTAGCAGGCTCATTAAAGCATAATTTATGGCCAGCCCCTTATTTTATCTTTGCTCATTGTTTCCTAGATGCGGACACAATGAAAGCGTGCTCACATGATAACATGTTAGTCTGAGGCTTGCTCATTAAATATCTAACCTTTGTGAAAGAGTGTGTAAAGCTTTTCCATAGCGCCTGCGCAAGTTGTTTGTTACTGTCTGTGGATTTTTGCCTTGCCACATTGATTTTGCACAATTTAAGTGGAAATACTAGAATTCTTGTTAAGACTCGTGATCCGGCTGGTTATTGAAGCAATGTGGAAGCTAGGGGTAGATGAAAATTGATAATGACCAGAAATCATGTTTTAACTACTGTGAGTTAATTTGCCAGTCTTTGCCTGTTTAAAAAAAATAAAAAATACATATATTTTGAGTGTTTAAGGAAGAGATACCAAAATGGCAAAGTATCTTGTTAAGTGTTTACACAACATGTTAATAGAGATTTTTCCTGTTGTACGGTGTAAGCATAATACCCCTAAAACAGTGCTCGTTTTAGTGACCATGGACAACAGAACTGACACTGCGGTAGGCTTAGAGCATCTCAGAACTATTATGAGGAAACTAACTCGACTGCTTCTGCACATATGAAGCAGGAATCCTATAGTCCCTTTCTAAATATGTGTATATGTGCAATATTTGTGCCAAAGAACAAGAAGGCAATGAAGTGTGAACATATTTGAATTGCCTAATGGATTAATGGAATTTTAGAGGTGTGTGCCTCCCCCCATCCTTCATTACAAATATGAAAAGGCCTAGAGCAAGTATGTTAGCACTAACGCTGTTCAGTATGGATGCAAGCTGTGTGTGAGGTATCGGTTCATGTATAACATATACAGAGTACTATTTCCCCCAAGACTTCTGTGTTCCCAAGTTAAGGAACTGAATAGTCCTTGCTATTGCAGCTGCATCCATCAGCCACCCCTTCCTCTGCCTCCATTGAGATGTTTTTCTACCCCGATTCAATTACCATTGGGGAAGATGTAAGAGGCCACAATGTTATGGCATGTGGTCTGTTATTTATGGATGTCCCAGGTGCTTTATGGCTGGTAATACACTCCGCCCCTCTCCCCTGCCTCCTCCCTCCCAAAGTGTGGAGTGGAGCGTGCGGGTCAGCATTGTGCCTGGAAGTTATTATGTTATCTCACATCTTAACTGCAAGCTAACATTACAGAATCTATATTAAGGACCGTTCAAGGCTCTCCAAATTAATTGGATGTGAGTCGGTAAATCATTCAAGCATGCGTGACCTGAGGCCCACTGGATCAATGTTTATTTATGTAGGTGAGGCTGAAAACATTTGAATGTCAATTTGCAGTCTCATGAAACTTTAAATAGGAAATTAATAACGTATTCAAATAATAAAATCATAAAGAGAGAGAGAGAGGGAGAGAGGCTGCAAAAGTTGATCCATAAGATAAGTTTTTGATTTTGAAGAACATACATAGGCTCTCCAAGGTTGTGGACATTTTCTCCAGAGGCTCCTAGAACAGGCCGTTTCCATGACATCTTTCATAGAAAGCATACAATTTGTGGTATGTTGTGCTAAGGTCATTCACCAAGTCTTATTTCATTTACCAGTCACTGCCAACCATAGATCTCTGGTGTGTCTTAAAGATGACAAAGTGGTGTTAGCTAAAGAAATCTTGCAATGCATGTAATAGGCAGCAATGTTATAGTCTGGAGAAAAGTAGTTTGCAGGTTTTGTTATTTTGGTTTGAACAGAAAAACTGATGAGATGTTTACAATCAACAATGTCCACTGTTGCTTACCTCAGATGATCTAGTCTTACCCACAGATCCCAAACGAATCAACGTGTTATTACTTTGAGGCATTGAATTGATTTATTTCCACAGTGAAGAATAAAAGTGTTTGTTTCCATGGCTTACCACCCAGTGCTTTGTCTAAAAGCAAAACACAACAAAACAAACAAGTATATCTTCTCAAAAAATGTGGGACGGGTGACCACTACGCAACATGATTTTTAGACTTACTGTAGATGCAATAACACAGCAACAAATCAACTGTCACTTCAATGGGAGATTCACCACTGTGGAGCTCCTGCATCAAAATCTTAAAAAAGGGAACTCTAGTTGGGGACATCTGCTCTCACTGTGAAACTGCACCGCATGCGCAAGCCTGTGGGTCTACATCAAAAGGAGAAGGAAGCCTGGTGTGTGGGTCAAACTCATCTCTGGTAATGTTGTGAATTCATTTTGATAAAATATTAATTAAGGGCATTAATTACTTTGAATAAACTAAGGTTGTTCATATAAGTAAATAGAGGCAGCT
This sequence comes from Synaphobranchus kaupii, assembly GCA_029718625.1. Taxonomy (NCBI): domain Eukaryota; kingdom Metazoa; phylum Chordata; class Actinopteri; order Anguilliformes; family Synaphobranchidae; genus Synaphobranchus; species Synaphobranchus kaupii. The sequence continues at coordinate 112,939,814 of CM056377.1, read as the reverse complement.
TTTTTTTAAAAATTTGTTTCCCATTTTCTCCCAATTTGGAGCCAATTGAACCCCTATTCTAATTAAATTCCCCCCGTGTAGCAACCGCTAGAGAATCACCGCTATACAACCCTGTCAGCCGGCAGTAGGAAGGAGGGCGCCACGTCCTCCACAGGGCGCGACTCCTCGAGCTCCTGACCGTGATTCCAACTCGCCCAGGGCCGTTCTGTGCGCAGCGATTCTCTCCGAGCCCCTCCCCCCACCCGGGAGCAGCCACCAGTTGCCGCTCCCACAGGGCACCGGCCATGCTCGGATCTGGAAGGACCAGGGATCGAACCCCCGATCCTCGGGGCGCAGCCGCACAGACTAAGTCTGTGCCCGCTGCACCACCGCGGCGCCAGAGGCAGGTAGCTTAATAGATTTAGCTAGGTGCGTTTTAGTGTTATAGTTAAAATTCAGTTGCTTAGGTAGCCATTAGAAGGCTACAGAGGGAAAATCATGTATGCTTAACCCTAATATTATGTTCCGGGTCAATTTGACCTGATTCAATGTTTGACAACTTAAAAACCAGTTAACCCTATTTAGATTTTTCCTAATTGTTGTGATTAAATAGTAAACACAGAATAAACTTAATGCTATATTTTCAAAAGCCCTGTACTGACTTTTTATACAAAGGTGTTGTGTGGGTTTGTGGGGTAGCCGTATAAAATGTAAGGTAATACGTATACAAAATAATATAAGGGTTCAAATTAATTCTTAATTAATATATCAATACTACAATTGTTACAATATTTATTTGACGGAAGTGCATCCCATTTAACAGTACAATTGCACATTACTATATATTCAGTAAGGTGCTCCTGGAAAATACATATAAATACATCTTTTTTTAATATTAATTTTCATATGTTATGCTGTGTGGGTGGGAGGTGGAGTTGGGGCAGTATTCACTCAAAGCTATGAAAGAACAGGAGTCACTGGCCTGTGTAGGCATACATGGAATTTCCCTGTGGTCTAATTAAACAACAAGGCCTTCTGCTACTCACACCTGGTCTTTACCAACGTCTGATTCACAAGAGTGGAGCGGGCATTCTGAAATTATTATAGACCCGCCGCTGTCTTGTTGGGATGTTGTATTAAAATCTCCAAAATTAAAAATATACCTTGTATGGTATCTTTTTTGTGCAGCTGGAAAATTACTTTTAATAGCACAGATTAGTCTTGCCCTTGGATCAGATGCATCTGGTCCTTGTTAGCAGTTTTTAGTTTGGGCTGCATTGTTATTGTGTGAAAAACGATGTTCCAAGCAGAAAACGTACCCATGAATCATTGAGGTATGTTAAAAGGAAATTTTTACCCTTACAAAAGAACACAGGTATGAAATTTCAGCTGTGTATGCCACTAGTGTACAACTGATTTTATTTTTTCATTTATTTTCCCTCTCTTTTGGCATGCTGTGCTTGCCACTATGTTTCACAAATGAATGTATATCAACTGCCAAGCTTTGTATAGATCATCTATGAGACACAATACAGCTTCTCCATATAAGGCCTGATCATTTTGAAATATATCCACATAATGGTGTTTTTCAGTCTACACAATATCTCCATAATGAACAGAAAAGTGACATATTATCACTTCACTTTTTAGAGAAGCCTTATGTGAATCTGCTCAAACAGGCAAGTTTTACATTGCTGCTTTTGTGAGAAGTGTGCCCTGGAGACTTGCATATGATTAGGTTCCATGTTAAATACTCTCTCTTTAAAATATGTAAAACAAATTCAGTGTCAAAGTCAGCCTGAATTAATCAAGTAATTTCTTGAATATGTCCAAGATTTCCAGCTTTAAAAAAGAATGTCACCTGCCCCGATCTCCTCAAGTGAGGAAGTACCAACGTAGCACTCCGCTAAGTGGTGTGGCATTTCATTGTCCATACGTAACACTCAGTTATTGTATCTGTCTTTTTTTTATAACATCTTGCAACATTATGGTTTGCATTGGTTTGCATTTTAACTCAATAGGAAGTCTACATAAAGCTCAGACTGAATCCGAATAATCCGGTCTTTCCCGCAGTTGCAGACCGGCAGACTTAACGGCCGTGTTCCCTTGAATTCCCAGAGAAGCTACCCTGCTGAAAAAAACATTCCAAACCATTAGAGAATTTCTAATGTTTTTTAATGGTGCTTAATGGTCTCTACTGGTGATCTAATGGTGTGTTTTAATGGAAATCTAATGGTCATTGATGGTGATCCAATTTTATCCTACTGGTATCTAATGGTTTGTGATGGTATTTTATGGTAAACCTGATGGTATGATGGAAACCATTAGGAAAAAAGAATTTCAACAGAGTAGGGCTGCCCAATTCTACAATTCATCAAATACGCAAGGGCACTTTGCCTAAATGTATACTTCATTGCAGACATTGATGTAGTCATTTGGTCATATCCACGGCAACAAGTGAGGGCTTGAAGTCCCATCTCATTGGCGCATTTATACCCTCGCTGCCCTGTGCCCTTGCAGACCTGACGTAATGACACTGTAGCAGTTCCTCAGTCAATGTCACAGCATGTAAGACCAAAGTCCGCAAGGGCCGAGTCCGCTAGTCTGGAGTGCAAATTTGTAGGAGGTGTCCACAACATAGTAATGGCATAATGTAGCTATACCAAAATCAGCATTTGGTGACCCCATGGAGATTGTAGTCCACCTGTGAAATGTCTTTGAGATTGGTGTTTCAAACGGCGGAGATATCGAGGTTCAAAAATCACTGTTTTACATGGAAGAGCTAACCAATGCAAACATAAAATGCCCAATCAACATAAAAAGATTTATTAGTAGATTAAGTTTTTTTTTTTCCCCTTTCCAAATCATATGAATATGAACTTGTAAGGTTATGCTTTTGTGCTAACAATTAGTATGATATATTTGAAAAGCTCATCTTGCAATTTAGTATAAACTGTTGATGGTTTCTCTCACCCTGATGTGCTTTCACTTAAAATTTACAGACCAAGCCTTGAAATGTTGACCTTGGACTACCAGGAATGGCTGCTTACATAGCCATTGTCAAAAATCATTTTAGGCCTCTTGTTTTGGCTCGCACTTTAAGCCGCTGATGCCATTGCTATGGATTTTTCTAACTAGTCAATGTGCAATTACCACAGTGAATGTTGAGTACATTTTAACACTTTTAACGGCAGCTTGGTGGAACTGTAGGAATGGGCAACTACAGCTGTCAATATTTTCTAGGCATTGATACATTTGGCTTAACACCTGATTTATGGTTTTTTGAGCCTTTCCGAGTAGACTTTCCTCCCGGTAATGACTTCAATGAAGTGATTAAGAACCGAGCTTGAAAGGAAACTTGTGATACTCGTGGCCCAAAAGGACCTGTGCTTTCCATCCTTGACGTAGAGCCTTAATACTGTAAACAGAAAAAGCAATTACAGCATTTATCAGATGGGCAGTTCATAGATCTGATAGATGCAGGGTTTATCATTGTTTCTGGAGGGAACACTGAGTGCAGCAAAACATCTCATTTGGTAATGATGAAATAATTCCCAGATTTTAGACAATCTGCAGTAAAGGCAGTGGAAAAATGTCCTAGATTAATTATTAATTTTTGCTCTCGCAGGCAACTCTTCCATTATGCTGTGGTACTGTTTCTTACTGTAAAATTCAGGTTATAAACTATATCAATTTACTGAGCTTTTTTGAGCTGATCTTTATAAATCACATAAAATGGGGGGTGTGCTAATTCATGAGATGTGATGAATATCTCATGAATTAACACGTGTGACTTACTGTCCTACTGAACTACATTTCTTGGTATGTAATACAGGACTGCAGCTGTGTGCAAATTCAAACTGGGCGATGTTTTTTATGTTTTTAATCTTTTTATGTTTTTTTTTTCAAATACAGAATCCACTGAGAATTATTCTGTTCATATGAGTATAATTATCTTCTCTTATTACCTTAATTGGTATCCCCCTACTTGAAGAAAACATATTTGCATATTTGTAATTTGCTGGGTTTCAAAGAGAATAGAATTAATTGGCTCTATTTGCTCTTCTTCTGCAGTGTAAAATGAGGTTAATAGGCTGTCATTTCAAAAGGCAACCTACCTCTTGAACATCTGAAAAAAAGATAAAGAGGTTTGTTCCACCGGCAACATGTCTGACCACTGTAAGATTGCTGCATTGTTTACTAAGATTTCCCTGGGTCATAATGAGTAATATGTTTGACCAAAATAGATATTGTAAGCCTGAAAATTGAGAAAACAAAACATAGGTACCCCCCTTAGGGGCATAGACATTTCCTCACAGTGACATTTAAAGAGTATGACAGTCCTATTGGTTGGCAGTTTGCCCTCTCTCTTTGAATAAGCAGTTTAAGGAAGTGTGACCTACACTGTTTTACTTAGTGGGCATATTTTCATTTTTCAAGATAAAAATAACATTTTTGTGTAATAAATGAAAAAAAAATGGTCCATTCAGTCTGACTGTAGAGTATTAAATCCAGCTGGCTTGTGTCTTACTGTGTGCAAATGCGAGTCCAGTAATGCAGTGTGTAAGCTTGTGCTGCCAGATCTTCAGGTTCACCTATGGAAAAATAATATGCTGCAGTATATTGTAAATATATCAAAATGATCTTCACAATATATTTAAAATATACTGCAGTATATTAAATTTCCATAAGGGTTCGCAGAGAATAATGGGAAGGCATCAGTATTTCAAAAAAGACACAGTGGCATATTTGTGGACAGCCACCTATACGTACATGCTTCGTAAGGTTTTGGAGCTGGGAAACAATAAGACGTGCGGGAAAAAACAAATCAAGCTCCCGTTCAATACTCATGCATTGACAAGGGAAATGTCGTACACTGACTACAGAGCGGGACGCAATTGTCAGAAGGAATTTAGATTTCCCCCACAGTGAAACCGGTTACTTGTTTGTTTTTACACCGGCGTGTCTATCAGCTTAGCCCTCAGGACACAAACACCCAGCTCAAATCTGTTCTGTTCTGTTGAGGCGTCATGTCCATCACAGCCCCATCTTATTATCGCTGTCTGACTGCATTCTGCTGTTGTGTCTGCCAACCACCTTACTGTTTTTATAGGATAAATTACACCCTTTACGTGTGATTAATTGGTTCCACTGGTGCCGAGTAATTATTTATTATGCCACCCTCTTATCATATCTTCAGACTCGCATTTCCAGGATCAAAGTAGGATCATTTTGCCAGTTGCGGTCGCTGGGGCTGTATGTTATAACATTTAATTGCATAGCAGTTGGATTCTTTTGCTTGTTATTATCTCTGTGCTGAGATGGCATGTGATTCATACTTGCATATTTTCGTCACCAAATGTTTTTTTTCTTTTTTCTATTCTTCTTTTTGCATTTAATATCCTGTGATTGTCAGCCAGTCTGAGCATGCACAGGATGTCTGTCCTACCACTGGGTGACACCAATATAAGCGCAGCTAATTTGTTTCTCATTCTAATCTTTTTATTCAGTGTAAGAGGAAAATAGAAGTTTAAGTGTTCTTTGCATTGGTGTTTCTTTCAAAACTGCCTTGTTGTAATGAGTCTGAAAGGGCTCTACGGAAAATAAAAGCATATTTATGTTTGTGCCTAATTGAAATTTTAAATGTTTTGGCAAGCTCATAAAGCAGCATTGATTCATTTGGTGAAAAACCATGCATTCTAAGTGCAGGCGCTTTCCAATCCAGTTCCAATCATTTTATAATTCAGATATTGATTCACAGGTTGATATGCTGTTTCCTTTCACAATAATTTAGTAAAACTGGCATGCTATATAACTGGCATGCACCTACTGTACATTATGCATATTATTAGTTTATCCTGTACAGTAATATATTGTATTTTATCTGAAACTTTTTTCTGTTTTTGCAGTGTGATAAAAAAAGTTTATATAAAATCAAAGTTATTGTTGTGTCAGTATGAATAAAAATGTGATGATGTCAATATGCATTGTTAATATTCAGTCAGTTTCCCATATCCCTCTTAACTAATGTTACACTTTAAAAACTGTTGAACTCAATGGAGCAGTTGGTCATCGTTATCTCAGTTTCATGCCTTCAGAGCCTACAGCTACAGCTTGGAGAATGACCACGAAACACAAAAATAATATACTGATCCAAGCATGCTGGCTGATATCAGAGTTTGGACCCCTTTATTGAGAAATTGGATATATTTCATGTAGATATATTCCAATTTTGAATGTTGAAGGATTCTGATGTCTTCTTTTTTGAAGCTTTAATTTCTCTTTTTCTTCTCTCCATAATGTTTAGGGGTCTGTAAGTTATTTCCTTTTTCCAATGTCTTTTGTAGGCTATGCATGATTGGCCAATTCACATCATTTAATTATATAATGTCATATGAGTTAATGTATGGCAGCTTTTACTAGGATTTTGACTAGATTCATGTATTTGTCGTTGTAATATTTGGTGAGGTTGAAGAAGACACCTTGCTATAAACCTTGCTATAAATCTCTTTCTTGTTTTTAACTTATAACAGTGTTGAATTTAGCATTGTTACAGGTTACAATACAAACATGTAATTTGACTAACAAATTAATAAACAAACAACCAAACACAACTACAAACAAATAAATACATATTATTATCAAATATATATGGATTTTAGGCCCATGAGTGAGTGCCGAGCTTTCTTCACTCGGTAACTCAGTGTAATATTTGCTAAATTTGTTATTGTATTTTAGATGAAGTTCTAAACATAGCTAGATTTATTTATGTGCATCAACATGTACATTTTCTAAACTTTTCCTGGACCTATAGGCAGGGAACCCCCTCTAATGATGCACCTAAAGGCACATTCAAAATTTTCATGTTCGATATACAGTGCATCATATGAACCATACAGAGCTCAGGTCATTCCTTCGCATTCTTCTGTTACAAATGTAAAGCAGTGCTTGACTTGACATGAAATTATTCTGGTGATATGAACCTCCACAAATGGGTAATTTTTCACTTCAACACATACTTCTCAAAGATGAATATCCTGGACATATGATCCTTTTATCTTGAAAAGGTGCCTTTTCAAAAGCAATATATTGCTGTGGTTTTAAAAAAGAAAAGTGCAACTTTCCCTTGTTGACTGTAGGGTTATTTGGTACTGACTGCATGAATGTGTATCTGCAGCTGGGAATAGTGATAGTATCATTTTCATAGGGCATCGCCAAGCTCTCTGTGGTCAAGCGTGTAATTAAACCAGTAAAACTGTCAAATCTTTTCAGCAATAAGCATTATGTTGCTTATCTCTGTGTAGCCAGGTAGAATGGGCCTGAAAGAACATCACCGCTTCTATTTTTTAGTTTTGATAAGAGGAAGAGCTACAGCTATGACCCGTGTTCACTGAGCACAAGGGGAAAACATGGTTTCCCTCAAACATGTGGCTTGCCGACAAAGCATTTTTGTGCGTTTTTCAGAATGATGTTCCCGATGTATTTGTGTGGAGAGCAGCTGTTGACTGTTTTGTCATGAGACTTGGTTTTGTTATTTGTAGGCAAATGACTAAACGAAGAGATAATCAGACATAAAAAAACGTATTTATAGTCTAAAAAATCAAAAACAAAATTAGCAGTAACAGTGCCCAGCTGTCACAGAGTCTGCAAAAATCTATATCCACATTTTTGACTCATGATTAAACTAATTAACTAATCATGGTCTTCAACCAAGACCTTAAGTAGAATCAGGTGTCTTACTGCTGGGCTAAAACAAAAACCTGCCCCCTTTTCAGATGAGATTGGACACCCCTACTTTATATGGATGCATCTTTCTTTTTACTGCAACGATACTCAATCCTGGTCCTGGAGAGCCACAGTCTGCAGGTTTTAGTTTTTTCCTTAAGATCAGAGACCGATTCAGACCCAAGAAACCAGGTGGCTGTGTAATCACCTGCTTTAACTAATCGATTTCTGTGCTACTCAAGTGCTGAGTAACAACAAAAGCCAGCAGATCCTGCGGCTCTCCAGGACCAGGAGTGAGGGCCACTGGCTGAAATACATGCTTTTCGTAGCATTTGAACTTCCATCCATGTTCACTTTCCTTCCTGCCTCTCCCCATATTAGATCAACTGATTGTTTTTGAAAAATATCTCAATTAGTATCTCAATTTTATGATTAGCCACCAGAGGTATAAAATCCAGCTTCAGAAAGTAAAAATCCTCCCCAGTATTTTGTTCCAATCACCTGGATTTGTTAATTAGCACAATTCTTCAGCCAGGTGGTAGAACTAATTAGTGAAATCAGCTGGCTGAGTTCATGGGTGGAAGAAACATGTGGCAGGACTTTTACTTTCTGACCCCTGGATTTTACACCTCTGTTAGTGCTTATGAGGACCCCTGGAGGATAACCATTGAAATCAGAGATTAAATCCCTGCAGGTCACATGGTGGAGACACACTGGTGGCCCTACCAATCATATCCTGTAAGCATATTCTCCTCCAATAATCTGGCCTCACTATCAGTTTCCATTGTGTACTATAGTGTACATAGAAAAAAAACTATAAATAAATGAAAAGCCAGGTAATTGAATGACAACCAGACTTATTTAGAACATTTATTGTGATATTGTCAACGTGTGATTTGCAGATGGTGACAATTTTATTTCTTAGAAATTGAGTGGAAAAACAAGGTTTTTGCAACATTTCCACCATTGAACGTCTTGGTGATACATATCTTATGCAATATACTGTGTATGATGCAATTATCCTTTAATGGAGCACTCCTCTTGAAAAGGCATATATGTCAGGGTGTAAGTACATCCAGTTTGCCTCACGCTATTATTAAATTGTCTTTAACTGCACCCGCTAATGCATTTCTTGGCAGTTTTAGTCTTCATTGAAGGAGGGCATGACTTTTACTGAAGCCAGTCGTTTGAAGTCGGGGGCTGGGATGAGGCGGTTGAACACAATACAGATGAGGACAATACAGGACAAGCCACCAGCCAGCACCCTGAGGGCCTCCACAGCATGCCGGAACTGATTATCGGCATCAGCTGTCTGGCTGTTTCATATCAATCACTGATCATTGAGATATGGGGGGGGGGGGGGGGGGACCAACTGTTAGTACTAGTCTAAAGGACAAAAACACACATGGAATCAGATGTTTAAATTGAAGACCTGGGTGCTAAAAGTACTGAAGTCACATTTTTAGACAATTCAAGTTGAGCGTAGAAACATGTTGTATTTGTTTAGCTAAGTCCACCCTATAAATATTGTTAACAGGAAAGGTGCCTAAGTCTCCTTTCTCCACTATGGAAACAACAGGTTATCGTATTCTGGTACACAACAAGTATTCGGATTTGATTTTCTCAAAATAGACATTTTGTGACTTCAGTACTTTTAGCACCAGGGTCTTCAATTGTATGTTTTGAAGAGAAGGGTGTTTTCAGAAGGATGTTTTCACACTAGTATAATCACAGTAATGGCAGCGATAGAATTATGTATGTTGTTATATTCCATTCTATGCCTATGTATTAGTTTGATTAAATATGGCGGAGACTGCCTCCGTCTCTTCAGTTCATGCGTGACCACCTTGTGTGTGTGAGTACTGGACTCTTTCTGCAGAGAAATAAATCATTTTCTTCTTGGATCTACCTGGTCGTGCTTGGTCATTATAAGGAGAGAAATTCCTCTGCTCAACAGTATGTATGTTAGAAGATGAAAAAATGTGATTTGACTTGAGAGATATGGTTTGCGTGTGTGTGTGTGTGTGTGTGTGTGTGTGTGTGTGTGTGTGTGTGTGTGTGTGTGTGTGTGTGTGTGTGTGTGTGTGTGTGTGTGTGGATTACCACATTGTGTGACTTTTTAGCATGGGTTTATAGCATTTGTCTGTTAGCTTCTTTCATCTTCTCCTCATTTATGTTCTTCAGTTCATCTGTTTTTTCCCCCCTCATTGGATCTTGAATGAGTGAGTTCAAAGCTGAATGCGTTTATTTACTTAACTGCATGCTGGGCTTGAAACTGAATTCATGCTGGAGTGGCTCCAGTGACCTTGGCTTTGGTGGTACAATGCACGGTTTGTAACCTCACGCCAGGAATGGAGCCACCAATCCAGCAGACTGCGTGAACCCAGAGAGCTGACTTCTCCACAATGCTGGGAAAGTGTTTCTCTTGTCTGACTGTCAGTCATCAACTCAGCCAGTCGTAAACGTACGTCCATCGTCCAGTTGGAGGAGACTGCGGAGGTAAAAATAAAATGTGAAAAGGGAGGCTCTGCAGAATCAGGGTGGAACAGGCTAAAATTGCTGGGTGTGCTGTCCCAGATTTCAGTCTAACTCAAGCTGTGGCCGACTACAGCCTGTAGTTATCCCGAAAGGCTCCAACTCCTGCCTGATCTGGCACACAATGCTTTCATTTGCGAGAGATAAAAGTACTGTTGTCCTCTCAACTTCGGTTCTTATGTATGTATGCATGCCTACGCTCTGTAGGGCATGATAAATAATGCATATAAGTGCCCCCCCCCCCCCATTCCCACTTTTTACAGTCACAGGTGTCATCATCTTTTTAGTAAGAGTGCTGTCTGTGTTTAAATCAGATATGCACCCAGGATGAGGCCATCTGCTGTCGGTTGCTTGATGTTACCTGCCTTGATGTATTCTGCTGGAAAGTTGTTTGCTGAACAGATTGTGAGGCAGTGGTCTTGAAACGGAGCATTGAGTTTCTGATAGGAATCGTTCTGACTGACTGAGGAAAAAATGTCAATGGAATATCATGAGGTTGCTCAGGAAGAATTCCTATTGTTGATGTACATGTTTGCAGACTGATATGGAACGTTCTGCACTTTTGGTGTTTTGTTGTCGCTAGCTGGATTTCTTTTTACAAGACATTTTAAGCATAAGAAGCATGTAGGGCTAGTTTCCCAGACAAGGATTAAGCCTGGTCTTGGACTAAAAACATTTATCCAATGGCAATATCCACTGAAAAAGAAAACCTAGTAGTCCAGTAGTGGACTAGGCTAAAAACTTTGTCTGGGAAACCAGCCACTAACGTATAGGATATGTCCAGTGAAACCATTTTTTTTCCACATTTTTTGTCATTACACAGCCATGCTTTTGTTATAATTTAATGGCATGATTAGTGACACATTCCTTGTTTCTGGATCAGATTTAATGACAACCACATCGTCCTTATGAATGTGGAAGAGAGCTGTCAGGTTATTTTTATTTATTTATGCTTCCAAATGTATTGCACCTGAATGTAGTATTGACTTTTCTGTAAGGTTTGTGTGATGCACAATATAACACAGCATCACAGGTGTCTACAAACCACAAATATTCTTGTCTGGGAAAATATGTTGGATGTTTATGGGGCATTTCTGTTGTTATTACTTAAAAGCAAAGTCTGGAATTTTATAGGTGGGTTGTCTGGCTTTCTGAGAGTGCAGAGGTGCATCAGCAAGGCTGTGCTCTCTCTTGTCACATTCTCTGGCATGTTTGGACAGATGGCTTTTTTTTACTGTGCAACTCACACAAGTCTGATAAATGTCGTCGTCTTGTACACAAACATCCCCCCCTCTATCCCATGACTGAAATTTTCAATTATACTCCTTCTTTTTATCTGTCTTAATTATTTTATTTTATTTTATTTTATTTTATTTTATTTTTTTATTATAATTTTTTTTATTAACTACTTATTAAATAATTTTACTGTGTGTAATTTTAAACTGTAAAGCACTTTGAGTACCTAGAAAAGCGCTATAGAAATTGAATGTATTATTATTATTATTATTAAGATCACGTTTATCTAAAAACCTCACACAGTAGAAAAACCAATCAATGCGTTTTGTTTCTACTTCTTACCACATGCTCATGTTTAGCAAACTTAGTATAAAACCAATCAACAAATGTGTTGACTTGCTCCAAAGAGACATGCTGTGAAAGGCACAGCTAGTCGTTCAAATAGTCAACAGTGGAAATGGACTGCAGCACAGTTGCTGAACAGTAGAATGGCACTAAGGATGTGATTTACGCATTGATTTTACATATTCTCCTCTCTTTTTCACAGTACAAATGCAAAAACATTTGATAGATTTATCGTTACTGAGCTCAAGTTTTTAACCACGCTGCCTCAGGCTAAGAGTCAGGAATGGAGGGATTAGCTGTACTAGACATTTCAGGCATTCGTTGGGGATGCCATCCATCAATCTTCATTCGCTTGTCAGGTTTCCACTATTGAACATTCAGCTCAGATTTTATGTCTAGCCATGAATTTTACCAGTTGTGCAATCCCTCTTGAGGCCATGACACACACAAAAAAAGGTCACTTTACCAGCATGTCTGATTCAGTTACACTGCACAAGGTGTAGGGTCTTTCAAAATCTTTGAGACTCGTTGTCTGCAGCAGTGAGAGTTGTTTTCTACCTCTGGAGGTATGTTAACAGGATAAAAGCAACAAATTCAAACTTTTCTGCCCATATCGATGCAAATTGGATATTAGATGAACACTTTTGAGATTAAAAAAAAAACCTTTCATGTCAGGTCATACGGTGCAATAGGCTCTTTTTCTGTGGATTCCCTCTCTCCGTTGGCATTTTGCATGAGTATTCTCCGTTGGCATTTTGCACAAGTATTCACACTCTCACAGTACCCATGACCCCCCCCCCCCCCTTTCAGTCGTAGGTCGATCCAGGCCAGTTTCTGCCCAATTGAAACAAACAGGCTGACCTGCCGTTGTTCTTCCAACTCCTCTTCCAACTCCCCAACTGTCTGTGTAGACTGTATATTTGAGTATGAGGTTAGTCATAACATCGGCTCCAGCTCTTGCTAAGGAGTTTTACAAACATTACACATAGATAAACAAGTCTATAATAACTAACGTAGGGTGAGCTGTGGAAAATGTATGGTCTCCTGATAAATGTTTTCCACTGAATATTTTTTATTCCCCTCCAAATATGAGACTAGTCTTATTTTTTTTTGTAGTAATCATTTTGAAAACCAGTTATATCTTCCACATTTGTCTAATGTTTGGTGTTATTTATATCACCTCAGTTAAACATGATAAAAAATGTATACAGCATAGGCCTATGCGGCAATGATCTTCAAGATAATGAGTGAAGTTGCTTTTGAAAGCAGCCCCATTTTTCACAGCTGGGCCTTACGGATTTAGTTAAGCTTTGAGGTTGAACTGGGGCATTTGGATGACGTGTGAGGAATTTGGCACCCGTTAAGATGCACTCTCTGCAGTTTGTTATCGGATATTGCTGTGTCTGTGGGTTATCTACAACCATTGAATTGAACAGGCAAATTTCACTGAGTGACAGTGAGGTAAATTGAAAACGTTTACATCTCACAGGGGCTAATAAGTGCTCTGTGATCAGAAAGGGTGTATTTTGTATCTTCACTGCATGGCACTTCATATAGTTGGTTCTGAGCAACCTTTCATTGGTCAGCCCCCACTATGACACTGCTCATTTGGTCGCACTATCACTTACCCTCACTGTCTGACCTTCCCACCAAATCTTTAAGACAATAAATAAACATTTACATTTCTTTTCAGCATTGGGATGTCGTGGGAAGGTAACTGTAGGAGGGTCACAGACATCCAGATAATTGCCTTTGAATGGTCTCGATCAGCGCCGAACATCAAGAAAAATTTAATCATTTTCTCTCCCAGCTAATGCATTATGACATACAGTAAATGGCCAGTCTGAATAGCAAGTAGAAAGAAAAAACAAATATAGTCTGAATATAATCAGCAGCAACAGTGAGGGCAGCTGGCTGAGCCTGGCTGCTGACGGTGACAGAGGCCTGTGTACATGGAGAAACTCAGTGAGCTGTGGCAGGAGTATGACCTTCTGTTTGAAATCTGCACTGCTGAGTCATAGCACAACCATACAAAGAAAGACCAGAGCTAGCGAGAAGGTGTTCATGATTTTCATCTTAAGTTATACAGTAATATGAATTAAGTAACTTAGGCCCCGTTCACATTACAGCTAAATACGGTTGTCGCTCCTCATATTAGTGCTTAATCCGATCAAGTTCACACTTAGTATGGTTATGAACAAGAGCGACAACTAGTAGTAACGAGTCTTGTTCGTACAGGTAGCGACTACCAAAGTTGACTCCTGTTCCTACGCAAATGTGCTTGGTTGTGCGAGTGTGGACGAGAACGGGAGTTGACAACTGGTAGTAGATGTGCAGTGCTTAACTGCACAACGCTCCCTGAGTTCCTGAGTGTGCTAAGGGCGACGTAAAAGAAGCTTTAGTTGACGTTGCTTCATTCGCTGCCAGATCAGATGTGGAAACGAACGTCTTCTCCGGCTTCTCTCTGCAAAGATGAACAAAAACTGAATGGCCGCGTCCATGTTTGTTGACATTGGAGATCACGTTTACACCTGCGTGGTAATTTAAATGCGAGATTTACGTTCAGAGCAAATATGGCGCTTACTTGACAGCGTTGTGAATACAGGAGCGAGTCCTCTTACTCATTCATACTTGTAACAACTTGTAAGTGTTTTCGGCCTTCTAAATATGCGTGTATGTACGGACACAGAACATGAGCTTAGCAAAAGTTTATGCACAGTATAGAGAAGTCCATTGCATTCTGATATAGTTTTTAGGTTTAGCTGTTCATACCCAACATATGTTTGCCTTTAAGTTTGTTTTATATTGAACTGGATAAATAGTATCTGTCACTTGCATACTGCCATTTCTGGTATCTTTATTCAGCTGTTGAAAATACTGACAGTCTATGTACCGTATCACTTAGAAATATGGCATGGTGCATGTTACATATGCTTAAGCGCATTAAATTAATTTGGGTTGCTTTTTATTATGACACTACAAATACTTTAAAAATGATATCTCATCCACTGCTTTGTTCTTGTACCATGTTGTAAACTCCAAAGCAGTCTGCACACAAAAATTGCTGGTAATCTGATTTTCAGTTGGAACAATTTCCTAGCAATGACCTTGCGGCCTGTCCTCGAGGAAACTATGGCACAGCTTCTTATATCAATCAAAACTAATGCACGTATTACACGGGTTGCTCTGAATGCAGAGTCGCTTGAGAACTGAGGAGGAAAGATGCGCCAGCACAATTTAAATTAGATTTTTATGTTTATCATTCTGCTATAAAATGTATATGTATATATACAGTACGTATATAGCATTTGGAATCATACCATCACTGTACAAGATGCTTTGTAGTACTTGGAATGTATTTTCTTGCTTTAAACCAGGAACCCCTGAATATTAAAAAAAATATCCTTCATTGCACACAAAAGCTGTCTGAGCCAATTAAAAGTGAATTATCCCTTTAAGTGTAATTTTCACATTGCAGTTATCACATTGCAGAATTACTCAAAAACCAAAAAAGTATTTTCATTGGTCTCCTTTTTTATTAACAGTACACCGTTAGGTAAAATGTATTCTTTCCTCGTTTGGAAAGGTGCAAGTATCAGAAACTTCAAAATGGTGAAAATATATGAATGTAACTACAACATCTTATTCTAAGCATCCTCTCTCGTGGCCACTCTTACTAAGTGTCCAGCTGTACGCCTGTGCAGGTATGTAAGCCTGTGACTAATGTGTACTCTGAGAGTCTACTGTAGTCTTCGGCAATGCATCTCAACAGATTGGACACGATCATTTCAAGAAATTTAAGTGGTGAAGAAGAAATTTATAGTAAAGGGCAAATCTCAAATATATGGCGTGAATCAGTGACCTCTTCATCCTTTCGTGTCTGATTTTAAATGCATACAGCACTTCAAAAATGGGTTCAGTTAGATGGCTGAATCACTGGGTTATTACAGAAAGTGAAAACACTGGTATGGAACTTGAAGGATAGACTTGACTGACAGATGTTGGCAACAGAGAGCAGCAGGTGCTTTATATTACCAGGTCATGAGAGCCTTACATTCCATTTCAGAAATCCGCGACCTCCTTCATTGAACCAGACCTCTCATTTTTATGGGCCCTTTTAAAAATAAAATAAAACATGCCTTTCTGTACAGAGCAAGAAAAGACTTTTCACTTTTCAATGTCGCTTTGAAAAAAAACAATGGAGCCCCTTAAGATATAAAACACACACACATACACCCTTTTCCTGGTATGCGGCATGTGGTACAAAATGCAGATCTCCCACCGGGGTCAGATATGTAAGGTCAGGGGGCAAAGGGTGAAAGGATCAGGGGTCGTCCTGTAAAATGTGATGGCTCCAGCAGCCGCCGGAGTGGCTCCAGCTTGACTTGCCCTTTCTCTCATTCCGAGGTCTCCTCAGCAGATGCCCAGTGCCCTGGCCCAAGGCCTGAGGAGAAGTGACCAGTGCCCCAGTGCCCATGGCTCCAGCTGCGGGGAGCTCCCGAGCCCGCTGCTTGCTCTCCCTGCAGGGCATGCTGGTCCTGCTGCTCGGGAGCGTGGCTGGCAGAGATCCCTCCTGGACCCATGAGTCGCCGTGCCACAGGGCGGAGCACCCAGTCATCTCCCACTCAGGTACATAATGGTCACCCACTCCTATTTTCCCGGTGAAGACTTCACATCATTAGCTGTTAAACCATTAGCTGTTAAAATTACATTAGAACAGACTACAATAATTGTTTATCAAACCTTCAATGTCTTTCAACTGTTGTTAACATGTACACTGCCATTTAAAGCCAAACCTTATGCATTTATAATTAGAGAGTGAAGCTGGAATTGAAGACCTGGGTACTAAAAGTACTGAAGTCACATTTTTAGACAATTCAAGTTGAGCATAGAAACATGTTGTATTTGTATAGCTAAGTCCACCCTATAAATATTGTTAACAGGAAAGGTGCCTAAGTCTCCTTTCTCCACTATGGAAACAACAGGTTATCGTATTCTGGTACACAAGAAGTATTCGGATTTGATTTTCTCAAAATAGACATTTTGTGACTTCAGTACTTTTAGCACCAGGGTCTTCAATTGAATCACCTATTTGATGTACCTTTTGGAAAGATGTGTCTATTACCCTTGCATTCTCAGTGTAAACAAGCTAACATACAGTACATGCCTAATATTGTGTCTAATGGCATCATTTCAACTGTTTATAACTGCGATCCATGAGAGTATACCCTGGTGTATTTTGGACTCTGTCATGAAGTCACAGAACAGCGAAGGGTTCTGGTGATTGCCAGAATCCACTGGGAGAGTCTTTGTGAGGAGTAACTGAGTGGAAGGTCACAGGTTTCATAGCTCAGGGAGAGACTCTGTGTTTGTCTTCCCGGCCAGTTTGGTCAGTGCCGCACAGGGTCTATTGAGCATAATGATCCCCGCTGGAGTGAATGACAGCTCATCTAACACAATTTTATTTCTTCACCATGCGTGGGCGACGTGTTGCCTGCAGATCCCCTGCCACTGAGTGTTTGTGTTTCTTATGCCCGTCCATACCCTTCACGCCTGCATGGCAGTTAGCATTACCTCGGCTGCCCCACAACATTTCCACAAGGGCCTTTTCCTCAAAAACAGATCTTCAGCTGCCCCACAACATTTCCACAAGGGCCTTTTCCTCAAAAACACATCATGAGCACAACAAATAGGGTAGGGACAGTGGGCGACATGATGGCGGCTGTCAACACAAGCTTAGAATTATAAGGTTATATTTGTCATTTTTGTAAAAAATGAGTTAATAACATACCTTTTGTTACATATTCTGAAATAACTTTTTTTAAACATGCTTAAATTAATAAAAGGTGATACACTACCTGGCCAAAAAAAAAGTCACACACTCTAATATTTCGTTGGACCGCCTTTAGCTTTGATTACGGCGCGCATTCGTCGTGGCGTTGTTTTGACAACCTTATGCAACGTCACAACATTTATTTCCATCCAGAGTTGCATTAATTTTTGGCCGAGATCTTGTATTGACGACGGGAGAGTCGAACCACTCCGTGGTCTTCTCCAGCACATCCCAAAGACTTTCAATGGAGTTAAGGTCAGGACTCAGGTGGCCAATTCATGTGTGAAAATGATTCCTCATGCTCCCTGAACCACTCTTTCACAATTTGAGCCTGATGAATCTTGGCATTGTCGTCCTGGAATATGCCCATTGATGACATAACCTGGACATTCAGTACATTCAGGTACTTGGCTGACTTCATTTTATTGCTGCATAATGTTGCTGAGCCTAGACCTGACCAATTGAAGCAACCTCAGATCATAATACTGCATCCAGAGGCTTGTACAGTGGGCACTATGCATGACGGGTGCAACGGCGACCTTTTTTTTTGGCCAGGCAGTGTACAAAGCAATGCTATTATATAGAGCTTCGGAACAAAGTTCTGAACATTTGCCAGCACACACGGATGTCACCGTGGAAATACAACGGGGAATGGTAGCAGCAGAGGATTGGAAATCACTGTGCTCTAGCTGTCTTGGTTCATGTCAGTGCTTGAAACTGTTCAGCTCCCGAGAACAGAAATCAGCCTTAGAACTCTGGAGAGCACGGTGTGTCTTCTGAGTAATACCTTGACACACAACATGCTGAAACATAACGCTTTGTTCAGCTCTCCGCTATGAAGCTGTCAGAGCCTTGTTCTCCTGTGTTTGTCAAGTGCGTGGCATTGTCTCTGCAACTTCAGGGATAAGGTCCAAGCGGGTGAAAATGCCCAAAAATGATTACAGCACATCATCAATATGACAAGAAAATCTTGGCTTTGAGGAATTTAAGTTATATTTATAGGTACATATGTTTGAAATTTCCACGTTTACTTTAGGACAATTCTCTACGTACACTCAGTAGGACCCAGTGTATACACACACTACAGAATCAGAAAGCGAACCCTTAAAAATACACCACCATATCCAGCGTGAATTTGATATGTTTAATTTAACATAAACTTACATTTGTATGCAGAATGCAGAGCACATGGTTTAAGGTGAAACCGCTGTCATCTGTCTAGACTGGGGAGAGGGCCACGGGCATGCCCAGTCGTAACATGTCACATTTGTCTTCCTGAATACATTTAATCAAGTTCCATTCTGCAGGACAGTCAACCTATCCACTGCGGTGTAACTATTATCAGTTATACTGCATGTTATTTCAAAAAGTAAGAATTTGACTTACTTTTAGAAATCACTTGTCTCATCTGACACATAGAACAGCCGCGATGGCCGCGCTATTCTTTACAAATGAGACCTTATCCTTTCAGATAGAGATTCTTCACACATATAAAGACTTTTGTGGTAGTCGCTGAGGTTTTGTTTTGCATTTCACCGTTATCTTGGGATAATTGCTCCATATAGAATAGTAAAAATGAGCTTATGAGCCACATCCTTTTTATGCCATTTGTTCATCTGGATTCAATTTTTTTTTAGGAAACCTAAATTGTCTTTTGGGGCCTGTGTTTCACTGGAATATATGAAAGGTGAATTAATTAACAGGCCTCACACATAATGTTGTTTTTTTCTTGGTTAAAGATCTTTATATGCATGAATGAGCATACTATTTGTACTTGCAGACACATAGATGCACAGTTTTTTTTTTTCCCGGCAGGATGCATCAATTTTTATGAGGACTTTAATTCTCTTTGGCCATTCATATTTTCCATTTGACTTTACAGTATACAGTACTTATTAAATGGATACTTTAATCCTAATTGATCGTGACATGATATTAATTAATTAGCCACTTTACAGTCTGTTCAAATGTGTGCATGTATAAATCAATCATTTGTTGTGTCAGCCTTCAACATTGATTTTGCTTGCTCTGGCTGAGAACATGATGCCAGTAGATTTGATCAGTGAAATAAAAAAAATTCCAAAGGTCTACCTATATCAAGATAGTTTCAGTATACTAAAGTCAATACCGCTGGAAAAGAATTATTGAACGGTGGATTCTGATAGTAAGTAAAATTTCAAGGTTGTGAATGTGACTGTGTCTAAAAGTTACGTGGAGTCCGGTTGCCTTTTCATGTATGCTCAAGATCCAATTTTCAGTAAAATCCATCGGAGACCTGAAGGCTGCCTTTGATTAAAGTTGTTAGGAAACACTGTACACATAATTAAAATATTTCATCGGCACGTCAGGCAAAGAAACTGGAGAGATATATCTGTATTTAGCTTGATGTAAATCTACTGCAGTTGTAAATCCCCATGACGACTGAAGCAGTAGCCTTTCTTATACTTGTTTTGGATTCGCCATGGCGACATCATGCCTATAAACCAGCCCTCTGTTCTTTCCCCTCTTAAGTTTCATTGTGGCACACATCTCTCTGGCTACCGCCTATGTGTCTGTATAGGTTCAAAAGCTTGGAAGGTGTAAACAGTCCATTTTTCTTTCTGCTGGGAGGACTAGAAAGATGTTAAAAATAATCTTGGGGAGTGTAAGCTGTTGTTAGGTTGGACGCATACTCCACTGGATTTCCACAAGTTTGGAAGGTTATATATGCCCAATTGCTTGCAGTTATGTCCTGTGTTGCTTTATTGTGGGGTGGAGTTTTCACTGCCCAGAAAGGCTATGCTATATAAAAGAATTACTCCACAGCAAGCAGCTTCGGACATAGCCAGTACAACTGGTAGGAGGATTCCTGTCCCTGCGGAGAGTTCAACAGCGAACCCGCGCAGTTGTTTTTGCTCTGTCCGGGAGGCTGGAGCTGTTGCCCTGGTTTTGTATTGATGTTGGTTTCAAGTGCACACGGTATAGATCCCATCTGAACTCAACAGGGGTATATTGTATGACCTTTGCAAACTTCCTGAAGAGTAAGATTCTAACCTACAACCCAGATGTGCCTGATAGTCTCCTCTGTTAGACCGGGGAAGAATCATCTGTTTAACTGTGAATCAAGCTCTATGAACATTATTGCATATGTGTGGATGAGTGATGAGTGATACTGAAAAGGTATTTGAGCTAACTGCACATGATGAGATAATAATAGTGAATTATTAACGGTCTCAAAACCGTTATTGTTGAAGTGGAGCCGTTTCTACATATGCATTATCCTAGAGTAAACCTACCTGAGAAATATATTAAAACTGGATTCAGGTGCTCTGCAATATAAACTTGATTGATATTTGTAACATTTTCTGAAACTTTTAGGGTGATGGAGCATCACTCTAAATATGTCACATGATCAGGGTTTGAAATTTTTCATTAGCCGGTCCAGAATGGTCAGTACATTGTGTTCAGGATGTGCTTATTTCTTGAAACTCAGCACAAGGTGATTTTTTTTTAATTAACATAGTTACACCTTTCCTTATGTGTTCCCTTCAATACTGTAAAAGTATTTTACCTACAATACAGGGCAACAGTATTACTTAAAATGTGTTTGTATTATGGATATACAAACAGTTTTCCATTCTTAATGCAGTATTTGCTATGGAATAGAACATAATATTCTCATTTAAAAATGTATGCATATGTCTACTACATATTTGAACTTGTGACTTGACTGATAATTTATATATTGTTTTGATTTTAATTGTTTGTGTGATCTATTTTCCCTATCACAACAACTACTACTACTACAACTAGCATGACCAATACTACGACTGCTATTACTGTTATTATTTAACAATACATCAATAACAATATTTAGATTTTTAAAATATTAACTCTATTGCCTAATCAATAGCCGTGTTCAAATCTGAGATAAGTTTCCTCCCAAGATATTCCTTTCCTGATTCATTATTAACACGGCATGCAAATCAGCTCAAAGTCAGGCCTTGATTCCTTGGATTTAGATATTTCAATGTAGAAATATGATGTAAAGTTTTATCCAAAACCACATATCTAAAGACGATAAGTGACTTGACAAGTGCTTCTGTGGCTTGTGGTTTGTTAATTACAAAGAATACAGCGGGAACAAAAACACAAACAAACTGGCAACCGATATCATTACTGACTGGCAATAGAAGACAATGACATTTTAATTGGCCCTGTGGGTGAAGTTTTCATGTTTCTTTAAATACACTCCAATGTTTACTGTTTGGCACCGGTTATCCTTTAAGGAGATTGTATTCAACAGATCAAAATGCTATCAGCTATGAGCTGGCTCTGTGTACCACAGAGTTATCATTGGGCCTTGTAGTAAATGTACCAAAGTAGGCCATTAGGTCACCTTGTTTTATGGTTTATCCACTCAAATATTTTCAATCTCCATGTCAGATGTACATTTTACAGTGCTTATTTGTGACTCAGGAGTGGTTTGTCCTGCATGATTTACTAACGGCCTTGGGTCATTCAGCCACTGTAATTTTGGTTCCGGTCTGAAAAAATGCATACTTTACTGCCCAAAGTAGCATGAAAGGAAAAGAAAAGAAAAATATAAAATGTTAACAATTTAACTTTTGAACTTGGTCTGCTGGTTAGGCAATGTGCATATATGCATTTATATTTAGCCTTTCACCAAATAGGCTGTAGTTTTCACCCATCCAGTTCCAGGTCATAAAAATAAAATTGAGTGTTTGAGTGACAACAGTCACCAGGGATCACGGCCAGGAGTTACTCCCCTGACAGCTCAAATCTAAAATTATGTGTAAATATTGTTGTTCGTTCTTCTTCTCTGTTTCTCCATCACGGAATACTACCCATGATTTCCGGGGTATGTACGTACGTAAGTAAAGCTAAAGCCTCAATGATCCTGACAGCTTTTGTTAGTTCTATATAAGTACATCACAGTATGCAAAAAGACATTTTCCCATGTTCCAAGTTTCTCAAAGCTGAAGGAATATTTCATATCCTCAGATCCAATTTTTACACCACCCCCCCCCCCCACCCCCACACCCCCCCAAAAAAGTAAATATTTATGTGCTGCATTATAAACTCATTATTGTAACCACATTGTTGGAACAGCCTACCAGAACAATCCCAAGAGCTAGTGATGAAATTGGAATTTGGAGCGTGATTCTATTTTGGGCGGTGAGGTTATGTGTTTTGGCTGGGTCCCAGCACTACGGTGAATGCTGAAGGCTTCAGTCCAGCAGCAAGCTCCAACCCTCGGTCAAAATGCTCTCAGTGTGTTATTTGAGATAGTGATGGGAGAATGAGCTTTCATGAACCCCATAAAGGGTGGAGCCACAATGACCTGTCAGTCATTGATTATGGACATTGATTGGATTAATTAACTGAGCATACAGTAGCTGTACTCTTTTTTTTTTTTTTTTGTGACGAGGCCTCATTCTCTTGTCACTAGTTAGTTTGAGGTCCTTGCATTCAGTTGTGGCTTGTGAGAGTTTGGGAGCTGTTCTGAGGATGCAAATGCCCAGCTCATAGTCTACATTTAAATTTACATTCTGAATTTGACTGATAGATTTATGTAGATTTATACATAGATCCTGGTCTTAAGCTGTCCCATGTGACATTTTTTATTCATCTAGCCCAGTTCCACTCATTTAGACTTAGCAGTCAACCAAAGGTGAAATTGCAAACGCATAATTGCTTTTTAAATTCTGTCTTCATAACTTGAAAATACCAATATGGTGCTTACCAGCCCATTGGGGGACAGAACAGACAGGAGACATAACCTAGAAGTGCAGGCACACAGAGGCGAAGGGGCTAGGTGCCTAGACGTTGCAGAAAGTGAGGTCTGGCTGGTGTGTAGGGATTGATGATCTTTTGAAGATATAACAGACCTGTCCCTCTAGCCACCCAATAGGCTAGCACCAAGATATTGCATTTGATATGAGCTGATATGCAGTAGGGAGCCGATGGATGGTGATAGGAAGTGGAGTCACAAGGCTGACCCTGGGAAGGTTATAGATCAATTTGAGCGGCAGTGGTCTGGATGTGTGTCATTAGCGTAGCAGTGGTATGACAGGCTATGGGAAGGGATGGTAGAACCAAGAGACTTATTGAGATATTATATTGAGATATGAGATATAATATTGAGAAATAAGAGGAGAGGACCAAAGACCAAACACTGGGGATATCTGTTGAGAGGTTATGAAGTATCAAAACTGTGCCCCCACATGCAACCTATGGGGAGCGACTATCAAGGTAGGAAGCAGACCAGTTGAAAGCTGTGCCACAGATCTCCTAGGCAGTAAGGGAAGATAGCAGGACGTAGTGTTCAGTTGTGTTAAATGCTGCAGAGAGGTTCAGGAGGATTAGAATGGAGGAGGTAGAAGCCACATTTGCTGGGTGAAGTTTCATGCCGTCTGCAAGAAGGACTGTCTCTGTGAAGTAGCCAGCCCCAGAGGGAGAGCAGGGAGGTGTAGGACTAGGTGAAGCCAGCATTCTGAAGGCTTCGATCATGGCGGGTGCGTCTCCTGAGCTATGAACAGACAGGGATGTTATAAGGAAAGAATGTTATAAGCAGCACGCAGCCCTATGGTAACAACCTTGCAGTAGCCTTATTGTAGCCTTGATGGACTTCCACCGGTAGACTCCCTTATCTTAGTCCAACCGAGTGATTGTACAGCTGAGGCTGCTGCTTCATACAACTGAGGCTGCTGCTCCAGCTGCTATCTGCTTTAAATACTGCTCTTAATTATGTATTAACTAGTACGTGGACTAGCCAGACCTCAGCCAAAATAAACTGAGCTAATTAGTACAACTAATACAACTAGCCACGTCACTAATCACTCCACACAAATAGTCTGAACAAGTGCTAGGATTAGCTACTGCTATTCAAAACTATGTTGCAATCAGCATAAACGTTACCCAAGTTAAAACTCTGTACATTTTTACATATTGAAATTATATTTTTAGTATATAAAGTTGGCTAAATGTTTGCACAAGTGTATTATTTCTACCCAAAACTTACTTATAATTATTGTACTATTTTGAGTATATTTATAAATATGCTTGACATTTTCAGTGCAAAACAGCGTAAACCCAAAGGATCTGGCTTAAAAGTGTCTCTTGTGGTTAAACGTTGGCTACTGCACGTTCAGTCTGTCATTGGCTAGAAACTAAATCCAGCTGACGTATCACTCCCGTTGACGAAATTGAAACATGTACAGCTACGCCCTGAAGTTTTGTAGCGAGGTCGGGCTACGCCCCATCTATAAAAGCGAATCTCAGCGATTCAACTGCATGGAGAGGAGATAGGAGAGCGAGAGAGAGAGCAAGCGATATAGCTAGCTTACAGTTTAGCTTTTTTTCATAGTAGATCTTCCCTTGTTTTTTGATAGTTCATTTTTCAGTCTAGCCAGCTAGTTTATTTTATATATATATATATATATATATATATATATATATGTATACAGTATATATATATACTTTATTAAAAATAAATATGTAGTATAAAGCATAGTTGAGCCAGAAGTTGTAGTATATGCATGCTACACGTTTACCTTTGCAACGTCCCTATAACAACAGACATTCTCTCTTGGAGAGAGTTCAGTGCAGTGACCACATGTGCACCCGTTGAAATGGAAATTGGAAACCAATATTGTTGATATCTTCACTATCTTGCAGGTAATGTGATTGCCTACACAGCCTGTGCAAAATGAGTAGCCTACATGGCATGGGTAAGTATTTGTGCAGCGTGTGATTTGTTGTTTGCTGGCCACATCATTATAAGCTCAAACGAGGGCTCGGCAGAAGTTGGAGCTAGCGTGTTTGTGTGTGTATGAGAGATGAGAGAGAGAATTTTTGAATTTAAAAACCAGCTTTATTGTCACATCTCAACAACATATTCAAATGAATATGTACTCACTAGAGCAATAAAAATGAGAGGAGAGAGAGAGAGAGGGAGAGAGCGAGAGAGAGAGAGAGAGAGAGAGAGAGAGAGAGAGATAACTTGTGACGCTGTGAGTGCTGTCCATAGTAGAATGAGCCAATAGAGCAAAAGGCTACTAGTGACAAAAATTGCTGGTGTGTGGTTTGATACTGGAGTTCAGCCCCCTATATTACCTTATCACGCCCAGATTTCGTCATTTTTCAAATTACAAAATAGGGCGGGGTCTAGCGAAACCAGCGTGCTTTGTTACTCTTTAATAGGCTGCCTTATAGCCAAAACACACCTAGGTAATTAACAATTGGATACACCATGCCATGTCACTAATCGCGCCACCAAAGCAGTCCAAACAAACACTATGATTAACTACTGCTGCTCAAAAAGCACAAAAAGTAGTTATATCTATCAACTAAAACATTGACATTAACAAAAATAGCAGACACTTAGCCCCTTCAAACATGTCAAATGCATCTCACGCACACCTGAAGATAATACAATGTATTAATAATATTGTACACCATTGAATGTACACCATTTAATTCCATTCATTAGACAACAGAAAATTTATCCAAAACGTTTCCAAAAATCTAAACAATCTTCTGCTTCTGGGAAGGTCATGTAAATTTCAAGCAACCAAAAGAAAAACAAATAATCAAGAGCTTTGACCGACACAACACTACTCTTACGAATGGCTATGCGGCCTTAACGTGAGAAAAATAAATACCATGTCCACCTTTTTATTTTTTCAAAACTTGCATTTTCGTATAAAGTGAAGGGCTCCCCTGTAGGATTGTAGAGATTTATGGAAGGAGGGCTCAGTAACAGAAGTTGTGTATCCTTATGGGAGCTGCTGCTACATTTGTATGCTCTGAATACGTTCCTCCGCATGGAAAACGACCCCATCACTCGTATTGGAAAGCAAATCCTAAGTTTGTTTCCTAGTAGCACTGGGGCCAGAACTGTTCACTGAACTGAAAGCTCTTCAGTAAAATTACACATGATGGGCATTGATATTTATTTCATTGATGTTCATTTGCTGTTACTTGTTATTTTGTCATCTATTAAATGAGCTTCCAGCATATGTAGCCCAAATTGTAGAACAAATTGTAAAAAATTAAAGGAAGCTAAAGCAATATAGTGTCCTGGCATCTGTGTTGATTTGTACTCATGCAATAAGTAATGTTGTGCAGGAAGGTGACATTATGTGGGAAATCTGGGGCTGTGTTTGGATCCAATGTTACACATTCCCTTGCTCACTTCCCTCGAGTGAGCTATCTTGTGACGTATCTTGTAATTTGCTACGTGCAGCAAGCAAACTTAACTGGTGCTCTGCAAGGGCGGATAGATGATAAACCAAAACAAAATGGAACTGAATGGCCCTCACAACCGATATAGGAATTCTACCCCATAGAGTTGAAACATGACCTCTCACTTGCGTGGAGCATTGCATTGTGTGGGAACTGAGGTAATATAATTAGCCTAATAATTATATTTATATAATTATGCCCTCCCCTTGAATTGGAACCGAATCCAATTTGGTGTGGCTGCCATATTTCATCCTGGCATTTTCGGGATTCCCCCCCTTGAAGCAAGGGAAGGGAACGACAGGAAGAAAGGATACATTTTGGATCCGAATGCAGCCCCACACCTGCCAACGTTAAAAAAAAGAAAAAGAAGAAAGTGATCAGGTGAAATCAGGGGTTTTGAGTTTGATTTCCCCTGGAGAGGCTGCATCTCCACTCAATCACTGCATATATAAAAAAAAAACTAAGAGTGTTTGTGAAATCACAGGTTGCCTGTGAAATATGTCACCCATACAAATAAAAACATGGCACGATAAACTGGTCGAAACGTATTCATTTATTCAAAAGAGACGTGATCTTTTTTTCTGTACAAAGTGTATTCTGAGAAAGGTGTAGAGTTTTAGTGGGGAAGGGGGGGTGGTTAGAGAACATCGCATAGCTGTGGACGTCCTCAGCACATATCAGATTTCAAAGGGGAAGGAGGACAGTTGGACATCTTCTTTTTGTGACACCCGAGGTCTTTGATGATTTGGCCGGGGGTTAACGGGTGTGGCGCCAAGGCAACGGAGGAGGCCAGCATAGCTGTCTGCGAAAGCTCAGCCTTGACCACTCGGGAGACACTTCTCCCAGGAGTGGAAAGTGAGGGCACAAGTCTGACAGCTGAAGCCCAGCGTGTGTGTTCTGTGTCAGATAAAATATAATCACCTTTCACAGCTGTTCAACAGCTCCGGCTGGCTCCTGCTGCACTGACATATCAGCCTGACTTACGCATTTCTTTCCCTTCTCTCCTCACCCCAGAGATCGAGCCATGGATACACCGGTTCAGGGCAGAAGGCACAGTGGATTACTCACAGTTGACCTTTGACCCAGGCCAGAACGAACTGATTGTGGGAGCCAGGTAACAGGATCGTCTCTTTCTAAACATGAGGTCGAATTTTGAGCAGTCAGGTTTGGCCACAGTTTTTGGTTGTATTTTATCCCGTGGTCGTGTCTGACGTGCTAATGAAATATAGTCCCTTTAGATTCATGTAACATTTGCAGCAAATTGTAGCATGTGGTTAATTATACTTGTATTCATTAAGGATTTAAACAAGAACACATCTCTGTATTGTGAGGTGACTGTACCACTGAGTGCTTATTCAGCCTTTTGGGTCCTCAGATGTTCATTTCCCACCTGCATACTGTTTAAAAATCATTGTATTTAACTTATTTCAAGTATTAGAGTCCTTCAATAGACCTCATTTTGCAGCAATTTACTTGGTCTTAATTTCTGTTTGACACTGAGACATTTCTATTTTGTTGGAAAACAGCTATGTAGTATAACAATTTGTACTATGAATGTAATTCATTACTGAATAATAATTAACTGCAGTCACTCAAGTCGAATGATTCACTTGGTTACTGAAACGGATGCATTCAACCGGTGATGTTCTGTCTGACGAAAATTATGTATGTATTGCAATTTGCAAAAAGAAACCCGTGAGACCCCTTCACCCACATCAATATTTCCTATAAAGCAAAGACAGGCATACTTGGCTTGCATTCCTTCAAAGTTCTTGTGTGACTCTGAGAGCAGACACAGCTGTCCTAGTTTGAGGATCA
Organism: Synaphobranchus kaupii; assembly: GCA_029718625.1. Taxonomy (NCBI): domain Eukaryota; kingdom Metazoa; phylum Chordata; class Actinopteri; order Anguilliformes; family Synaphobranchidae; genus Synaphobranchus; species Synaphobranchus kaupii. The sequence goes on along the minus strand of CM056377.1, from coordinate 112,911,094 downwards.
ATGAACCTGTGCAGCTTCATCTCTCTCTGGTGGAGTGGCGAGAGCATCCAACCTGCCTGCTTTTTCTCTCAATATTTCAAAAAATTGACTTCTCCATTAATGTACTTGCTCACATTCAGAAATGCTGTCTGTAGCTCTGAACACATAGAAGGTTGGAACGAGTACGAAACTGGGAGTAATTAGTCAGACTCAGTGGGGTGGACCAAAGCAAGTTGATTGGCAGATTGTGCTCATCAAGAAAAGTAGAAATAAATAGGGCAGTGTATACAGAAATAAATACATAAATGTGAAAATATATATGACAATAAATAGAGAAATGTATATGGAAATAAATGTGAGAATAAATCTGAATTAAAAAAAAAAAAAAGTGTGGTTATAAATGACATTACTAAATTAATTGCACATTTTACTGTATATTTCTATATAATTTCCTGATTCATTTATTTATTCATATACATATATTCATATATATATATATAGTAGGCTAGGGTAGGCCTTATGGTAATGAAAAATGAAGGCTGAAGGCTATAACCTAGGCAGTAACTACATATGTGTGAAATGTAAATTGGGCACTGCTGTCAGGAGTTAAGCAGGGAAGAAAAACAGGAAATAAGAAGAAGAGAGAAGGAAAGATCAAAACTGAAACAAAAAATATGCCTTCAGGCATTCTGCTCTTAAGTTGCAATTGCTGGAAACCGTTATGCGTGGACAAAATTGGGCGTAACCAAAGTGAATCATGGCACTTTATTCAGGCCAGTGCCTGAAAGACAATAAACAATATTTAGTGGCATGTGAAAGGAAGACAGCAGCATTGGAGAGCCTGGAAATGCCACGCTTCAAGTAACTTTCTATTAGATAGCACAGAGCTGACATTAATCAGGAGAGGAAAGGACCAATTCTACTCTTTTCCTCTTTCAGAAGCTCACTCAAGCAAAAAATATAGTGTTTCCCCTTCTGATCAATGCAACATGCCTGTTTCATGGTGGCACACCATCAACAAGACGAAACAAGCTTCAGCGCAGCAAAGCATTTACTATTGTTTGTATTTAAATTTCAGTGAAGCTGTCTACATTTCATTTCATTCCATTGAAACTAGACATTTAGACCGAATGCAAGTTTTACTAGTACAAGTACAAATTTGCCGAATATGTTTTGGTTTGTGCAAATGACTTGGGTTAGAAAACGACTCACAGGCCTGAAGTTTTTGTTTTCTTTTGTATGTGAGACTCAATGCTATATCTGGAACTGACATGTTTATATTCTTCTACACCATGTCATCAACACTGACAAACCCTTAACCATGAGGAAGGGGGCATCAAGTGTAATGATCACTGTGGTTTGGTTTTCTTAGGGCTGAACCAAGCCCACGAGCTTCGGTAACGTGAAATTGACTGAAACTTTTCTTGTTTTAAATTGCATTGCAATTATACGGTTCTCCCATATGCTATGATAGGCATGGAGTGACTTTGACAGGGTCAAAAAAAGGTTTTCCTTGCCCTTTCCCCAGAAAATCCATGTAATCTTTGGACATATGCAACTGAATTTACCGTATATGCAGTGTAGTTTTGTTTTTTCTGATTTTCCTCATATACTGTTTATCCCTGTCTTGACACACAGGCGTAAAAGCTGCACAATCTTTTAGCTGTCTGCAGGTCATGTGACAGCTGTGAAACTGATGTTTGCTTCCGTCGTCTGTCACTTCATTTTTAATTTAGAAGAGCCATTCTGCGCTCACAGTCGGAGCTCGTCTGTGCGGTTCTCTTCAGAGGAACTTTGAGAGGAAGATGAGCTCCATGTCTGTTAGGGATCGTGAACATTCACTCACTTACCTCTAATGGCCTCAGATGTCAATACAGCTCTCATCTGCAAAGGGCACATAGGATGTCTATGGAGACAAGCGGCTGGAGAAACATCTGAAGCTGTGGGAATTGGCTAATGCATTTTAAACGGACGGTAGCGTAGGTAAAAGGGAGCATGGGAGATATTTGCTGAGACTGAAAGAAAGGAATGGAATGGAAAAGTTTGACGTGAAAAGGGAAACACCCACACCCATATAAATATATCCATATGTGTATGTGTGTATGTCCAATCAGTGGCCACTTTATTAGGTACACCTATCTAGTGCTGGGTAGCACCCCCTTTGCCTCCAGAACAGCCTTGATTCATTGTGGCATGGATTCAACAAGGTGCTGGAACATTCATTAGGGATTTTGGTCCATTGCTGACTCGATAGCATCACGCAGTTCCTGCCGATTTTTTTGGCCACACATTCGCGCTGCAAACCTCCCGTTCCACCCCGAAGGTGTTATATTGGATTGAGACCTGGGGACTGTGCAGGCCAGTTGGGTAAACTGAAGTCACTGTCATGTTTGTGAAACCAGCTTGAGATGACGTGGTGCTTTGTGACATGGTGCATTATCCTGCTGGAAGTATACATTTGAAAAAGGGTAGACTGTGGACATAAAGGTATGCACGTGGTCAGCAACAAGGCTGAGGTCAACTGATGTGTGCGCCAGGAAAGCATTCCCCTCACCATTACACCACCAGCACCCTTCAATGCTGACACAAGGCAGGGTGGACCCATGGATTTATGCTGTTTATGCCAAATTCTGACCCTATCGTCTGCATGTCACGACAGAAATCGAGATTTGTCAGGCGACATTTTCTCAATCTTTAATAATCCGGTTTTGGTGATCACGTGCCCATTATGGCCTCATCTTTCTGTTCTTAGCTTACATGAGCGAAACCTGGCGTGGACTTCTGCTACTGTAGCGCATCCGCGTCAAGGTGTGACGCGTTGTGCGTTCGGAGATGCCCTTCTGCACACCACTGTTGTAAACCGATGCCATCTGAGCATTTGTGGCTTTTCTTTTAGCTCGAACGAGTCTGCCCATTCTCCTCTGACCACTGTCGTTAACAAGGTGTTTTCGAATACAGAACTGCCACTCCATGTTTTTTTTTGCCTTTCGCACCATTCTCTGTAAACTCTAGAGACTGTAGTGTGGGGAAATCCCAGGAGGACAGCTGTTTCTGAGATGCTGGAACCACCACGTCTGGGTACCCGCGGTCAAAGGTCGCTTAGGTCACACACCTTGCCCATTGTAATGTTTCGGTCGAACAACAACTTCTTCCCCATGTCTGCATGCTTTATATATTGAGTTACAACCATGATTCACTGTTTGGAGGAGCAAGCTATTTGCTTTAACGAGCAGGTTTACCAAATAAAAGGAAGGAAACTGTGTGTGTGTGTGTGTGTGTGTGTGCGCGTGTGCGTATGTGCGTGTGCATGTACGTTTGAGTGTGTTTATCTGTGTATGGTACAGTTCGTTGTAGACAATAGATTCACCACTGCGCAAGTCCATTGGTGTGGCTTACAATTCAAAAGCTGAAATATCTAAGAAATGAAAGAGGAGGAAAGTCATCATTATGGGGGCTATCAATAATATTGCATTAGATGCTATTTTATTGCTGTTGTCCTACATTTTTATCAGACAGGAGCCCTGCGAGTTCCCTGTGGTCGACAGTCTCCAGTTCCACCTCAAATGGAGATCAATGCGGTTCGATATGTACTAACCTTACCTACTTGTGGCAGTGGTCTGGAAGTAGTGTCAGTGCACAGCGCAGTGATCCTTCCTGCTCAGTCAATTGTGTAGATTTAGGGATCTCCCCAGGGGCGGTGCGGTTTGCCTCCCACTACAGTACCTCAGGAGTGCTATAGATTCACTCTGTACTCCATTATGGAGCTGTGTGGAGAGGTCTGCTGATGGGATTATCAGAGTTTCTGATTAGAAGGCTTCAGAGGGCAGCTGACACATCTTTATAAACTTCAGAAATATACTCCATTCTGTTTCATTATTCAGGAATCAATGCTGGCCACTTACTGTTCATTCCAAGTTTAGCGTTTAATTCCCATTGTATAAGAAATACACAGAAACACAGCAGAATGTTAGCAATTTATCCGTGCTAGGCTCTAGTACTTCAGCTTGCAGTTTTGACTCACTTATGAAATGCATCAGTATAGAAGATTTGCAGAAAATGTCTGTCAATATCCTCTGAATCAGAGAATGTGGCCTGCTTAAATGCTCTTAAAGGGATAGTTCGGAATTTTGGACATAATGTCTCAATTACGACTTACCCATGATGTAGTTGATTGATGGAAACCATTTTCAGATTTTTCCAAATGTGCTGACCTATATTCTCTGTGGAAGTACGGCGGCGGAGCGATACTTTACGTCACCTATGAATGTTGTGCCGGCACTGGTCGACTACAACAAAGAAGAGCAACAAGTTGCAGTGGGCCACGTTCGCTCCGCCGCCGTACTTCAACAGAGAATATAGGTCAGCACAAAGTAAAGGATTCAGCGATAGTTTGACTTCAAAAATTATGGTATAAAACACTCAAAATAACCCCGATAGACTGTCGTCGTATTTTATTTGCTTTGGGTGCACTGTGGAGTGTTTAAGTGCGTTTGGTAGTGGATGCTAGCAGTTACCTTAGAGTTGCGCTAGCATTAGCAATGTGTGTATGTCCAAAAGAAGGGGACAGCATGGGAATTATCTGAAAATGGTTTCCATCAATCAACTACATCATGGGTAAGTCGTAATTGAGACATTATGTCCAAAATTCCAAACTATCCCTTTAAGCCTCATATTATGTTCCGGGGGCAATTTGACCTGATTCCGTTTTTGGCATCTCTTAAAAATCAGTTAACCTTATTTTTTCATCTTGACACTACATGACTTTTCCTAATTTGTTGGGTTTAAATAGTAAACACACAATATGCTTTCAAAAGTTCTGTACCAGCTCTGTATACAAAGGTGTTATGTGGGGTAATTTTGTGGGGTAGCTGTAAGAACATACATATACAGCCTTTTTTATTTTTTATTTCAGATTTCTTTGTGGGTGATTCTGGTGGAACTTTCCCATACAGGTTTTAAACTTCTCAAACTTTCACTTACCTCAGGTTCTAAAATTAGATGTTTCATCACAGAGTTTTTATATTTAGGGATAAAAGGTGACACAAAAAATTAAAATATTTTAAACTTTTGGGGTCAATTTGACCCCAAACATAAAAGGCGTCATAACATGTCAGGATAATATGAGGGTTAAACATCACCAAATGTTTGGTCGCCCGCTTTGGAAAATGCTGTAATGATATTGACAGGCTATAGGCTGTAGATGTAGGCTTAATGAGAGGTTTTTAGTGATGATGCATAGAAAATGGGGAAGCTATTGACTTCTGTCAATATGGTAAGTGGGCTCTAATCGTAGTATGCTGTTCTGTTACGGTAAACCTCACTCATCTATAACCACCAGTAATTGCCATGTGTGTTCCGATTGAGCCTCCTAACACCATATGGGGGCACCTATGACCTATTGATGTTAATAGCTACTGCATTACATTATTAATGAGTACGTAATACCTAAAAGTGTGTTTTCTCTTCTAAAGTGATTCCCTGCAGGCACAAGTACAATTGTTTGGTTGACTGGTATGTTTTATGTGCTGAGTGTTGTTCTTTATTTTAAACTGTGTGCTTTGATGGCCAGGGTTGTTGGGTGGGCACACCTGTGTGGTGCTTCTTCTTACTGATGTTGTCTGCTACAAATACAGATTTTAGTGTCTATCTTTCATGACAGTGTTTTTGTTCTCCAGAGATTACTACATTTTAGTAGTGATACTGAAAAATCTATGCCCTTTTATATTGTAAAAAACAAAAACTTTTTCTTTCAGAAATCACCTCTTCAGGCTACATTTGGAGGACCTGTCTTTAATCCAGGTGTGTGACTTTTCCTCCTTAATACTCTCTGTCCTATCTCTCTTTCTCTCTATTTATGCCCTTTCTCCATTTTCTTATCTTTGCGTCCCTCTCCCTCCCTTCCTCTTCCTCTACCTCCCTTGCTCTCATCCATCTTCCCTCTCTTTCTCTCTCTCGCTCTCTCACCACAGTAGTTTCCAGTCAGCCTTGTCAGCTAGAGAACTACAGTGTGCACAGGGGAAGGAGAGAACATACCTTTAATTGACAGTTTTAATTTAATTGACTGAAATTAATGAACCTGTTTTGAATGATTTTGCACTATGAATAAGAACTCCAGTTCAAATGAGTCACCCATGGTTCATCATCTCCATTAAGAAGCTGGCTTGGCAAATAGAAGACTGTTGGATGTTAAGATGAATACACAAAGCTTGTTTTAAAGGCATTTGAAATTCTTCTCACCCACTGATGGCATTCTTGTGGTTCAAAGCTTGTTTTAGTCCCTTACTCATTTTATGACTTGCTGCTGTATTTACAGCTTGTTTTTGGCATACCTGCTGCAAAGCTTTGGCTTTTATTTTCTCTCTCTCTCTCTCTCTCTCTCTCTCTCTCTCTCTCTCTCTCTCTCTCTCTCTCTCTCTCTCTCTCTCTCTCTCTCTCTCTCTCTCTCTCTCTCCCTCTCTATTTCAGTCAAAAGGCTTTTTTTGTGGTAATCAAAGCATTAATACTAGTCAAAGCTGTAAGCACCCAGGGATAGTGATAATGTACCTATTTGAATATAAACTACCGTCTACCAACACAACATGTAATATATAACACTTTAATTGTAAATGATGTTGAGATTTTTTGTTGAGTGTTCTTTTAGCAGTAATCAAAATAGTACAAATTGTGTATTTTCCTACAGTTCCTAACATCAAAGCGAACAAACATAAACATGTTCTCCCTTCAACAGCGCTATGTTTCTTGCAGTGCTTTCTTTTTGAAGTGCTTTCTTCTGTGCTTTCTTTTTGAAGTGGGAATATTAATTCACAGACCACAATGATGGCCAATAGTTTTTGGTGTGCTTTGTCTTAATTCTTGAAAGATCTTTGTTCGCTTTGTACTTTATGTTTTTCTCTTTGGATTCTCACTATATTTGGATATCTGAAAAAGGGAAGGAATCAAGTCACATTATGCCATACAAGAAAATACGGCATAGACATGCATCAGTGTAGGTCTTACCTCAACATCCGCGTGTTTAAATCAACACTAGACAAGCTACTCAGTGTGATATATGTTGAAAGAGACAGAGGTAGCGCTTATGTTAATATTTGTAATAGAGGAAAAAATGTGCCTCCTTTGTAAGCTTCCATTAGGGGAAAGAAAGATTGGACATTTGCGAAAGCGCTGCAGTCCCTCTGTCTCTGGAGGGAGTCAGGGAGAAGGCCATGAGCCTCATGTCCTCAATCATGACTACTAAATAGCATTAAGGAGCAGGCGTAGCTCTGAGAGCAAGGATACTCATCTACTTCACTATCTTATATCTGCTCCTCACCGTGGAGCAAGATCCCTGTCCCATTGTTTTACCCCGCTGTGTGTCAGGCCTGGAGGAGCCTGAACATATAAACAGATCAAGCTCCAAACTGAACTAATGTTCACAGTTGTGGAACGGTCCAAGTCTGCGTGCGCATTACCTGGTCAACCAGCGAACAGTAGGCATCGATCATTGCGTAAGGGACAAAGTGACTAGTTGGTAACAGCTTCCTTAAGGCGCGTGCAGTTAAGCGCATGATTCTCACCAGAGGTACTGTAAATACAGGTAAGGCTGGCTGGGTGAGGAATGGCTGGTGCTTAGCTGGAATGAGTGCAGTCCTATAGGATTTAGTGTTCCCTTCCTGTCAGCTGCTGATAGTTTTCCAGTGTAGCAATCAGCTCCTGAGGTTGATTAAAACCAACCCTGCCTGGGTTTACCAACACCCATCAATAAGATCCTAACACCTTCCTGGCCCTATCTATTGCTCGTGATTTAATTTGGAGCCACCATTTGCGCCTCTTGATTCACTGCCTTGCAGCCCAGACCTGTGCCAGGAACACTCACCTTTGAGCCAGTAACTATTTTACACACCGCAGGCCACACAGTACTACAGTAAATCTGTAGTCTGGTGGACAGGCTCATCTCTCAATGAAACTTAGTAGTCTATTGGTGCCTGGTGCATCATTGGGTAAGCCTGAATTCTGTAGTGATCTGAGGACCTGTGGCCATTGTAAATCCCTCCCTTACTTGGACATCCCTCCCTGTAAAATTGTAAATCCCTCCCTGTCACTTGGACAGTTGTGTTCTGCTACCCCGCCCCAACCCTTTTGTAATAGGATTTGTTTTTTTTAAGTGACAGGGACCGATTTTTTATAAATATTTATTTCTAAATTTTTTGCATTTTTTCACAACGCAGTAAAATTAATGAGTCTGTCATATACAACATCATCCGGGGTAACTGCAAACATACACTGCATGGCCAAAAAAAAGTCCGTCATGCATAGTGCCCACTGTACAAACCTCTGGAGGTAGTGTTAAGATCTGGGGTTGCTTCAATTGGTCAGGTCTAGGCTCAGCAACCGTTATGCAGCAATACAATTAAGTCAGCTGAGTACCTGAATGTACTGAATGACCAGGTTATCCCATCAATGGGCATATTCCAGGAAGACAATGCCAAGATTCATCAGGCTCAAATTGTGAAAGAGCGGTTCAGGGAGCATGAGGAATCATTTTCACACATGAATTGGCCACCAGAGTCCTGACCTTAACCCCATTGAAAGTCTTTGGGGTGTGCTGGAGAAGACGTTACGGAGTGGTTCGACTCTCCCGTCGTCAATACAAGATCTCGGCCAAAGATTAATGCAACTCTGGACGGAAATAAATGTTGTGACATTTGCATAAGGTTGTCGAAACAATGCCACGACGAATGCGCACCATAATCAAGGCTATAGGCGGTCCAATGAAATATTAGCGTGTGCGACTTTTTTTTTGGCCAGGCAGTGTACATTAGTCATTGAAATTTTCATGAACGATTCAATATTTTTTTACCAGCATGCATGTTGTATAAATGATGTGTTTGTTTACACTGCTCAGTGAAAAGCTGTGCAATTTCTAACCCTTTGAGTGATTGCAGATGTTGATGGGATTGTGTTTCATTGAGATTTGTCGCCCTGTGTTAAGCAGCGAATCCTTTGATGCTGGATATAATCGGCACGTTGCCTGTTTGCATGTTTAGAGACGGGGGGGGGGGGGGGGGGGGGGGGGGGGGGGGGGGGGGGGGGGGGGGGGGGGGGGGTGTTGGGGCCGCAGACGGCCCCACAGGGAAAGGGCAGGGGAGCACGGCTGCAAGCCTTTTGTTGTGGTTCCACAGAGAACCTGTCCGCGTGCCCTCCACATTACTCACAGACGAGCGTGCCACTACCCCCTACGTCCCCCCTCCTCCATGCTGACCTCCTTAGCTTTTGATGCCTTAGCTTTCCGCAACTCCACCTCCTTTGCTCCTCGCCAAACTCAGCGACTTCAGGGATAAAGTCCATTTTATTTCTTTCTGAGAGAGAGACAACAAGACTGCAGGGCCGTATAGAGTTGTACTGTTTTGGTGTATAAGTGACTGGTGGGGAGATTCTGGAACAGGTCCTGATTAACTGTCTGAGGAGTTGCCAGAAGATTGTTTCAAACGGTGTTTCACCTCGTCTTCATCTGGTTAAATTCAAGGTTGAATTGAAGGCTAGAATCGCAGACTCAGAAGGAAACTTTTGTTTAGTTACTCCTGGCATGTACCTCCGTCCTCCTGTATAAAACCGACTTGACTTTGAAGCAAGGTGTGATTGCTCAACTCCAATAAAATGCATTAGTAAATGGTGTTAGAGTCTGCAAGTGAAATTGTACTTAACGTGCCAAAAGAGTACAGAAAAGACAACTGCTAAATGTGAAAATTGTTCATTTCGCTTACTGATGGGTGTACATTCAGTAGAAAAAATATACCTTTTTACAGTAAACAGGTACATATACATAGAGCTCAAATGCCTGCAGAACAGAACACACATACCGATGGACTATTTTAACCAGATATTTGACCCACTGATGTCCGCCATCCCTAGTTAAACCTATACAGGAAATGGCACATTTCACTCATCCTCAAGAATCAAGAATTCTTATCCTAAGAAGTGAAGACAGTTTTCAGGAGTGGGTCTGTTGAGAGGTTTTACATGTGTGTGCCGACAGCTGAAGACGGGAGTCTCAAACTGGCATCCATACAGTTGAAAGCAAAAAAAAAATTCTGAAGAGCATGAAATCACAGTTATAGCCCATCTATTGTGCATAAACAGCACAGAGGAGCTTTTGTAGTAAATAAAGAAAAGTTGATATGTGGTAAATAATTATCAGCAGTATCGAGTTGCATCTCAGCCTAAAAGTAAACTTCTGAACTGCTGAAAATTAAGTTGTGTTTCCCAGCGCAACAACACTGTGTATGACAGATGCCCTTTGTTGATTAGGCAGTATATCAAATATATAGTTTGTCTGAAATCAATGGCAGTGTGAGCACTCATATCATAATCTGCTCTCTCTCTCTCTTCTTATACGTCTATGGATGCCATTTACCCCTCTGTAATGAAAGCAAAATCTGTGGAGCCGTTTCATAAAATTACTACGAGGAGCAGGCTAGAGCGATCGAACATGACAGTGTGTGCTTGTTTAGATTGTGTATGTGGATCTGTGTGGTTTATGCTTGCAATATGAACTTTGAATCGACTGGTCTCGCAAAGTAATAACCTTAACCCAATTTTTAAAATGACGGTATACTTGTTGTTCCACAATACAGACAAGCCAGCGCCATAATTTATCTCGAGATTTTTCTTACATTTGATAAACGAAGGCGCTGTATTCCCACTTATGTGCGATTCTGCTGTGAGAAATTGAGAAGGGACACAGATATACTGGGAGTTCTTAATTTAATAGAATGACAAATAGTAGCATTTGTAGCAACTTGTCAGAAAGAACATAACAAATAATGATAGAAAAAAGGGACATGAAAGGTTGATTGTGAGGTTGAGATTACCGGGGGTGAGCTGCGTGCCGGCAGAGCGCTGCATCGCGTGGATGCTGGAGGGTTGCAGGGAACGCCTCTGAAATGCAGGCAGTATCAGCTGTCCTCCATTATACCTCAATTATGAAACATCAGACGCATGCCCATCGAACAACAAATCAAACAGCAGCTGGTCTGTGAAGCACCGCACCGTCCAAATTAATTTGTTCCTTTGTCTGTCTCTTTTTACGCTGCCCGGAAGCCACGGCCTGCACATCCAGAAGAGGCAAACTCAGATATCTGTCCGCACGCTTCAGTGCGCTAACCTCACCTGGCAGAACTGATTATGGGGACGGCAGACAGGGCAGCCCTTTTTTACTCCCTCGTTACCTCTTTACCTCCCTTCTCCTTTCGTATTACCTGCTCCGCGGAGTGTGCCATGAGGCGATAATGGAAATTAGACTCAGCCAGGTTGCGTGTGGCTGGGAACATCGGGCTAGTCCTGTGTAGTCTGGTTTTTGTCCAAGTGGCGATTGAAATCTGCCTCGCTCAGCTGAATGCACTGTGAGTCACCCAGAGTACCGGAGAATTCCATAATTCCCAGGCCAATAGCAGTACCGTCACGACCGCATTGATTAACTGTACCGGTGAATTTGCAATGTTTACACACTGCACTGCGTTACCGTTCTGATGGATGAATAGTTTTTTCAAGCTCAATTTAGAATGCCATCATAGTCTCGGGCACTACTAAAAAGCAGCAGCTAGACATGATGAACTAGCTAGATGATGCTTGATGAACGCCATCTTGGGATAATAAGGTGCATCTCCGACTCCAAGAGAAGACATCCTAGAGAGACGCAAGCTCGAAGCTAGGTCAAAGAAACAGGTGACAGCAAATGCACAACTTTGAACTGTTTGAGACTTGACGACCCAAATTAGGCTCTAATTAAATTAAAACCGTCCAGGTAGAGGGTTAAGCCATCTTTTCTTTTTTAACTTAATGACTTTAATTGTCATACATGTGGAGTGCTATCACACTGCGAAAGTTAAATGGAATGATTTATTGCTGCTCTATTATCCAATGAAATGAGAGCCAGGGCTGGTCTGAAGTGCTGAAAAGCAATTTTCTCCCTGGCAGTTACAGACTGCCCCTGGTGATGTCGTGCGGGGCAGATCTCATTGTGAAACATACCAGGCCCTTCCAGACAGAGGGCCTGTGGCCTGGCAGGACGCAGACAAATTGCCGCGGCGTCTCCCCAGTGACGCCTGTTGGGCCCAGTGGCTTTAAGCCCCGGTGGCCTCCTGGCCCCCAGCCGGCTGAGGAGAGCCGAACACCGACCCCGCTGTGGGGTGCAGCGCACCCCAACCCACGTAGTGCCAGGGGCGCCGAAATCTGCCCACGTCTCGCTCGGCGAGTTAACTGCGCGCCGCGGATGTCCCCACGGGCACGGCAGCCCCTCTTGCCCATACGATGCACAGTGCCTCGGGGCTCACATTTGCATTTCCACCCACTGAGAGACCAGTTATCATGGTGATTTAAGCGTGTGTTCAGCAACTGCCTCTCAGAAATAATGTCTCTCAGCACAGTTTGATTATACTTATTTGCACAATGGATACTCAACATGCAGGGTAGAAACATAATCATAACCTGTTATATATATACTGTATATATACATATATTTGTATATATAACAGGATATATTGTGATACTTTTTGTCACAGGGAGCTTTGTAAAGGAAATTTGTTGTCATGGGATACTTTATTTGCATGCGGATACTCATTTTATAATGAAAACTCCATAATGAAGGCATTGTAATATCATTATGGTGCAGTAAATCAATCATTTTAAACAACATCTCTGCAATATTACATTTTTACTTGGTATTTATTTTAAAAGGGTATTGAAGTCAGTTATTTCTTGGTTATGCATATACCATGAAGAAGAAGAAGAATCGTTTAAAAAGCCAGCGTCCCACCCTGGCGCTGCATGTCTTTAGCTTCTCCCTCTCAATTACATACTGGTAGTGAAACAATTACTTTGAGCTAATCAGCTGCCAACAGAACACTTACACTAATTCCCGAAGCGTGCTAATTGAATTGTGTTGAATAACTTGGTCATTTAAATGCATGGAATGAAGAGCATTAGTGGACATAACAACACAATAAATAATAACTTGGACAGTACCATTACGCAACCTCATCAGATAAGACTTTGTTCCCTGGTTTGTGTTAATGTGTTAATATTCGGAACTGAATATTACTGAACTGGCTTGCTCCATAAAAGCAAGTTGAAATGTTTCTCTTGCTCTCTTAGAGGGGATGCTTAGCTTGAAAGAGATTGCTTTGAAATATGGCTTTTTGCCAGAATTAAATGTAATTTAAATTAAAAAGCTTTATTCCATGTTTAACTGTTGCCCACACTTGTTTTGAAACATTTTTTTTTTTTTTGGCAGATACTGTGTACACAGTTCGTTGTGTACGATATGTCTTGTGACAATGATTCAGGCTGGCAAATTGGACTAAATTTGTGGTAGACGCCTGTTGGAAACATTTGCATTTTAATTGACTGTTTAAAGTGAACTTTCTCTGAGAAGCGCTCAATAATGGTGGGATTAAGGAGGATTATTATTAAAGTGGTTCACTGCCATGGTCAGTGTTTATATGTGTTAATCACTTGCATGTATTTGAGGTTGGTATAAATAGGACAAATGGCTTTTTTCATCTGAAAGGTGGATAGGTTAGGTTCAGGGTCAGATTGCATGTATAAAGTAACCCATGCAGCCTTTGTCATGTTGGAAAATACATTGTGTATTGTGTTCGATATACTCTATATTGTGCACATTGTATTTTGTATGTTTTAGATATTGTAAGCTGTATGCTGTATATATTTGGTTGCTTACCACATGTATATAAAACTGCAAGAATTATGCTTTGAATATAATATTTAGTTTTGAGTAACAGAAATGTTCATAGCTCAGTCAGCACTGTTCTTGTGAGCAGTGGCTGGTATGTGCCACAAGGGCAGTTAAAGTGTTAGATTAATTGTGTGTGGATTGATAAAGGAAACAATGCACTGAGTTTCTATGTAGCCTACTCTGCTGGCTGCACACGACCCTACCTGGTCATGACAATAGCTGCACAGTTGTTTCAAACGGAATATCCTGGCAGTGACCCAGTGGTGCCGCGTTTGTTCGTCCTCCTCCCGTTATTGGGATTTCAGGCATTCCGGGGTAGTGGAATGTCTGGCGGAGAGCACACTGTCATATTTGTATTGACTTGAAAAATGTCCCTTGTTTAGAGTTTTTTTTTTTTCGCTCATGTAAAACTAGAGCATTGTTTCAGAAGTGTTTACTTCAAACAAAACTTTATTGTTTCATTGGATTCCCAAACAGCATCAATTTGGCCATTTAACATTTCCCTGAAAGCTGAAGGCTAAAAATAAGTGACATTGTGTCACAAAATCTCCATAATATAGGAACTGAAGCTATCCTAAGAATGTCTGGATGCAAGATCAATTGGACCAAATCTATCTTAATGCCTCTAAATCATTCAGCTACATTGTTCCAATTGCCATCCCATCTCCCAATTCAGCAGCAGCACCTTGGCTTTCACCCTATCTGTAACCTCATAAACAAGGATAATGTCTTAGGTATATTGGAACATATTAAGGAGAATTTAACTCCACAGTCTCCACTTCAAATAATCCTCCTTGATAGAACATCAGTCATTGAAATTAAAATCCTTCCATGGGAAAAAAAAAATGTTCTCCAGTTCCTACACAACCCTCTACATTTTTTTGTAGAATTAGACTAAATATACAGAGAACTAGTTATTCAACTCTAAACTGTTCTAAACTGACTGGTGGTCTTTTGCTACCTCGATTTTTATGTATATTACTGGTCCTTTCAGTTGAAGTAAGAATTTGCTTGACCCATCATTTTATGTTTCTTGGTGAATGTTAGGGCAGTCAGTAATAAACCTGTTGGGATCCAGGCCCTTCTTTTCTCAGGTATCATAAAATCCTTATGGTGACAATTCTATTATTTCTATTAACCCTTTAGAAAATGGCTTCAGAATTTAATATTAATTTCACAAGCACTCTCCGATTTTGAATAATAAACTTATTTTGACACGAAGCCCTTCAGTGGTCAAAAAAGAGCATCCATATTTTAGATGATATACGTATTTGACTGCAAAAGTCTGCATTCTTTCCATGACCTATATTATTTTCTCTTCTGGCTTCATCTTCTTTTTATATTATGTTCAGCCATGAAGGCTTGTAGAGTTCCCTGGAATCCATCATTAAGATCCGCTGGCTGAAATAGTCTCCTCCATTGTTTCAAGAGGCCTGGTATCCTCATTGTATGATAAGCTAATATCCTAATATCTTATAATGGCGAGCCTCTAGCTGTCACATCCATAGCTATGGGAGAGAGCTAAAAGGTAGCTTTGAAACTAGATTAAGAAGCCTTATGGGATAAAGTTTTTTTCTATTTTTATTTTTTTTTCATAAATATCACTTCTTACCGATATTTTCAAATGAAACGCCGACGGTAAACCGTGTAATGGATGTGACTTAGGTGCGCTCTGTACTTTTATTTATATGTTTAGGGAATGTCAGGTATTTTCTTCTTTATGGGACTTTGTTGTACCTCTAATGCCTCATCTCCTTGATATACGTCCACTTCGGTGTCCAACTTTCTGTTTCTAAGAGATGATTAATCTATTTTTTTAACTGCTAATAAAAAGGATTACTCATGACTGTCCTCGCAGCAGCCAAGAAAGCAATTTTGAAGAGCTGTTTGGATGAGAAGCTTCCTCTATAGTTGTAATTTTATTTAGATAACACATTTACTTTAACCTTAGAAAGATCTACAGCTAGAATGCATAGGGATAAGGCAACCACAATAAACTCCTAGTCAACAGCCATTTCTCTTAGTAAGCTCCACTGTTAATGACTGCTCCACTGTTAATGACTGCTGTTAATGATTATTTTGTGTTAATGTCTGGATTTTAAATGCATTCTTTTCCGATATGGCAGTTAGCAGCAGACTAGAGTAACTCAAAGGGCCGTTGAACCCCTTGATATAAAACACTTGCTGCAGGATATACAGTACAATGGTGTATCTGGGTCCTGTTCATTTCAGATAATGGGATACCGTTTAAGTGGAACCACTACATTTGCAGTATCAATGAAAACATGCAATAAGAACATACATCGCTATAACATTTCCAGAAATTGTTCAGTGGAATTTGAATGACCAAACTGAACTGATTCATCTAAAGGAACGTCATGCTAGGGAATCATCTTCTGGTAAACCAGTATGCTGTTTGCACGGTGTAATTTGTGCAAACTTGTGTACAGTCACACCCTTACTCACAAAGAGTACCACCGTTGCACGCTGGGTCTCTCCAGCGACGGTGAGCGGGCTCTTTGATTTAAAGGACGCCCACCCCTAAAATAACTGAGTGTGGTCTGGAATTTGAGTTGGCAGGCTCACAGAGGCGAGGCCCAGTGCCAGCCGCCACTCCCTCCCACAGCGTCTGGGCCTCCGTACTGACGAGACGGGGACTCGGATGCATACCGCTCCCTCGCTCCTCCGCACGGTGTGTGATGATCTCCCTGTGATATATTCAGGAGACCTTCCCCCTGAGGAATCTCTGACACTGTCCTTAGGCACTCTGTGATTGTGCCCATTCTACGCATATGTCTCAGTGCAGGAGTGAGATGACCATAGATGGGGGGGGGGGGGGGGGGGGGTCATTCTCCAGTGCCAATAGACTGCAGGGTCAATAGAGCCACTTTGTACTTTGCAGCATCCCACAGTATTGGCACGGGACCCCCGGTTCCCAGTTCTCATTTGTTTCACAGATTTCTGGAGATAGCAGGATGAATTGTGTGTTATCAGTCACTCAATTCCAGCAGCCTTTGTAATAGGCCTTGAACAGAAGGCCTTTGTCCCAGCACGCTCCTTCAACCGGCTATGTAAATCTTCAGATGAAATGCATTTCTTCCTGTCCACCTGAAGGCAATCGTAGCCGGGGTGGTTGGAGTCTGGAACCGAGATTAAATCCTATCTCGTAAGGCACTAGTAAAAGAAAATATTTGAAGGCAAGCAGAGCCGCAGCGAAATAGCATTTCATGCAGGTTTCATGGGAGTTCAGATATATTGACTATTTCTTTTTTTTTTATTTCCTGCATAAAATGGTTTTGGAATCCATCTGCAAACATATCAAATGGGTATGGCTCTATTTCAGTTGCAAAGAGGACACAATGTAGTTTGCGGGTTGTAAGCTGGCTTCACTGCCTTTTTGATTGGAAATATTTCAGTCGTCTTTTTAAGAATGGTTTGTCACCTTAAAATGGACGGGCCTGTGGTTACTAACATTTGGCAGAAACTGTGGTGTACTTCTCCACAGCTTGGATAGCGCTACATAAATAAATAACCGGATCGATGAAGTGACCAAGAGGTCAACTGAAAGAGTCGGAGAGAAATCCGAGCACATGCAGATATCCCCATCGGAGGGCAAGCGTTGCATTTTTGTTTCTTCATTCCTTAGCGGCGCTGAAATGTGAAAAGCATTCTCTTGTTCCTCCCACATAAATCACACTGACATTCGCATTGCCACTGCAATCGCTCTCATTCCTGCACTCGCTGAAAGCCCTTTTGTTTCCCTCTCAAAAGTGACAGTGAGCAGAACGCATCACGTTATCCGTTTAAATCCATCTCCCTGCCTCTGCCCAGCTAATTTATCCGCAGTGTCAATCGATAAAGCTCATCTAAATGTGTGGTAAACGACATTAATGTGTGTTCTTTTTTTCCCCTTTTGCCTGTTTGGAGACAGTGTGACTTTACCTTGATGGGTGTGTAAGATTCAGAAACATTTGTACATTATGTCCAGCAGTTATTCAACTT
Organism: Synaphobranchus kaupii; assembly: GCA_029718625.1. Classification (NCBI taxonomy): domain Eukaryota; kingdom Metazoa; phylum Chordata; class Actinopteri; order Anguilliformes; family Synaphobranchidae; genus Synaphobranchus; species Synaphobranchus kaupii. Next base: position 112,893,384 of record CM056377.1, on the reverse strand, counting down.
AGTCTTAGATGCCATTTTAGATTATTTATTACGTAATGGTGAAATGAATTCAGGTAGGGGATATAAATTCTGTATGGTTACTTTTGAATTTCAGCTATTCATCTCCCGGGGGGGGAAATGGTATGAAGAGGTCTGGATGAAATGGAATAAAATATGAGATTCTAATTGTTTGATCCATTACTGTTTTTAAGTCCCTCAAGTGAATGTATCCCATTTTAATGTTAAAAATGTGCCACTGGTTTCTAAAGGATTGGTAGTGCGGTATGAACCGAGGTTAGTAATCACAGTTTCAGGTGAAGTTCCATAAGACTGGCCTTATCGACTAGAATGTCTACACATTGAAGTATCATGACAGTGCTCAGTATCAATCCACTCCAATAAACAGCATTTTCTTGCTGTTGACCTCCAAAACAAACTCCAAAATCAATATAGATCTATTAATGGTCCCGTAAATTCTCAATGTAGAGCTGTTGAGATAGATATATAGTGGTATTATTCTCCTCGCTAAGTGAACAGTGTGTCACGCGCACAAATTACTGTTCACACGTCTTTCCGCTACAGGAATTGGTTTAGTTAAATATGTTTTATTTGATTCAACCACCATCGATTAAGCACATAATAGCAAAATTATTCATTCGTACGAATTCTGTTAAAGAGTTGCATTATCTAATTGTAACTGACAGTGCTTTAATGTCTTACAGAATTTTATTACAAATATCATCAGCCAGTTTAATTGTTTTTCCCTGCCTGATTATACCTTGCTTTCTCCAACAGGGGGCAGAGTGGCAGTGTGATGAGTTCACCAAGGGAGCTTGCTTCAGCCGGGGAAAATCAGAAGTGAGTAAGCCGAGCAGCAAAAGCTCTGGTACTGGAAAAGCACCACAGCCAGTGGCACCTCATATATGTTTGGTCAGGTCTGAAAAAGGCCATCTATCTTTTCATTGATTGTTCAATTAATCCTGTTTAGGGGTTTTAATGGGTCATCTGTAAGATAAGCCCCTGAGCTTTTGATCATTGCTTCTCATGTTCTGAGCAGAAGCAAGAAAACTGAGTGGTCACTACAAAATCCCTATAATCCCAGGGCTGGCCTGCAATGTCCCACTATATATGCCTCTGATATGTAGTATACAATCAGGTTCTGAAAAGGCAATCTTTTATTGTTTTGATTGTTTAATTATGCCTTCTTATGGATTTTAAAGTCGTAAATTTTTCTGGTCTCTTTTGAATCTGGGCACACTTGTGCTAGGGAAGAGTAAAGACTGGACTTTGGCCTTTGTTCTCCAAACCGTTAACGTCTCCAGGATATGCAGCCCTGTCACAAAAAAGAATTGTTGCATAAACCTTCATTATGCCTGAAGCACCACTTTTACGAGACTAGTGTCTGACTTCAAGAGAAGACTACAATTAAAAGGCAGCCATGAGCACTCTATGACACAACAGTCTTCAAGGGCCATTTTTCTCAGAAACGCAGCCAAAGGAAACCCCCACAAATTAGGCTTCTCTATTGTCAGCACACGGTTTCTGACTGGAGCGTAGTTCTGAGGCTGCAAGGGGAATGCTATGGTTACACATAGACTTTGAGGGGCGACAAGAAGTTTATAGTCGACCACTGTGGTACCGATAAACAACCGCAGCGCCTTCTCCCTCTGACTGGCCATTTCTCAAACAATGAGATTGAGGAAAGTGAAAGCCCAGCGCCCCATGCCAGGGCCTGAGCGGCTGGCTTAGCCGGGTGCGGCGGGGTATCTGTGGGAATGAGTGGGCCTCAGCTGCCTGTTCTGTGCTGATCTGCGTTTGTGACGGCTGACTGGAGAAGAACAGTGCGGGATCCACCCGCGCCGCTGAGCTGGCGGGACCCGAGGCGCCTCCCGCCTTTACCGTTCCCTCGTATTCCAGCGACGCCGGAGAAGGGGCTGGTCTCTTCTTGTGCACTGGAGTATGTAAAGCTGGGCTCAGGGGCTGGGAATGCGCCTTCCAGAACCGTCGCGTTACCGTCAGGCCCAGCCCCTGGATGAACCCCCAGCCTCCTGCGTGTTAAGTGCCCCAGCTGGAAAGGTGCGGTTCGTTCCACGGGTCTGGTCCCCTTGTGTTTTCAAACCTCATGTGCGGTGTGGTAATAGCCTCGTAATGACTATGGATGCGCTGGCCAACACATAATCATCGGTTAGAATTACAGAGTGCACTACCTTAGTCCCGGGAGTTGTTTATTTTCACTTGTGCATAAGAGTTTTTATTGTCATGCATCAACACTGTGAGGTTTTTTCCGTTCCCCAGTGCATGATTTTATCTGAAATATCGGACTGAATGGAGAGTATACTGAAGCAGCGATGGGATAGAATGTTCTAGTTCATTATTTGCTGAAATGCAGTATGTCTGCAGAGCTGGAGCTGGTATGATACAAAATACGAGCGGTTAACTGTCAGGTGATTCTCTCTTTTTCAACACATGAATCCTCCCTTATCGGTATGCGAGAGTTGAGAGGCGAAATGGTCCAGATGAGGCCGAACTGGTGGTTTACTTTGATTTCAAGACTTATTGTGACTGTATCTATATTGCTCTTTGAATCTCAGACATCTGTCAGAGCTTTTCATAAACAAGTCAAGTTGTGATGCAGGATGCACATAAAACCTACATTTATTTACAGGAACAAACATTACTACGGAGCCAAATTACACAGCCAAGTATAAATCAAGAGTCCTTTTACAGGCTATGTTTAGTTTGGCGAAAATGAATCGCTTTACGAGTTAGCAGGCAACTGAATGGTAATCTAAAGCACGCCTCTTCCTCCTCAGCTCTGAAACGCCACTAAATCAACACTAGCAAGCTTGTATCGAGAAATTGGTGTAGTTTGTGAAGAGCTGGATTTATTGACCAAGGAGAAATGATGAAAACTCTTGTTAGCGTACATGCCTTTGACAGTACGGCCAACTGTCACTGGTGACTCAAGCCAGGACAACGACTCTCAGCTGCTCTGCTGCAGTCTGCGTCCCACATGCTGGAGAGCTAGTAATGCAGCAGAATACATTACACTGGGTTTACACTCCAACTGTGTGCTCCAGCATATTTCTATGATTTATCGGTTTCTTAGGTCACAGTCGGGACATTTTGGTGATGTTAATGGGCAGTTTTTACTGTAAAATTATTGTTTTGTGGATCTTTCAACTGGAATCCAGTCAACTCCAGTCAAATTCTAGCCAAAGATTAGCTTTACCCTAAAGGAACTGAAATGAACAAATAGTGCTTTAGGTATTTACTATAAATAGTTGATGGAACCAAGATATACATCCATTATCAACATGTCCTTGCGGTTTCTTATATCAAGGTTGTATTGCAGTTGCAAGGAATCACACTTTATAAAGTAATATGCCTTACGTTTCAAATAATTTCATGAAGTCTACCTTGTCCTGTTTATGACAATGTATTTTGGCACTGCCAAGCGTAACACACTGTCATACCTCCTCTTCTTTTTTTTCTTCCTCCTCTTCTTCCATCTTTCTCTCCACAGGAAGAATGCCAGAATTATATCCGCGTCCTTCTTGTTAATGGCGACAGGCTATTCACCTGTGGAACCAACGCTTTCACTCCCATTTGCACCAATCGCACGGTAAATGAAAATCCATTTGAATTGCTTGCCTCCCTACGCTTGAAGTAGTGATAAGGGCCATTAGATGTTGCAAGTGTAGAACAGTTATTTTTTTAATGGTTGTTTAGAAGGAGAGCAAACATTTTTATTTTGCACAGATTACTGTGGTGTTGTCCTAGTTTGCCCATGTCTCCTGGAAAAGAAAGCCCATATTAATGGTTAGTTTTGTATATGCTATATTTTGTGTGGGTTTTCTGTGTCATTTAAAGGACATTAAATAATGTGAGTTATTTTGCACTCCCATTAAGGCCAATTATTCAGGCCATGGCCAGAAGTAGCAAAGCATGGTGAAAAAGATGCTGATTATTTTCCACAGTTTTGCTTTAAGTGAGTCGTCATGAATGATAGAAGGGGATATTTATGTGTCCAATATTCAAACCGGATTAATACCTTGGTGATGACAGGGTGCTCGTTTGTCCTGACGGAAAACTCTCCTCTCAGCTTCGATGATCATCGTGAAATATTGTCCCAAATAAAAATCCCAAGGACTGGCCATCACGTTTACAGTGCACCGCCACTGAGTCACATGACATCAATAACAGGAAGGGAGAAAACGGATAGGCTCAATAAAAGCGGAGTAAATAATGTAGCCTTGTGTATCTTAATGTTATGGGTGATAAAGCGGCATCCTTAAAGAAAAGGGCATCAAAGCAGTAAAGCCGCTCAGTGTGTGTGTGTGTGCGTGTGTGTGTGTGTGTGTGTGTGTGTGTGTGTGTGTGTGTGTGTGTGTGTGTGTGTGTGTGTGTGTGTGTGTGTGTGTGTGTGTGTGTGTGTGTGTGTGTGTGTGTGTGTGTGTGTGGCGCTCGCAGGTGCTTGCCTCCTGAAGCGATGTCTTTCAGCTTCCCGCTTTAATATGCCGGATAGGTGCTGTGCCTATGTCCGTGAAGGCTCTGTCGTTTACCCCGAGCAGCTCCATCAATACCGCCCTTTCATTTCTCCCGGGACCTCTCTACGGCTGCACAGGATGGCGCATCCCGTTAGGAGGGTAGCACTCGCTCCAGAATTTCGCCCAAAATGCTAATGTACCACCCCAATCCGTTTGAACTTCGGATGGCTTCACACCCTTTATTAAACTGAAAATCCTCCGCAGCTGGTCATATCCCACAGTTTGTCCATATCTCCACTCAGACTCAGAGAGGCTGGTCACACAGGTGTCTAACAGGGAGAATAAAGAGTTCACATGCACTAAGCTAGATGGACTGCCCCATAGACACTGCAGTCAAAGGGTCTCCTGTGGAAATTACCCATGTTTCCTGGTTTGGTCAACAGATGGTATTCAGCAACCTCCCAGCTAAAACAGTCATCCATCAATCAAAGAAGTGACTTGTATTTGATCAGCCATTCAGCATTTGAATTTCAGTAGGGAAATCGGGAAGGGTACGCTTCATGAACGCAGGTGCAGCCACTTAAAGCAGCTATATTAATGGAGATGTAATAGTTGAGGCAAGCAGCATCTTGAATTATTCAGTGTTTTCCTAAATGAAAGATATTTTTTATTGAGAACAAGTGGACTGACACTGGGCCAGATGACATCGGGTTATGCCGTTAAATATTTTTAAGCATGTGGAGCAGAGCTGGGCCTCGCTTTCAAAGGCAGAAGTATACGAGAATAAGATTCAAATATGTCCGTCGTGTGTGTAAACTGAGAAAGCATCCGTACTGATGTGGTTTAATAATGGCTTATCCAGAAGACCAGATGCGTATTAGTGGGCCGGCCACCGGAGTGATTCAGAGCCAGATCCACTTAGAAGTATTTCATTAAAATGACTGCACCATTTCCTTTTGCGGCATTATGATTCTATCATTTTCCCATTGCTTTTATCGTGGGCTTTAGCAAAATTCCATAAACATTTTGGACAAACTGGAATTTGTCTTTCCTGGCCATCCTCAGAAAGCAAATCCTCTGGGAATGGCATGCACCACACAGAGGTGTTCTCTCTGACTGCCATTGTGCTGCAATGGGGGGATGTTGCCATGACAAATAAAATGAGTTTTTATGATTGAGCAATTTGTGTATTCCACATGCAGAGAACACACAGCGTGCGTGTAAATGTCAGTTGCTTTTTTAAAATTTTCACTACTGCTCTTCAGGTCTTTATACTGCGGTTCCTATTATTTGTCGCGACTGCAAGCAATTGAACTAAACTTGGAGTATCATGCTCAACAGTTTGTGACTCTCCTATTTTCAGATTTAACTAAAGGCGTAATAAAAACACTCAATTTTGACACCGGGGACGCAATAAGCGACCGTTCTGCCTGCGTCAATGGCTTTGCGTTTGATTGCTTTCAGCTGACCAACCTGACGGAGATCCACGACCAGATAAGCGGCATGGCGCGCTGTCCGTACAACCCCCTGCACAACTCCACCGCCCTCATCACATCCAATGGCGAACTGTACGCCGCCACAGCCATGGACTTCTCCGGAAGGGACCCCGCCATCTACCGCAGCCTCGGGGGGCTGCCGCCCCTCCGCACCGCCCAGTACAACTCCAAGTGGCTCAACGGTGAGGCTGAGGCTCCAGGGATTTGGGGGGGGGGGGGGGGTGTTAGGGTGGAGGTGGTTTCAGTTCTGGACCACTTGCACCAGAATCTGAACAGATATGACCATGGAGAAATTGTTTCAGCCTGCTTTGTGTTTTTGTCCATTTTTCATGAGGCGAACTGAACATGTGTTGAGTGTTGTTCTTGGCTCTTGTTCATCGAGGTGGTTTGAAAATACGGAGCAGGCCCAATCTGCGGTTTGAGAACAAAGGGAATCATAAGGGACTCTGAAGGTCACTTTGTAAAAATATAACTGATAGATAACACATGCCTTCATTAAACGCCACAGCGACCCAGAGTGACAGAAGCTAATGACTATGATATTGTTAACAATCATAGGACAGCCAGTCATACCCTTGGCTTATTTCCATCCCAGGGCTATTTTTATCGCACAGTTCAGATTTCAACCTTGGACCATCGTTATCATAGAAATGTGTCACTAAAAATAAATAAACAGTTTGTATCTCCCAACAGGAGATGCACGGGATAGATTAATCAGCAGGATTAATGCCTGCAGTTCCTATTGCATTTTGTAACATGAGTAACAAGAGGAAAAACTGAGCTGGAGGGGAAAACTTTAATTGTTGGGTGTCATTTAAAAGGAAGACTGCATTCTGTAGATGAAAATACCACTTTTTATGGGTTTGTCTTGGGGGCCTGCAGGCGTGTCCCTTGATGATGCCATGTGTTGATAGGACTATAGTGTGGTTATGTATGGCATATTCCTTTTTTTCTGCCTTCTCTAACATTTTGAGCCTTTATCCTCTCATACGCCAAAGACAAGTTGCGTGGGAATAGAGATAACTCCCATTTAAAGACTAAAGTATATAGACACAGGCCAAACTGTATTAATCTCCTTGTCTTCATATTGTCTGCTGGTGTGATCCATATGAAAAAGCAATCACTTTTAGTTGGTCATGGGATTGGCTCCGTGAAGCAGGCTGGACGTACGTCAGCGACACAATGGCTGATTGAATTTCTGAGCGGTACCCGCTCCCAGTATCCACGGAATATAGGTGTTGCCGTGATAGATAAGGCTCTGGGTAGGTTATCTGCACAGCAAGCAGCCACTGGCCGGAGCCATGCTGATTGATGGGAGAGACATTTTGTCAGCCTGTTTCGTTTGTTTGTTTTGTACTGTAGCGGTGTACAAGCAATTCCACTGTAGATGCGCCCACCGGGATCTTGAATGTGCTGCATCGGGGTTTGCTGGCTTTCATTTGATCCGATTTACAAAGACACAGCTTGGTTTTGTCATCTGCTGTTTTCTCCAGTCGTGACAGAAGTGACTGTGTCACTTTCAGGGCAACCTGAAAAGCACACGTACTGTATCTCTCACCTCGGAGCGATGGCCCGACATCCCTCCTGGCTCTCAAGCCGAATAAGAGAATGACTTCACTTGTTCAGAGGAAGAAGTCATCTGCTGTTTTGTCAGTGAAGGATTTTATCTGATTTGCATAAAGGAGAATTGAAAACCGCATGAACATGCTAAATATCACTGGCACTGCAACCTTTCACAAAGAGGTTTAATAACAGATTTCATAGCAAATAGATTTTTTTTTCTTCACACTGTGCCAAGGTGCAGAGGTGCCTCACCTGTAATAGCTCTTCCATTTAAGACAGAATTAAATTACCGTCAGTAAGCATGAACCTCCCAATACGTACAGTAAGTGCAGTACCGCTACCATAACTGCTAACATCTCGTCGTTACAAACCTACAAAGATCATCGGTTTCATTTTAAGGGGGTAATGAAATGAGACGTTCATGCTCTTCATGTAGGACCAGCTTAGTTAACCTTTTAAAGTAAATATCAATACTTTTCATTGGCTGCTGTTCCCTCGGCGGAAATTGCGTACTGCAACCCATTTGTCACGGTCACATGTCCATTTCTTCCAAATGCAGAACCCAACTTCGTCTCATCCTACGACATCGGGAATTTCACCTACTTCTTCTTCCGGGAGAATGCGGTGGAGCACGACTGCGGGAAGACCATCTTCTCACGCGCGGCCCGCGTCTGCAAGAATGACATCGGGGGCCGCTTCCTGCTGGAAGACACCTGGACCACCTTCATGAAGGCCCGCCTCAACTGCTCCCGGCCGGGGGAGATCCCCTTCGACTACAACGAGCTGCAGGACACCTTCTTCCTTCCAGAGCTGGAGCTGCTCTATGGAATCTTCACCACCAATATGTGAGTGGCACACCCTCTCTGTGTTCCTGAGCGCTATGTGACAGATTTTTATTTTATTTTTTCCGGCAGTTTCACAGTTGTAACCTACTGCTATTTTTTAACTCCTGCTCATATTTTATAGAATAAATGCACACAAGCCTGTCTTGCTCTACCATAGATAAAGAAAGGTTTTAAGTATATATGTTCTTGTGGTAATTCAAGTAATCGCTGCTTTAATGAACTAAAACAACTCAAGATGTTGTTATTACTTGTTGGGTAATGCGCAGCATTCCTTTTTTTACAGTTAATGCACTCAAAACAACACAACTCCTGCTCAGCCGAACGCAGGGGTAGAGATGCGATTTCAGGCCCAATCGATGTGCCTTTTTATAAGAGGAGGAGAGCCTAACAGCCATTAACAGCGAATTAAAGCAACGAGTGTCTCCACACGCAACGTTTAATGTGGAAACGCATTTTAACATCAAACGAAAAAATACATGAAAGAGCTGAAGACGTGGCTCCTAACTGAGGGAGAAATAAATGGAATGAACGTGACTGTAGCGCAGCAGCACATCTGCTCACTGTGTCTCCCCGATGTCTTTCACTCAGGAACAGCATCGCTGCCTCAGCAGTGTGTGCCTTCAATCTGAGCGCCATCACCCAAGTGTTCGGCGGACCTTTCAAGTACCAGGAGAACTCGCGGTCGGCCTGGCTGCCTTATCCCAACCCCAGCCCGGACTTTCAGGTAAACACCCGGCCCAGGGCCTTCACAGAGAGTAGCGTGAGGCCTCATTGTGTGTGCCTCATTAAATCACATGCCACCATCTTAACAGGAAAAAATTTGCTTCCTGTCTTTGGCCAGATTTAGTTGGCAAGCTACTTTTTTTTAATTGACGAGGAAATTTATTTTTAATTGACGAGGAAGTTTTTTTAAAAGTTTTTTGCTTACTACACCTGCAGCAGGTGTTTTGTTTTTATTTGGTATGTCTTCCATTTAACATGGAGATTCTAAGTCCAAAGGCATCCGTGCTTTATTATTAGAATCTATGCAAATATACAATTGAGAAACTTATCCCTATGGGATTTCGAACAAAAAGGTTGTGAATAAAATAGTTATAAACTAACTCATATGAACTGCTGCTCAGACTTCATTTATTTGACATCATGTTGCCGCTGTCAGGTATTTTTCTAAAGAACATATTCTCCTTTACAGTTGCATCGGAAAGTACACTAATAAATAAAAACTTTTTGCATGCTTACTTTCTGTAGAGTTTGGAATTTTTAAACAACTTGAGACGGATTGAAGAGTCTGAAATGAGTATAAATTTCACGAAGCCAGCACTGCAGGTTTACACAGCAGTGATGACACAAAGCAATATATCCCAAATGACTTGCACTCAAAAGGTACCAGCTAAAGAGAGATAGCAAGTAGGTTAATCCCCTGGCGCTTAATATGATTTGACTCGATCTGCAAACAGAGAGCATTTGACGTTATTTCACATACGTTCCATATATGCGTCACTCTGCTTGCACAACTGCAGCCAGCCTATATAGTTCAACTGGCAGACATGAAATTCTGAAATTAATCAAATGCAAAAAGAAAATGCCTGCACTGCAAGGGAGCCAACCATAATCCATCCTTTGATTTATGGATTTATCACAGTTTGTGGAATTGCTCACAATTTTTTTCCCAAAAGGGAAAATGGTTTGGACCACAGATTCCATTATGCATGCAGACTCGTACTTTATCTTGGCTGAAGTGACATCTTCATCAAGATTTTTTCAGTTTTATCGGATTAGATTTATGAGGCAAAGATGGACTGTTCTATTGGTGTAAAAATGTTTTGCCATAAATTCAGCATTTCCAAAAATCTAATGTGGGTATGACTGGCTTCTCCAAGTTTTACCGAGATCATTTTACATAAATTCTCAAAGTCAGTTAAGCAGTTAATCTCCTCTGTGTTTAAATATTCCGAACAAAGTTTGCTTTTTGCACCAACGTTAGCATAATTTACAAAAACTAATTCGCTTGAATGAATATTGTCAAGTACAACACAGAAATGAATTTGCAGTATATCTTTAAAGATCTGTGAGCTTTCCTTATTTGCACTTCTTGTTTAGCCTAAAACACATACATTTTGTTTATATTTGCGGTGCGGGAAAGCGTTCACCGTTCATAAAAGTGATAGAAGATTTTTGCTGACTTACACTTGTCTAACTTTCGCCGTCAAAACGTTTGGAAGATCGCCGAGGGGTACTCGTGATGAGTGAGACAGACAAACGCATTAGTCCCTGCTGCCGCGCGGCATATGTTACGCGAACACACCCAGGATCAGGCAGCCCCTGTGTGCTGATGGAGAAATGACAGCAGATTGTCAGTGAACTGCCTGTGCAAGACCTCACCTTGGCTGCACATGAGAAAGAAGCCATAAATCACCCAAATGGTGCCCGGGCCCTGGCGCTCCCACACCCCCGCTGACAGCCGTTTCATTGGCTAACCACTGTGCGCTCGCCTCCGGAGACCCAACACTCGGCTTTTCCCGAAAACATCAACAAGAAGTTTCTTTTATTTATTTTCACCCTTTCTTAAGTGAGGGGCGCTGCACTGGCTCAGTCTTGAGCGGTGGGAAACGTTCCCGAATTCAGAGCCATCGCTTGAGGAGGCAGTTGGGATTGATTTATATGGAGCGCTTGAGTCAGGGATGTGTCACGGTCAAATTTAATAAGAGAGCTCCCATATTGCTGCGGTTCTTTGTCAAGACCCCTGAATTGTACTTCCTGATTAAAGTAAATGTGTTTTTATGTACAATATGTTTTACTCCTAACAGAACAGAAATGTTTTAATTGTCTTCAGGCAATATGTAAGCATGGCATTATTAATTTCTGAGACAATATAAGGAGCATGACAACTAACAGAGACAATATGAGGATCATGACAAGAATATGAATTTACCCTTTTTTGAAAGGTAATTGTGAACGTTAACATAAAGAAGACTCACCAAACATAAAAACTTTCATTAAAAGTAAAAATACAAATTTATCATTTGAAGAAGATGCACAAAAGAGAAAGGCTGTTAACTGGAGCACTGTTGTATAATTTTCTGTGTAAAACTTATGTTTGCTTACTCTCAACGGAATAGAACAACACATTTCTGGTATTTTATTGACTAACCGCTGTCATTTTTCTTTTTGTACATATTGACAAAAACACTTTAACATTCTGTCGGGAAAATTGCCATACAAAGAAAGCATAGTTATATTCCGTTTCTATGTACTTCTTTTGATCTATGATTTTGAAACACATCTCATTGTATAGCTGACTGTGATTGACAGGGTAGTTGATTATGATGACTGGATAGTGGATTCTTGCACTCCTCGCTTCACTCTTAACGGCTGTAAGAATATTGACTTGTTTTTTTTCGTACTTGCTGCTGCATTTTGTGAAACATTTTTGCTTCTTCTTTGTACGTTGCTTTATAGGTAACCACTCATAATTGTAGAGCATCTGCTAAATTGATATAATTCAGTGTACTGTGATTGTAGCCTCTTGCTTTCTCTGTTATGTCAGTGTGGCACCATAGACTACGGCTCGTACGTCAACCTGACTGAGAGGAACCTGCAGGACGCTCAGAAGTTCATCCTGATGCATGAGGTGGTGCAGCCCGTGGTCCCCGTCCCGTACTTCATGGAGGACAACGTGCGCTTCTCCCACGTGGCCGTGGACGTGGTGCAGGGCAAAGACACGCTCTTCCACATCATTTACCTGGCCACAGGTATGTAACGGGGGGCTCCGATGAAACCTTCCATCGCCTCTCAGGTGGGGGCGGGGTTTCGCTCCGGAAAAACATCGCTTTAATGCAGGCCAGTGTCATCAAGCGCTTCCTTCAGTCACCGAGATGGACGTTCTTCATAAAGCCCCGGAGTAAAACAGTTGGTTGAAGGGAAATGTTTTTCTTTGGAAAAGTCTGAATGGTTCAGGAAATGTACACCTTCTTCAAATGCTCTCCTGCTCAGCGACTCCACAAAAACCTTATTCTGCCGCCAAACACTTTAAAAGTGGAGAGAAGGGAAGGTGATCATGCAGGGTACCGTGAGTAAGCGCATCTCACCATCTACCTGCTTCAAACAAATAGACGTGGTGCTGAGGTCATTAACGTCTCTTTAAAGTGTTTGGTGGCTCGGATTCGCCGGTCAGCAGCGCTCGTTGTGCTGATGAGCAGAGTGTCCAGCGATCTCATGTAAGAAGCATTTCGAAAAGTGGGATAAAATTTGTGCTGATATTCACTGGTGTCTTTGATTTCTCTGCATGTAGATGCAGAGAAATCTCTCAAATTGGAGAAATTTGCTCAGGAGGCCTAAAAAAAGGCATTAATGTACAGGCCGGCAGTGAAACTTCAAAGGTCCATTTTGCTGAGATGACCGTAATCTCAACAAAGGGACATGTGCTAACCACATGCGCAGGGGTACTTGGTTAGCTCCCTTTTCTTGAAATCCACCAAAGTGGTAAAAAGCATGATAGCTCAATCAACTTTGTATTAAGTAAAGGCCTTAATAAAAAAGTTTAGTTTAGCTTAGTTTATTTATTTGCTAAATTTAAAAAAACAAAGAAAAGACATAAGGAAAATAGTATATAGTCTAGGGAGAGGCAGAAAACCCAGAGAGGCTTAAGTATACTATGTCCTGCAAGGCGCCACAGCAGCATAATAGAAAATTAAAGGTAAGGCTTTGTACGGCATGTCATTCTTATGCCAACTAGGTCTGCCTGTGTGTCCCAATATTATTTTGGGCTTAGACACCTGTTTCAGATCAGTGGGCTGAGATTGTCAGCCATGCTGAAATAACAATGTTCTCGTTGTGTGTCCAGCCATATAATCAATGTGCCTTATAATTGCAAACATTTGCGGCAGATTCCAGGGTGCTAACTAGACCCTAGTAAAAGACCCATTAAGCGTTGCCTAGGTCATTAAAGTTTGTTAGCCGACGAAGCTGAGTGGAAGCAATTAGCGCTCAGATTTATGCTGCTTATTTAAAGCATTTGATGGAATTTGTGTGTACCCTTGAACATGGCAATACCTCACAATATCTGTGGCCTTACCTCAGTGTATGTGGCCTTAAACTGCTAGACTCAGAAGAAAACAAGACCCCCAGTTCATCTCAGGTTTGTTGTTACAGTCCATTTCTCTAAAGCCGTTTATAGAGCACAGAGCCTGTGGTTAACACTTTTAAGGTCTTAAGCGACCAACACAGACATAAAAAAAAAGTACCTCTGGCTGCTGGGAACAGTAAACACGACACTTTCAATTGTATCTAAACTGTAATTAAATTATGTATCGACAGAGCTGTAACTCAAAAATGTTTCAGTTAAACTCCCTTTCATCTGATGGTGCTGCTTGCTGCTCTTAGCCAGTGAAACTTTCAAAGCCTTTCCACTGTAGGAATGCAATAATGAATGTCCTGAGTTAAGTCAGCATTTGTCCTTAATGTTGATTATAATTAAAAGCCAGTGTTGCTGCACTTTCTTCCAGACTTCACTGAAATCATAACACTTGCATTTGTCTCTAATCCAAAGTTAAGGACAAATGTTGTTTGAATCCATTTTCTAATCTTTGTTAGTTTCCCCAAGCCTCTTACAAGGCTTTGTATCAGAAGACACATGGGCACTGCAGTCAGAAAGGCATTACTTTCTTTGTTTTAGAACTTTTAGAACTCTTTGAATGTGACAAGTAAATAAATACCCTATCCATTGAGAATAGATTACCCGTAGAGCTAGGTTTGTGTTGTGTTTTGAATGGTCTGTGGCTGATCAATGCTTCAGCCTGCGTTGGGGAGGAAGGGACAGTCTGATCTGTCTGGAGATACTCAGTCTCCCAGACAGCTGTGCCTCCTGACATCGGGGGCCGCGTTAATCATGCCTCCCGATCACAGATCCTCTTTCCTCCGCAGATTACGGGACCATCAGGAAAGTGCTGTCCCCGCTGAACCAGTCGGCGGGTAGCTGCCTGCTGGACGAAATCGAGCTCTTCCCCCCCAGGAAGAGGCAGCCAATCAGGAGCCTGCTGATTCAGCACAGTCGCAGTGTGCTGTTCGTAGGTGTCAGGGACCAGGTGATCAAGATCCCGCTCATGCGCTGCAACTTCCACAAAACGCGCGAGTGAGTACACAGCCCCCACCTCTCAGTATGTCTGGCTTTTTTATTATTATTATTTTTTATGTATTAGTGTTTATGTGTAATTTCTGTTTTCATATCAATTTATGTCATTCTGCTGCATATATTATGCAGATATATTGTGGCGGCAGTGTAGTATAATGGTTGAGGAACTGGGCTTGTAACCGAAAGGTTGCAGGTTCGATTCCCAGGTAGGACACTGCCGTTGTACCCTTGAGCAAAGTACTTCACCTGTATTGCTTCAGCATATATCCGGCTGTAGAAATGGATACCATGTAAATGCTCTGTAAGTCGCTCTGGATAAGAGCGTCTGCTAAATGCCTGTAATGTAATGTCAAATGTAATATAACTTCATGATTGTAATTGAAGATGATCTTCATCTTCCTTTATCATACCTTTCATATTTTTATCTAAGAATAAGCTGCCGCAGCTGTACAGATATACAAAATATTGTTTGGTAGCTGATCTTCCATTGCAGGAAAAGTTTGTGCACACATACATTGTACCTTAACCCAATAGACTGAAATACAATGACATTACTAAAGGTTATTACATTACTGACAGTGATTTTGGTCAGGGATTGACATGCTTGACTGAATAGCTGACACTTGGTTAGACAAATAGCTAATTTCAATAAGCAAGGTGCAAACCTTTGGCAAAATAAATCCCAATGTTAAGGATTCTCTCAAGGTCACCTTCATACAATTAAATAGTTTTTCAAGTTGATATAACTTCGTCCTGGAGGAATTTTGTTGTGGTCATTTGTAAGGAATGTGTTATTTGTCACATAACTTGCAGCCACATAGGAATGTGTGCTCCTCCTGGTTTAAACAAAGTTTATTTACTCTATTCCCCTGGAGCTAGACAATAAAAAGCACTCTCCACTGCCTCTTTGCTCATCGATTACGGACAATGCTCTCTGATTGCATATAAATGAGAAATGCTGAGCTTGTAAAACACAGGCTGAATTTAGTTTTATTAGCTGACTCCAGAATACAAGTAGTCGGATGATGTCTGGGGTGGGTCAAGCACTCAGACTGATATCTAATACAAAGGCACCAGCGGTGTGGAAATTGTTTTGGAAAAAAGATTATTTTAGCCCTCCCCAAAGGTTACACCCGTGCCTTTGTCACTGGCCTGCCGGTTACCAGAGCCCATATAGCTTTCTTTTGTAAGATGCCTTGTTTCCTTTGTAAGATGTAAGATGTCCCAGATTCTCCCTAATCATCTATGTGCCATATGAAGCCTTGTCATACAATATTTGTCACTTCTTTTATCTGAGCAGTTCAAGTGAAATGGGTACTTACAATGAAGGCTTCCCAGAAGGTTCTGAGAGAAATTACTTTCTTCTTCAATGTCTTGCTGTTGTTAAGACAGCAGTGGCGTTATCGTCTGCCATTGGCTGAAGTCTGTTTTTTGTCTTTTAGTTGTGCCAAAGTTGGCTTATTTGCATTTCAGTAGAGGAGAATTATGCTTACTTGGGTTAAATAAATGGCTGCAAAAGAGATGTTTGTAAGACAGGGGAATATTTTTTAAGTAGACAGTTAAGTTAAATGGCTGGTGTTGAATAGCATGTTTCGATCACTTTGTGGTATTACTGAAGGTGACTTATTGTCCTCAGTAATTTCACAGCTTGTTGGTTTTGGCAGGGCCTGTGTGGGTGCTAGGGACCCCTACTGTGGCTGGGACCTAGTGCTGAAGAAGTGCACCACTCTGGAGGAGAGCCTTAGCATGAGCCAATGGGAACAAAGCATCACAGAATGTCCGGTGAGTTCCCCGCATGCACCAAGAGGATGTCCAGTTTGGTCGGGCATCAGTACTGTACAGCATACTGCAGCTCAGCTGCTCTTTGCATTGTCATTACTGGTTTTATACAGGGATACTGGTTTTGTATGAACCTTTATCACCACTGTATTTTCAGACTGGAGGTTATGTGTATGAAAATGTCCAGTAAAACCAGAGTGCAGAGTGTGAGCAATGACAATATTATAGGATGTCTAGTTGTATTCAGAACTATATTGGAGAGTGTGTAGCAGGTAGGGCAAGCTTTTAATAACAGGCATTGAAAGGACCTCCGTAAAGCCAATATATTGTTATGATGGATGTTCAATTTGTTGAAAGAAGCTGTGTTTCTAATTAGTTTTACAAGATGTCCTTCTGATCAGAGACAGGGCCACGCACAACTTGATGGCATCATATTGACACTTAACTGTAGAAAGAACTGCACACATCTACTTTAGAACTGCTTTACCCTTCTGGACACATTCAACAGCAGACTTTGGCATTCTGAATCTGTTCAGGCATTAAATCAACCTGTGCCCCCAATGCCCTTAACTCTAATTTACAAATAGGTGCTAGAGTTCATTTTTTATCTCCACAAACACAGTTTGGCAAGTTAATTTTGTTGATCAATGAGCACACCAGATTGTTTGTCATGAAAACCACTAACACTAATCTTGGCCTGAATGTGTTCGGACAGCTACAGACCAGGGAATACAATGAATGAACAACAGGTTATAATACCTGTCTTTGATGATGGCACAAATTCAATAAAGCAGGGCTCCTCTGGTCCGGATGATTGCATCCCGGCAAGTTTTTAAACTCCTGAAACTCACCGAACTGCGAAGGAAAACTGAGAAGGTTCACTCAGGTCAGCGACTATTGGAACAGGCGGTAAACTGCCTGCCTTGAAGAAAGTATATAGCTGTAAGGACCAGGGCGCTCCTGAGAAAATTTTAGGAAATTAGGATATCTTCAACCTCCTAGCAGGTTGAAACAAAGACTGTGCAAACTCTTTGGGACTCTTTCGCAGACCACGTTCGCAGACCAAACATTTCTGGAGGAGTCACTGGAGGAAAATATCTTTGACTGTAACCAGTTGGAATGTCAGTGTTGACCAACGGTTTTGTCAGAACACTGCTGGACTCAGAAGTGTTTCAGCTGCTTTGCACTTTTCGTGAGGTGTGAGGCTCACCTTTTAATCCTGAGTTGGACTTAAGTTGGACCTGAGTTTAATCCTAAGTTTCCCTCAAAGAGCACTTTGTACAAACATCCTGGCATGGTACTTCTTTTCGGGGTCCATTTATCTGTCACGGAGAGCTCTCCTGCACGCCAGTGCCTCATGTCTTTAGGTCAAACTAGTCCTCCTTTCTGCTATATTTTCTAACAGAAATTACTTGCATTGCCTGCCACAAGAGCAGAGAAGGCCATTGTAGCCTACATGTCGTGCACAACCAATTTTGGTTTTCATAGAGAAAATATAATTAAATTTACATTTATTTAGCAGACGCTTTTATCCAAAGCGACGTACAGTAAGTGCGTACAGAGACATCATCATCATTACAGAACAGACAAGGCAAAGCACATCCTTTGCATAATGTAGCAGCTATCCCTAGCAATGAACGTTGACTGTAGTTCACAGTAAGCTGTGGGCAAATCAGCAACACCACACTTCCATTCCAAAATACTATTATAAACTATACTATTATAAACCATTCCAAATACTATTATAAACCATTCCAAATACTATTATAAACTATAATAAACAGACAGGAAAACACAGGGAACAGGGAACTGATATTCCTAGGTGAGGATATCAGTCAAGGTGGAGTCTGAAGAGGTGTGTCTTCAGGCCTCGACGGAATGCAGGCAGGGTTGGAGTAGAACGTAGGGGAATGGGAAGTTCATTCCACCACTGAGGTGCTAAATTATGGCATACTATTATACTATACAATACTCTCAAGGTTTGAGAAATAAATTTTAGAGTATTTAAACACTTCTTTGCAAATGTTTAATATGTCCTGCACACTCTTTGACTTTTTGCTGTGTGGAGGATTTTAAGCATGAAGTCTGACACTGTTTTGTTTGGATGATGTAATTTCACTGTCAATGACCTGTAGAATGGCAGCGAAAAGAGCATGCATCAGTTTTATTAGTGTTTTTGAACAGACCTGGGTTCAAATAGTATTTGTTTTGGATTCAAATACTTTTCTGTGCTAAATTGAACTTGCCTGGAGCATTTGAGCCTGCTAGCAGGAGCATATGGGTGGGGTTTACACTTTTGGGATTATTTAATTTGTTCCAATCCAATACACCAGGGAATCTTAGTCAAATGCAGAAAGGTAAACCCAAATACTATTTGAACACAGGTCTGGTTTTGAATATTATTAGTTATGAATACATTCATTAGCAAAGTATCCACAGTCAAAAATGAGGAGAGGTAGCCTGTGATGTATAAAACTAGAATGGGAAACACACATTTTTACTCTATGAATCCTGCAAAAAAAGCATTGCTTTGGGAAACACTGTAGTTGTATTAAAATAACTATGCCAATGATAAATAGGTAAGATAAGCATGTGGATACAATTTCACTATGTTTCTAAATGAGGAAAAATGTTCTGTTGAAACATAAACAATGGATATGGTAACAATGTACTCTGATTTCTACTTCAGTAAGCATTTTCAGCCACCCTTGTATAATTAAGTGATGTACACAGGACCACATGGAAGACTGGTTATGAAGGCAACTGGTGGGTTAAATCCACTTAAGGAAATATTACTTTGTCATTAATTTTTTCCTGAACAATACACCACTGTGTTCCACCCTCTTTTGAAAGTGCGATGCTTATTTGCTCAGATGGAAGTGTTGACAGAAGGCAATTACAGCAATTACACCTTTAAGACCTCTATAATGTCCACATTCACACTTCTCCAACAGCTTTCCTGTGAAAATGTGCTTTCACACAAACGCAGTTAGCAAACAGATGTGTTTATCGCATATGATAGGTGTAGCGACTACCAAAGCAGTGGGACTTTTTTTTTAAGACAGTGCATCATTCCAATAACGCCTGAAAAAGAAGAAGATGACGATGGAGAACCTAACAATGTGATTGATTATTAATGTACAGCACACAATGCAGTTTAGTATTATGGTAAATTAATCCCCAGTGAAAGGGCTGAAATATATGACGTAGGATCACTCGCGGTTAATCCTCCTGAACAATGACCTTGATGCATTTAGCTGGATGCAATTAAAAGGATATTTGGTCCCCCGATGCAAACATGAATTCTCACTTGTACAGGATTGCGATCACAATGTCCACGCAGAGGGTAAGCCACTCTGATGTTCCCATGGCATCATTCATTTAGTTTAAATGATTTTAGTTTCAGTATGAGTCTTGAATAATGTCTTCTTAATGAAATGTTCTGGAACTCCTCTTTTAACACAATGGGCACTGCAACAGCATGCGATTCTCCGCAGGATGTCACTAGTCCCAATTATGCTGCATGAGTAATGAAGTATATTAAAAGGGAAATTTGTCTGCGTTGCTGAAATATTGTAAAAAGTTAAAATATCTGAGGCTGGAGCTGGATGGAGAGTATTATAAGCTTTGTTATGTGGGACTGTTTGTGACCCTCTGCGATCAGCAAGGCTCATGTTATACACATGGATTTCGATTCACAGCTAAAGTTCACTGTTCAAATTTCCATCTGGTTGAAACTGAGATTTTTGCGATACCTTTCAAAAGAATTGGATGATTCCAATAAGTGGTCCTTCACTTTTCACGTTGACTGCATTGTTTTTCCCTTTTTGAACAGATGAGGAACGTGACGGTCAACGGCAGGTACGGGCCGTGGTCGGGGTGGAAGACGTGCGGTCACAGCGACGGCGGCAGTGCGGGCTCCTGTCTGTGCAGGACTCGGGCCTGCGACAGCCCCAGCCCCCAATGCGGCGGGCAGCAGTGCCAGGGCCCAAGCGTGGAGGTTACTAACTGCTCCAGGTGCCCTACATTCATTAATTCCTATGAACATTCAAGAGCTCGAGTAGAATCTGCGGGTGCTTTATGCCCTGTGTCATGGGTTTCATGAGAGCATGTTGTTGTCTTCAGAAATGGCGCCTGGACGCCCTGGACACCCTGGGCGCCCTGCAGCACCAGCTGCGGCATTGGGTTCCAGGTCCGACAGCGCTCCTGCAGCAACCCCACCCCCCGCCACGGGGGCAGAGTGTGCGTGGGGCAGAACCGCGAGGAGAGGTACGCTCCGCCAGTCTCTGCTTGAGTGCGGTCACGCCACATTCAAGGGCCCGCTACTGAGCACGCTCACAAAGCTACTGCCATTTCGCTTAGAATTACTGGCACCCAGATCAAGGAAATGGTGGTGATGTCAGGGTGTCTCATTTGAGTGAGCTGTAATGCACCAAAACACAGGTTTTATGATGTTGAGGCATTATTATCTCTGAAATAAGAAGCTAAAAAGAAGTTTTGCAGTTTCTTAGCAACCCACAGACTTCTGCTGGTGAAAAATTGAATCTTAAAATGAAAAGAAAAAATCAACATGAGAATAATATTCATAAACAAGCTATCAGATATGGTCAGAAGTGAATGGTTGCAGGTGTGAATTGGATTTAATCCCTGTTCAGAATTTTAACACATTATTATTGAGTAGTCATTGATGCTCAAAATACAGAGGTCTGCCATTCAAAATTAGAAATATAACAAACTCAGTCCACCATTTACAGTGCCTTGCGAAAGTATTCACCCCCCTTGGCATTTTTCCTATTTTGTTGCATTACAACCTGTAATTTAAATTGATTTTTATTTGGATTTTATGTAATGGCCTTACACAAAATAGTCCAAATAGGTGAAGTGAAATGGAAAAAAAAACTTGCTTTAAAAAATTTAAAAAAAATAAAAAACTGAAAAGTGGTACGTGCATATGTATTCACCCCCTTTGCTTTAATGTATTTTTAAAGTATCATATTTAATATTTGGTCGCATATCCTTAGCATGCTGTTACTTCCTGAAGTCTGTGACCCATCAACATCAAAAGACTCTCGATATCTTATTTTCAGGTACTGTTACAAGCGATACTATAACCTCTCTGCATTTGAATGGATCTCTATGGGAATTGGGGGGTGAGACTAGATTCAGATGTAAATTACGCTGGTACAGTATGGAACACATGACTGGCTAAATGGCAGTAAGTCATCAAGGGTCTAAGGTATCAAACGAGCCCCAAACCATCACTCTGCGGCCACATATGGAGTAGATGTGGATGGATCACTTTAAGGGTTTCTTCTCCTGACTTTTTTCCCCATAGAGTTTTATAGGAAAATGAGTCAGGAGAAATAACCCTTGCAGTGAGCCATCCACATCTACTCCATATGTGGCCGCAGAGTGATGGTTTGGGGCTCGTTTGATACCTTAGACCCTTGATGACTTACTGCCATTTAGCCAGTCATGTGTTCCATACTGTACCAGCGTAATTTACATCTGAATCTAGTCTCACCCCCCAATTCCCATAGAGATCCATTCAAATGCAGAGAGGTTATAGTATCGCTTGTAACAGTACCTGAAAATAAGATATCGATAAAAAATCCAAATAAAAATCTATTTAAATTACAAATTGTACTGCAACAAAATAGGAAAAATGCCTAGGGGGGTGAATACTTTCGCAAGGCACTGTAATATTGACATTTCTGTTGCAGAAACACTTGCATCACTTACATCTTATCATTATCTTATGTTTGAATTTGCTGGAATAGTTCTGTATGTTTGCACTTCATGTTTTAAAGAGTATGGCTTATAGATATTGTAAAGTGTTTATAATTATGAATGAGTTTGGCTTTTCCAATGCAGCCAGTTACAGCCTGCCCCAATAGAAATGCACCCTTTCATTTTAATAAAGTAATAATGTAGTGATGATGAAGTGGTATAATTAGACGGCAGCATTGTAAATGTAAACGTAAAGTTTAACATCAACGTTTCCTTTGGGACATTTACTACAGAAAAAATGTATCATATGCAGTAGGTATCATATGGAGTCCAAAATTAAAGGGTATAGCTAACTGACACATGGAGGCACGGCAACTTCTATTATAGGCATGCTATTTTATATACAAGTCACATTTTAAGTTAGTAAAACTTGATTCTGACCTTGAATATGAATCTTTTTTTTTAATGGGGATGATGGTAGTATTTCTATTTCTACAGCCGCACTGTACCGGTGAATTTGCCACCCTCCGGCTGTGCCGCAGAGTACCTGCAGTTTTCCCGGGAAAGAACAGGGAGGACGCAGGCTTTCTCATTTCTTATATGCTCATCCCATCACAAGGGTTTCCATAGACACAAATGCACAGAGCCTTGATGGAACAGGATTTCCATTTTTACCATTTACAATAGATTTATTTCTTCATTATAAAAGACAGAGTTTTCTGTCGGAGAAGTTGAGCCATCGTCGAACCCCAGAACCCAATGGCCCAATGTGTCTTAAGTATAAGAGCCAGGAGTAATCACACAAAGCACGGGAGCCAGTCAGGTAGAAGCCGGCTTTGGCACTTCACCAGCAAATGTGTCGTTTTCACACCGCTGTGTCCGTTAATAAGATACCCCGAGTTTCCCAGTGGTGGGTAATAACTGTGAAAACATACCTGGAGTTTGCGGGCGTGTCAGGATTCATCACAGCTAAGGACAGCTGCATTCATGGAGGAAAGATGCTTAGTCAATTTCCCACAGGAGCAGTCAGTCAAAGGTACATTCCCTTTTCTTTTTTTTTAATGCGCTTTCTTTCACTCGCTGTGCAGCAAAAGGCAACTGGCTGATAGGTTTCAAATGTACTTAATGTCAAAACTGGAGTCTGGCTTCGCATCGTATATACACAGAGAATTTCTGTTTTGGACGGCGTTGGGCTCTCGTGCACAGGGGTCGTACGTTTGTGCAGTTCTGTCCTCTAAAAACAGAGACCCTTTCCTGCCGCTCCAGTGCCAGATGGCTGCGGTTGCAGCCGTAGCGGAAGCCTTAGCATGCAGCTCCACTGGCAGTCTGACAAAGCCATGATTTTTGGCAGAGAGTCTAGAGTTTGCAATACCCCTGGGCTGGAGCCCCTAGCCCCAGTCAGGGTCTCTCAGAGTCCACAGCATGCAAGCTGCGTCTTGTATCTCTCACCCAACCGCACGGCCAGAGACACTCCACACATTTGTTTCCAATAGCTTTCAGTGCCGAGAGCGATTTTAAGGAAAAGCAAATGTTGTCATAACAGCTGAAACACGGTCAGGGGACTGCATTTGGCTGAAACTTGCAAGAGAAAGGTTCATGTTTTTCTTTTTTTGGTTCATTGTAGGGGCATAAAAGTATGCTTTCATTCTGCAAAACTCGTGCTTTTTTTATTTTTTATCTTAGCATTTGACTTATGGCCCAGATTTTATTGGAATTGATTTGCAGCGATGGTTATGAATCAAATTATTTGCATGTTTTAATGAGCAGAGGGTAAGGTTTTAGCAGGATTTTTGAACTTGTTGTGCACCGCATGGCGCCCATGATGGAAGTGATGGATGACTCCTCTACAGGGATGTGGGTTATTTACTTCTCCTCCAACCTCCCAGCTTTCAACAGCACTCACAATTTAATGTGGAGTCGTTGAAGAGGAATGCAATAAAATGTAAGCGTGTTTAAATTGTCTTTATAGGGAGTCTTTATAGTGTGATAGCCGTTAAGAGAAAAGCCTTTTGTCCTTAAATACTTTGAGTGTAAAAGACAGAGTTTTGCTAGGAAAGAATCTTGAATATCAACAATTGGACAAGTTCTCACTAACTGAATGAAGAACTTACTATTGAGATATCAAATCTGTCTCTAGACCCATTTATTAGTCCTGGGGAGAGCATAAAGACATGTGGAGACAGCAGACATCATTTAATTTTAGATTCTTTAACTCATAAATATCTTTATTAAAGGCCTATTGGTTGGTTTTATGGGTTATCGTACATGTATATAGTATAAACAGTTTAAAACCGTTTATGCTTAGCTGACACTTCCTGTTACATTTCTTATTTTTTTAGTGTGAGCCAGTCTCAAAAAGCACTTTGATGTAAATTGCACTCATTTAAAGGAAGTCATTTGTTTTATGGGCTTACATTGTCTCTGTTGTGGCCATCTAAAGCACTGATAATATATTAAACCTTCCATTAAAATTTAACGGTTTTTGTTAATGTCATTTGAACTGTGATTCTGACATAAAGGTTAAACACGTCATTCTTGAGTAAGCAAGGGCTTGGATTTAATCAACAGGTGTTCTTAATACCAACTTAAACAAAAACAAAACAAACTGTTTGTGAAGAAACAATACCATTGAATGGTGAACTGATGTTCATTAGACAAAAGGACAAATGTTGATAGGACTAAAATGTTGATTGAACCCAGCCAAGATTTGTTTCTCTGTAACATATCTGTCTCATAAAGTAATGATTAGCAGATACTTGAAATGAAAATGGAAAGGAGTAATAGATATAACATGACAAATGATGACGCTGCTGCACATGTGTAACCACAGACTTCTAATAGGAGTAATATGCTATGGATGAAATAAGAAATCAGATGGTCTATTTCTTTAAGTGCCAGCTCTAGTCGCTGGGTTTAATCGGTTCTGTAGTTAGTCTTGCTTTGCTGTATCAGTAACTAATCCTTTGAAGCCATTTTGTTTTGGAGAGCCAAAACTTATGGGTGAATTATAATAAACTCTTCAAAGCTTCATTGCACTCCACCCCTGAGTTAGGGGTTTGCGGCCTGTTTCTAGGTAACCGCTGATTTACTGTGAAGTTAAATGGCACAAGTGCAGAGGACTTTGTGTCAGCCCTCCCCACACATACCCCTCTGTCACCCTGCATGGCCCCTCTGCCACCAGTGAACACCGTCATATTGCTGCCGTTACCGGTACAGTCGGCAGGGCAGAGAGTGCTATTACTGCACATGCTCAGATAGGTTTGCCAGTAGCCTTCAATTAAACAGAGCTCAGTTTAACACATTCTCATTACAGGGTTGTGTTCCATTACAGTATCTTCAGGGCCCCATTCTTGCAGGTATTCGGGGAAGTGATGACCTCCGCTGTTTTATTGAGACACCTTTATTGGGGCCATTTGGCCAAAGTCGTGCTTGAGATGTTTTCCGGTGGCCTTCTCAGAGTGCAGAACGAAACTGAGCACTTGATTTATTTCCCCCAGTGGGGAATGTTAACATTCTAGGAAATGTTAGAATTTTGAATTACATTGTTAAGCTGTACTTAGTTATTCCACGTAGTATTTGGCATGCACTTGGGGGATGAAGATTGGAATGCACTTCAAGCGAGGACTAGACACACGCACACAGACAACCACGCGCTAGTGTGAAAGCATGCGAGACCTTCTGTGAAAACCCTGCATTACATTCTCCTCACAGATACTGCAATGAGCACCTGCCCTGTCCGCCGCACGTGTACTGGTCAAGCTGGTCACCGTGGGAACGCTGCACGGTGCCCTGTGGGGGAGGCCTCCAGACCCGCCGACGAACTTGCGAGAATGGGAACGAGTGTCCCGGCTGCAGCCTGGTAGGTCCTCCGTCCTTCCTCTCCCCAAACTGTAACATGGGTCCTGGCAAACCCCCGTGACCCAGTGGTGCCAAGGCCAAAATAGCGCCCCGAACTTCACCGCAGAGATCCAATCCTTCTCCGCAGTATTTCCGCAGCCCACTACATTAACCCTACGTTTCCTGGACTATGAATAGTTGCAGTCAATAGCTGCAGCTATTCATAGCCCAGGACCATAAAAAATGCTATATTACAAAATGTACTAAAATATTGTGCACTTGTATTTCTCTTTTGGTTTCTGAAAATGCTAGCTGTGAAAACATAACAGTGGTCCCCTCAGTGGAATGAGGAAAAGACAGGGAAGGAACTTCAACCGTACTGACCTCATCTGGGATTACAGGGGAGGTGGTACTGCTTGTTATTTTAACGCTATTTCCACTCTCTCTGTCATTAGCTTTCCAAAATCCTCGTGACCATGGTATCCTTTTACCATTCCAAAATAGGAGCAGATGAGAAATACCTGGGGGGGGGGGGGGGGCACAGAGGGGAACAAAATCCACTTGAAAACTTGAAAACAATGGAGGTGAGCAGATTCGGAAAGCATCTGCTTCGTTAGCACTTTCATGATCACAAAGGACAGGAACACGTGGCGGGGCTCATCAGTGGCAAACTGTGACTGAACACTGCGTGGGGACGGCTAAGGGGAAGAGCTGGAAGAGCCGAGGGCCGCGCAGCTGTTCCAGGTCTGTTGCGGAGCAGTGCGTGTTCCGCGCACCAAAATATTTCAGAAATGCCGTGTGATGTTCGGAAAATTTGTCGCGTGTCAGTATCCGGTGTGCATCTAAGCATCCTTTCCCCAACCACTTCCCTGCCGCTGCAGAGAACCTCTATTTTTATCAGCCCCATGTGCACACACAGGAGATTAGAGCGCTGGAAACAACAAATTACACAGAGAGAGAGAGAGAGAGACAGCGGGTGGATGGGTGGGGTGGGTGGGGGCTGAGGTCAATACCTTACACATATTTCTCACTCCTGTTCTATAAACTGAGATATACTGGCATCATCTCTTGTTTACCAAGACAGCATGGATTAGAGTGAGGTTGGCAGACAAATCTGGTTGTGATTCCATTTCAGTCGTTTTTCCTTGGGGGAAACTGTCTGTCTGATTAACCGTTGCTTTGGTGTCCCCACAAAGATGGACATTCATGGGAATACTGACAAGAGAGACAAAAATCACAGGAAATCGAATGCATCTCAAGGCTTTCTTGGCAGCAAATTATATCTTTCGAAAAATAAACATCTGAACGCTTTTTTTAATTCATTTGCGCCATCTGTTCATATTGGTTTCTTGTTTCAGAAGATAGACATTAATTAGGAGAGATTATATTAGAAGAGAAAAAAGCCGTCCCTGAAGTGCAGAGTTTTGCCTTCCTGTTGACGGTGGTGCACATCTACACTGCCTTCTCTTCAGAAACTACATGAGGAGCCTGGGCATGTCTGAAGGTTGCTGCCTGCCTCTCAGACATGGTTTGTTTGGGCTGCAGATGATTTTACCATTACCACCTGTGGTTTCCTCAGGGTGCCCGTCTGATATACGTATATTGGCCGCAGACAAGTTAACATCTGTCTGCAGCTGCAGAGAGGGATTGCCAGGGAAGTGGTATCAATTGAATATCATCATTGTGCCAAAGCATTTTTCAAAATGATGACTTCCAGTCGTATACAGCTTAGGAGATGTTTATTTATTCATATTCATATATTGAATTCATTAATTTTTTGGCACACTTTTTTCCCATTAGAATGCATTATTCCCATGCATAAATGTTTATTGCAAATTATATTGCTGCAACATAAAAGTAGTTTTATATTTATTAATTTGCTTCTTGTAGTCTTTGTGTATCTATTGTATCTGGAAAAAATAGGCTACAATAACTTGACATCTTTGTAAAATGTATGTTAATACTACTGAAATAGAATGAACTGGTGGACATTGGAAAACGCATGAGTCCATTAACTATACAAGCTGTACTACAAATTATTTACAGCTACATGAACTCAGTAGTCAGTATTTGTGAAGTCAAAAACCATCATTTACATTTACCGGGCTTGGGGTTGTGAAAATTGCATCAATGAGTGTTGTATTAGAATGAACACTTCCATTATGTGTTTTATCACCCTGGTAGAAGAGGGCCTTACCTTCTGCACACGTAGCCATTATATTTTCATGTTTGCATTGGACTGACACAAGGTGTTATTGCTACATTTTTCATTCAGTGACCTTCTCCCTGATGGTAATCTGATTTTGCTGTGTTCAAAGCATTTTTTCTTTGTCCTTTCCTCTGCCTATAGAGTGTCTCCATCACAGTTTTGCATCCTCATCAGTTTGGTTTTGGCAGCAATTTTTGAATGTATGCTACATGAGTCACCTTTCAATGTCCCACGTGGCCAAACTTGTGTTGTGTGTTTTTATGCTTTTAAAAGAAACTCTCATGCAGAACTGCTTAAGTGCAGTGTTGCGCTCATGGTGAGGTTGTGAAGGAAATATATATCATGTACTACGACTGGATTTAAACATTCTGAAGCATTGCAAATATTGCAATTTATAAACAAAGAATTAGAATATAACATGAAGAAATTCATGTACTGGGAGGGTATAGGTGATTATAGGTAATTTAAAAAATATTAATAGATGCTAATGTATTACATTATGATACTCTTCACTTGTACATTTTGCATAGAACTTGGCCACCCCTATGTCAGTGATAGGGTGAAATATTGCAGGGGAATTTATTTGGATGGCATGTCTACTAACTAGAAGACTCCAGTTTAACGTGCGTTGATTTTTTCAGTTCTACTGCTGTTTATAGTATTTATGCTATAGTCCCAGGTGAACTACTCTCTATTGCTGAAAAAGAAAAATTAAGCAAAAACCCCCCACTGTAATTGATTTCTCTTATGCTCCCGTTTGTAAACCAGTCAATGGGAATGAACTGCGGTGCCACCGAGATGTGTACAGTTGCTGGAAAGTATACTAAGCGCCTCCTGTAGCTCTCCCATACACAGAGATCTGTTGACTCAGTCCCTCTGTTCCCAATGAAATAAATCTTGCAGGCAATGTAATGATGTTAAAAAAAGCCCAGAGACCTGGTGGCCAATTCCTCATGAGCTGCCGGACAAGGGGAGCCCACAGACGAACAGTCGGCCTCTGTGCGGGCCAGCCCCCCTGAGATCTGCCTCACAGAGATTTATAAAACAAGGACAGGAAGGCGCCCTCACAAGCTACAGTAACCCCCCCCTCCCCGAAAAAAAAAAAAAAACTCAGTTTCCACCAACGCCCAGAAAAAATAGCAAGTGAGGACGAGGAATGTAAAATGTAAAGGCGAGTTATGGGGAAACGCCAGAGGGCCCCTCTTTCAGCGGGCCCCGTCCACAGCGAGGCGGGAGCCGTGCAGCTGGTCGACATATGGGGGGGGGGGCTTTGATGTTTCGGCGAGGTCCGAGGGCTCCCACTGCACAGCACGCTGTATCAGATTCACTCGGTCCCAGCCGAACCGCACTGCTCGCCTTATGTGCGGCGCAACCGCTTTAAGAGGTGAACGGGGCAGGCTAATCGGATACGCCAGACAAATGTCCCATTTGGCATGATAATGTGAATGAATAGCCCCAGCACTGGGTGCTGTCGCTGGAATGAGCGCTTAATTTAATCCAATTTTATGTTCCACATGGCACTTGTCACGACTCAGCGACTTTTGCAGAGGTGCGACTTTTGCTAATTTCTCAGAAATAGAGCCCTAACAGCTAGGCGTAGTGGGGCGTAAAAATGCGATGATCCCTGTTTTTTTTAATCCCTAATAATTTATCAGCTTGTGGAGCACAAAAGCCACGGGATAAAAATGAAAATATATCCCGTTTAACAATACTTTTAGAAGTGGTTCGAGGTTTTTGATGCTGACGTGTTACTTATTTGACAGGAAACACCTTTAGCGCACTACATTTTGTCAGGCTAGCATATTAATGCCTATGAGATGACACAGTTCATCTCACTGGATTGGTAACTTCTCAGTGTGCCTTGTACCTGCGGCACATGTAAGTGTCGAACAGATCATTTCAATGCACATTCACTGAGGTGTTTCTTCAGTTCTTATTGTTTTGACTGTTTTGACTAGGTAATTATTAACTTCCAGGAGGCGGGCAAAGCAAATGAGGAAGTCACGTCACGCCAAACAAGATGAAGCTTGTTCAGTGGCCAAGCATTCATTCTGCATTCTGAGGTATCTCACCCAGAGGAGATTCTGAAAGGAAGCCCGGCATTGTCTTACATTGTTAGATGTGGTGGGGAAATGAGCTTTCTCCACAATACCATTACTGACAACATTTCTCAGTGCACATCTGAGAATTCACACCATAAATAACTTTCCCTAGTTATTTATGGTATGTCTTGGTATGACTTCGTCTCAATGCCCATGACAATTTGTTGTACAATACATGACCCATTCAATGTAGCAGAATCTCTACGAGAAATCATTTTGAATTGTTTATACTGCATGTAATATGTAATTTGTTTTAGCCAATGAATAACATCCTATGACAGGGCAACTAGTTTAGTTTTTAGTGTCAGCTTGCCATCTAAGGGATATACACTTGACCTAAGATATGAGAAAAGCACAAATATTGGGTAAACATAGTATGACAGAGGTCCACAACGCAGCTCGTGTGTAGAAAGCCCCTAATTATCTCCAAAGCCCTGGGCTGAAGTTCCTTTTTTGTCCTGCTGAGCTTTTGAGAAAATGTTTTCCATCCGTTCTTAGATATCGCACTACGAAGAAAGCAACAAAGCACTATTTCCTCTGGAAATAACGAAACAAAAAAAAAACAGCTTGTTTGCTCTTTTTCACAGGATGTCGGGTTGTGCGCATTTCTGTTCCACGACAGGCTGAGGTGCGAGAAAACGTATTTATTTTGCGGTGCTGCCCTGATTATTTGAAGTTGTTAAATATTAATGAACAGAGATGATTACAAAGTTATGTGGTGTGAAAGCAAAGCGACTTGTGACAAGGCTCATTTATCTTCCAAATAAATGTTGCGTCATTTGGAAGAAAAATCTCCCGGCGTCTTTAACCTTGGGCTTTCACTCAGGTTACTGTAGCTTTAGGGAGCACAGGCTGAGCGTTCGAATCTGCACCCTCTGACAACTTGACGGATGAACAAAAAGGACTTTTATCTTATTTTGTCAGGTCTGGCAGTCACTCAAGGTCTGCTCTGCATAAATAAATGTATAGGGGGGGAAACGGCAATATCACCTTCTCAACCTAATGAACGTATAATTTTCCTTCCACTTGTTCCCTTCCGTTGAGTTTGCAACTATTAAATTGTCAGAGAAAATAATAATAAAGGAATTGCCCCTCAGGCAGGTTGTTATATTTTATGACTCAGTATATAATCACAGACTGTGAAACAATGTATAGAGAATCCCTGACTCTGTCCAGAAAAATAAATTAAAAAGTATTAAATAGAAATTACATATATGTATATTAATATATAAGTATATATATATATATATATAATATATATATATATATATATATATATATATATATATATATATATATATGAGAGACAGAGAACACAAGAGTGGGAGGGGAGCAGGAATGACTGTTAGCAGAGATGGAGGAAAGTTAAGTGAGATTTTAGAGATATTAAAAGGGACAGAAGCAAAAACCATAAAATACAGCACAACAGTGTTTCTCTGTTATGAAGATGGCTTACCTTGTTAGCCAGCCTGACCGAGTGAAGACCTGAGGCTTCGGGGTCCACACCGATGAGCTTGTTTGCTGGTTGTCAGAAAGTTCAGCGGGGCCTCAGATCGAAATGTAATTTTGAGGTGTGCATAGCAGCAGCGTTTCTCTCATTATTGCTCAGCTCTATTGCCGGCTCTGTCCCCCTCTACCCCCTCTTATAAATTAAACTTGATCAATGACCTTTTCTGCTTGTTTGCTACTTGCCATGTTCAGCAAATACCATAATGGAAATATTTCACTTGAGCCAGCAAAAACGGTAACCCGAAGACTGAGGATGTAGCGGAGCTCGACACGGAGCGCCGGGGTCGTTCTGAAATCGAACACGTTTTCATTTCATTGGTAAATAATGGGTAATCGTGGGCTTTGTTTTTCCTTGTCTTTAAGGAGTACCAATCCTGTAACTCCCTCTCCTGTCCGGACCTGAAGAAAACCACGCCCTGGACTCCCTGGACTCCGGTCAACATATCGGACAAACGGCGGCCATTATGAACAGCGCTTCAGATACACCTGCAAGGCCCCGAGTGCCTGACCCCGGCCTGCTGGAGGTGGGCCGACAGAGGATAGAGATGCGCTACTGCTCAAGTGATGGATCCACAGGGTGCTCCACTGATGGTGAGCATGCTCTCTTAGCTTAGCTCCCTGGGACTTTCATCAAGCCATCAAGTTAGCTCTCTGTTTGTTGTCTCTCTCTCTCTCTCTCGCTCTCTCTCTAGCTCTCTCGCTCTCTCTCTCTCTCTCTCTCTCTCTCCTCTCTCTCTCTCTCTCTCTCTCTCTCTCTCTCTCTCTCTCTCTCTCTCTGGCTCTCTTTCTTTTGCTCTCCCGTGCTGTCTCAGTTCACTAGCCTCTCTCCTCCTCCTCCTCACATGACAGTCTAAATGGCCATTATTCCATTGTTGTGTCATTAAAAATGTGCAACCTTTAATAAATATCACAGCTGCAATCAATCCTTTCCCACCCCTGCAACAGGATGAAAACAATATAATGAACAATAAAACGACAAACCAGCTCTGCTTCCTCAGTGTGCTCTCCTTAAAATAAACAGTTTTTAATGATCAGGCACCTTCTTGAAAATGTAGGAAAGTTTGTTATCACCTAATATAACAAATAGTTATAATAGGTGATAATTATATGACCGTAGTTGTTTCTCTGCCCTCCCCAGGGTTGCAGTAAACATAGCCCCTGTTCTCCAGCTCTATTTTTGCTCACTTGGTTTTACGACACGGATGTGGCCACTGAGCCTGCCCTCCAATGATGTCTGTCTTTCTTTTGGTGTGTCAAACTTGACAACACTATGGATAACATGTTACACTGTAGCATTTCTTTGCAGTATTTTGTTAAATTTCAGTTCTGTTTCTTATGATCCTCAAGTAGTTTTGATGCTGGAGGTAAGTGCATTTCATTACAATTAGGAGGTAATTTGTTGTTTTTCTTTCTTCTGGCTGTTCCAAGGGCCTCCTCCTTATCTAGAGCTTGTTTCTCTGAAGAGCTTTTATCTGGTACTGTAGTACTGTGGCTTTGGTGGGCCCAGACTTTGGCTGCTTTTATCAATATGGAGCAGAGCAGGAACATGTCCAACTTCACTTCGGCTCTGCCCTCTTTGTTAGAGGATCTTCTGTCTATGCACAATATATTTTTTTATAGCATTGTAAATGAGAGCACTGGGTTGGATTTTTAGCTCAGATTTTGTAATTATAATTTTAACAAGAGGCCCAGAATTCCACTTCCATAAAAACGTACTGGCTGAGTGATGCTATTGAAGATTTTCAGCCAGATCTTTATTGGGGAGCTAAATTTGTAAATAGCTTTTTTTATTGGCACAGTTGGCTCCATGTGCGTTGTGTATTTATAGCCAAATCAAATCTATTTTTCCACAACGTACAGTATGTTGCCTTTTTATGTCTCAAGCTAGTTTTTATTTGTCTGTTGTGCGTTTATTCTACCCTCTCTCCTTCACTCTCCTCTCTCCTTTTCACCCTCACCTTGACCTTTCACAGGCTTTTTGGATTAGATTGCTGGCATTTAGCAGATGCTCTTATGCAGAGCAAACTTTTAGGATTTTTACATCCATTTCTACAGCTGGAGGATATACAACAAGCAATTCAGGTTAATATCCTACCTGGGAATCAAACATGCAACCTTTGGGTTACAAGCCCAGTTCGCTACCCATTATATTACACCGCCACCTGTTTTTCAACACCCCGTTTTCTAAAGGTTTCTCAGGTCACCGGCAAATTATATCAGCACCTGAACATAAAGAAACTGATGTGTTACTAAGAATCTTATCATAACCGTTATTTTAAAGAATTTTGCTAAACAGGTCTCCATTTCTTCTTTCAGCTCACGCACTGTGACGTCTAACAGAACCAGAGACACTTTGTAGTTTAATTATTTCAAATGCTTGTGTAAACATGTCACTAATTGACACTCTCGTAGCGGGAGTCCCCTACACCATCAGAGAAACCAGCAATGGAGCAGCCCTTGGAGGAGAAACAGTCAGTTCAGGTTGTTTTAAAGACACTCGTAGCTCAAAGGACAGTGTATCCTATGTCAGCCCCCTCCCTCATGAATATCTCCCACCCGCATAGCTTGATCACACTAATGTGAGCTAATGCGATTTTCAAAGCCTTCCCACCCATTGTGGATAGGTCTCGTTCCTTTAGATTGGTATCATTTACAGAGTCTACTTTCATCCAGCTTTGATGTTAATGCATTTGGAGTTTGATGCCACAAAAAAGTGACTTCGTTTGATAGAAAATGGGTGAAAAAAATGGGTGATAGACAGACATCAAACAAGTAAATTTGTTCTTGGTTAATCCTTGCTTATACTACATGACTGAAATGTAACCAAAACAATGTGAATTTTATTAAAAGTTGCAATAGGAATTAAATTTGATGGCACGCTCTTTAAGCACAGTGTTAACTGAAACTGCAGTGGCAACTCAAGGCATTTGATGGCGGAAGCATTCAGTGTTCATTTTAACACAAAGCAGTCACCCAACCATTTGACCAGTCTTTTGCTCTGGTGAATTTAATGGCTGGGCAAACAGATGGGAATGTGTTGCTCGAATGGGTTGAGTTCTGCGTCGCGTCTACAATACAGCAGCCCTAAAGATGACGGCCGGAGGAGGCCTGGAGCAAAAGATGCAGCTCCCTCAACAGACCTTATTGAAGAAGTGGAGGTTGGACACACCTCAATTGGAACCTTTGTTTCAATCAGTTTGAGGATGACGATGGGCCGAGCTTCATCGATCGCTGCCATATGCACAGCTCCGTTTTATGGCAGTTTTAC
This sequence comes from Synaphobranchus kaupii, assembly GCA_029718625.1. NCBI lineage: Eukaryota > Metazoa > Chordata > Actinopteri > Anguilliformes > Synaphobranchidae > Synaphobranchus > Synaphobranchus kaupii. The sequence continues at coordinate 112,858,447 of CM056377.1, read as the reverse complement.
TCTCCCTCTGTGTCTGTCACATGACAGCTGTTCCTGGAACAAGCTCTCCAGGAACAGGGGTTAATTTATATCAGCATTATAGGGCACATTGACATAATTACCTTCACATCGAAGGTGGGTATTGATGACACCCGCTATTGTAAGACGTATGACCTTAGAGAAAATGAGCACCAAAAGGGATTCACTGCCACTTGGTAAAGATTTAGGGTTAACGGCGTGCCCTTTTTTATTGATTTTGAATCTATAACCTGTCGTCAGCTGAAGATGGTAAAGTAACAGACTACCACCCCCGCTGAAATACTGGGGAACACTAGTTACACTAGTGACAAGAGGATGGTTTGGGGAGGGGGCAGATCTCAAGGACTTTTATTGTCCTTGGCTCGCCATTAAATGGAAGTTCAAGTTGTTTTCTTCAGAAACAGTTTTTTTGTAGCAATGCAAGATCGGAAGCAGCCTTACAAAATTAGCATGAGGCTAAATATACATTGTAGAGGAGTCTATTCGGTGTGGAAGTTTGCCTGTAGAGTTACTATTAAGTAGAATTCATTTTAACATATACAGTATTTGCTGAAGATATTACACCTAGTCTATTCATACATGCCAAGTGGCATAGTGTCATCTTTTATATGATCATTAAGAGTGTGACATTAAGTGTAACAACCTACTTGTAAATTGTGTTATATAGTGTAAAGATTTATTTATATATATTTATTTACAGTTTTTCTCAATTGCTTACACACATTTTTTGAAAGCATACCTCATTTTCTCAAAACTCTAAACACAAATCCAAAAACCACACACACA